>JZKD02S0409969.1:28668-46882 GCA_000966675.3 Picea glauca | reverse complement strand
GATGATTCTTTGAGATGCGTGATGTATCTCAGTTGTTGGACCCCAAACTGATTAAAATATGATTCAATTCGGTCACGATAGAGAGGAATTGGAGGAGGGATTGATCACCTGCTGGTGCTGCAGCATGATGGCCGCCCAACCGCCGGCATTTAAGTTCTATACTATGAATTGTTTTTGTAAATTAATGAATTGAATGCAATTTTATGGGTCCAACGGACACAGAATTTTGGTAATAAAGGTTATGGGCTCTTTTTATCTCAATCTCTCGTTGGCCGCCTGTGTCATTTCATTATTAAACTACATGGCAATTGACAGGGTTCTGTAACATCATCTTCGTCCTCTTCCTCTGAACTTCCACAAATATTGCTATCCCCAGGTCGGTAACTACATGGATTATTTGCAGGACTGTCTTTTGATCCTATAATTAATATTGCTTTCTGGGTTTTGATTTTTACCCAAATGAATCAAGTTTGCTTGAATCATGCAAGCAAATCGCAAGAGGCAAATCTCAGAAAAATAATTAGTAATGTAACTTCAGAAATTCGGACCATATGCATTGAAAGGAAATTCAAGGAGAAATTAAAAGCAGGGAAATTAAAGGAAGTTTTCAGGGGACTTTTTCCGTTTGAGTTTGCTACCCAAAAGGTAGTTTGAGTTAGCTAGAACTTGGGTGAAAACCTAAAAGGTAGAACGTTTATCCAAAGCTTAAATGTTTGTACATCGTTTCAATAGCAGTGATTAAAACTAATAATGGTTTTTAACAATTTTAAAATCCAAATTATTTAGTAGTTAAAATTAATTATGGCTTTTAACAATTTTAAAATTCAAATTACTTATAAAAGTTGAAATATTTATTTTGTATTTTCACATAAAAACTTAAGAATGAAGTATTGATAAAAGTCAAGTTTAAGGGTGATAGGAGTGGGTGGGAGCTTTCATGATCCTAGGGGAACAAACTGGTAGGACACCAACTACAAAGTCCAATGGTACAAATTAAGCAAATTGTTCTTCAATTTGACCACATCTCCATATGTTATATAAGGAGATCTAACATTCTCTCTACATCTTGGGAAAATGGTGTAAAATTGGGAGTTTCATTTCTGTCTATTCCTTAGTTTGACAATGGTGGATTACTCCATTAAATTTGAATCGATGATGTGTGACTTCAAAGGACATTTTAGTTTGACAATGATGGATTACTCCATTAAATTCGAACCGATGACGTGTAACTTCAAAGGACATATGGTGTGGTTATATTGATGGTCGTGCATGGTTATAATTTGGTGGAGGGATGCCAGGTACATGCGAGAAAGCTTGCAATTAAGTAAAGCAATGGTTCGTGAGGGTGATAAACCAATGAAGTTAGAACTAGGGGATGCATATGGGAATCACTGTAATTGGATTTTGCATCATCTCTGCAACCCTAAGGCTTGGCTTACACTGGAATTGAAGGCAAGCATTGCAATCATGGTTAGGTGGAGGCAGATTCTCTTTGGGTTTGTTGTGGTGGAGGTGGCTTTAATTTGGGAGTCTTTATTCGTTCTTTCAAGCAGTGTAATGGTTGTTGAGAATGAGGGGAAGTATGCCCTCGATTGGCATTTGCTAGGAAGGGTTCTACTCAAGTGTTGTTGTGGAGTCTAGGAAGCCAGGGTCCTTTCGCTAGGTCGTGGATTCACTCTGGGAACAATGTTTGAGGCACACAATCTTCTTAGGATAGGGCTAGCAGAGGGGGAAACAATGGCACGAGAAGTCCCTGGGGAGATTAAATGAATCCTTTGGAGGCATGAAGAAATTGGGCAAGCAAACAATAGTGCCATTTTGATTCTCACAATCAAAGTTACAGTGTTGGAGCAGGTCATCATTTTTCACAATGACAATGTATCAAGTCTTCTTCCAAGTTGTAGGGGTCATTTGGATTTGATTGAAGTTCAGTGTGGTAGGCTGCAACCTCTGATTTTAGCTCACTGTATGGACAATTTATCGTTGGCTTCCAACAACAACGACACCCAAAGCTCCATCCATAGAGGGGAGGCAGTGGTGGAAACCAGGTATCAGGTCTCTACGAAGATCGAAGATGAGACTAATCAACGAGTTGGAGAATAACCAAAAAAACAAAACAATGTGAAATAAACTACAGTATGAATGTTTTTATGTATTATTTGCATTTTATTTCAATTTATTTGACAAGCTACCTACAAAAACACTTGGAATGCTAGGCCAATAACTACTTTTTTGTTTGTATTTAGCCAACTAAAATTATATAGTTTTTTGGAAAACTCCTTGAAGTATTTTTGTAATTGTTATTATCTTGACACAACATGTTTTTTTTGTAATTGTTATTGTCTTGACACAAGTGTTTTATATATATATAATATGAACATTTTTCAATTTTTGTTAAAAAAATAAATAAAAAAAAAAGTTATTTTAATTTAATTAACTTAAAAAATATATACAATTTACATATTTATATTTATAATATAATTAAAAAATAAAATTGAAAAAAAATAAAATAATGAAATTTTGAAAATTAAATAAATTAATATAAATTTTATTAGTTTAATTTCATTAGGTATCAAGTCCCTACGGAGATCGAAGATGAGGCTAATCAACGAGTTGGAGAATAACCAAAACAATACGAAATAAGATGAAGCTAAGTTGGAGAATAACCCAAAAAAAACCAAAACAATACGAAATAAATTACAGTATAAATGTATTATTTACATTTTATATTAATTTATTTGAAAAGCTACCTAAAAAACACACTTGGAATGCTAGGCCAATAACTATTTTTCTGTTTGTATTTAGCCAACTAAAATTTCATTAGGTATAAGGTTCCTACGGAGATCGAAGATGAGAGTAATCAACGAGTTGGAAAATAACCAAAAGACAAAAACAAAATGAAATAAACTACAATATCAATGTTTTTATGTATTATTTGCATTTTATATTAATTTATTTGACAAACTACCCTAAAAACACTTGGAATGATAGACCAATAACTATTTTTTTTTTGTATTTAGCCAACTAAAATTATATAGTGTTTTGAAAAACTCCTTAAATTTGTAATTGTTGTTGTCTTGACATAACATATTATATATATATGAATATTTTTCAATTTTTGTTAAAAAATAAAAAATAAAGGTAAAGTTATTTTAATTTGGTTAACTTGGTAATTGCATTAAGAGTAAGAAAGTATATTTAAAGTTTAAATATATTAGCTAGATTTATTAAAAATAACAATGTAAATGTATATGTACAATTTACATGTCTCGTATTTATAATATAAATAAAAAATTAAATTACACAAAAAAATAAAATCAATAAAAAATTGAGAAATAAATAAATTAATATAAATTTCATTAGTTTAATTTCATTTCAATAATGGTTTATTTATTTTTATTAAATTAAATTGATTTAAAATTTAAAATAAATTTCAGTGTTTTTAAATTTCATGTATTCTGTTTTTCTATTTATTAAAAAAAGTTATTAATAGAATATAAATAAGTTAAAGTGTAACTTTAATTTTAAAATTAGGAAAAAATTTAAAATTTTAATATAAAATTTGTTAAAAATATTATGTGGGTTCACTAAAATTTAATTGGTTTTTCGGATCTTAAGAGGATAAGTGTTTATTTGGGATTCTTTAGAATTTTGTTGAGTTAACATCATCATACTTTTGTTGAGTTAAGATGTTAGGAAGGTTGATAGTGTGACAAATATTTTGAAAATGAGATCTAATCTCGGCAGGGGTGATTTTAAGAACCCCCTAAATTTATATGTATAATAATTGGGTGAATCCCCATGATACATATGAAAAATTGAAGGCTATTTTATCAATAATAGAATATGTATATATAATTTTTTAGCGAATCTTTTACTCAGTTATATAATCTTGTAAAATCTTGGCGAATCTTTTACTGAGTTATAAAATGTTGTAAAATATTGGCAATATTTCACTTAATTGTAAAACCTTGTAAAGTCTTAGCGAATTTTTCAATAAAGTATAAAACCATATATAATAATAGGAAAATGTATCCATTAAACTATAATATACTCATTTTACAGATTTGGAAAAGGAAACATAATTTGTCCATCCTCTAGACAACGCTGCAAGCATCAGGGGTTGTGTTTGTCAAGGTTCTCATTGTGTACTCTTTGTATATCCCTCTATAGTTTTGATGATAATTCACCACAAAGTTCATATGTATTGATACTAATCACCGCTTCTATCAAGCTCAAGAGATATTAATATTTTCTCTACCACTTCTATTATGGATTATTTATTATTGATTCATCAATTATGAAAGGACCCTTCATACAAGTTCATCAAAGGATGTTCCTAAATAGGCACACACATGATTTTATCCATCGATAACTCCAAAAGTATAAGAATATTGACAGGTCACATTCCATGCATGACCCCCTCTCTACTTATCCATTTGTACCCAAAAAGGACCCCTTTCCAAGGAAGAGATGTTACTTTTATCCGTTATATTTTTTATTGACTCATAAAAAAGTTAAGGGACACATAACTTTGTAATAAATGTTGGGCATAGATTAGGCCTTAGAAAAAAACATAGATTAAAGGTATAACATGCAATATCTGTCACTTGGATCCTAGTACATATTGACTCCAAAAATTGAGTTGTAGAAAAATAATGAAGAAATAAATAATCATGAATTATATAGAAAGCTATTTTTTCCATGTGATACAAGCACCAATAAACATACCTCTTTCTTAGTTACATGAAACTCTCCATAACATGTGCATTATTAGCAGAAACTATGCAATGTTTTTTTCAAGCTTTTTCTTCAACTCTGACTTCATGAATGATAGAGCAATAAACATTCTCTCATCCTCCATTTTCTATATGTAATGTTATTTTAGTCTTGACATCAAAAGTATAATTTTATTAGAGGAATTTCGGTCTCATGCTAATAGGTCTCCTATGATGAACACATAGGAACCTAGTGCAAAGACCATTTTTTCTTCCCTTAGCTAAGTAGAGCTCATTTCCATTTCTAAATAACCAATAAGTATTTTCAAAGAACATATAATCAGTATCAGTATTCATCTCATCAACCACTTGATTTAAATATACCCATGCCACCATCTTGAAAATATTGTGTCTTGTTTAATGGAAGGAAAATCATGTTACCACAACCCATTATTGCATCTGTACCTATTCTGATTTTCATCCCATCCCCAACCTTCCAAGCCAAATGATCACCTAGCACCGCAAAGGTGGAAATGTGGGCTTTGCAATGATTTGTGGCATTCTTGATAGATTTCCCCTCACTTCTTATCTAGTCCAAAAGAGAGTTTGGGGCTATGTATTTTTTTAACTATTATCCTTCTCCATAAGCTATCTTTTGTAATCAAACTCCAAAGACTCTTAGTTAAAACCCTTCTCCTTGGTCATTGTAATAGATTGCCAACTGGTCCAATGTGTTCCTTCCTTCTCATCCTTCCCCAGCCATAGAATGTTTGCACATGTCCTCCTAATATTTTCCAAAACCCCTTTAGGTATATTGGCCAAAGAATGCCAGTACATAGGAATAGCTTTCAACACTGATTTTACCCAAGTTAACCTACCTCCTCAGGAGAACCATCTATTACACTACATATAGACCCTTTTTTCTATTTTACTAAGCAACCAACAGTCTAAAGGGAAACCCAAATATTTAAACCCCTCATTAAAGTCCAGCAATATAAAGGGAAACATATTCTCCAATATCTAATACTGGCCTTCATCTAGATCATTAAAACACATAGAAGATTTTTCAAAATTTATTTCCATGCCTGTTGCATTGCTACACAACTAGAGAATTTCTCATATCTTCCTCCCCTTCTCGACTAAATCATTGGTGAAAAGTAAAACATCATCCACTAATAAAATATGTGTTAGACTGACAATTTCCCCAGACAATATCACTATTTTCACCCAACCATAGGCCGAAGCAACCCTTGAGCACCTTAACCTTGAAAGAGAATTATTCCGGAAGCAAACCCTAGGTTAGATAGCCAAAAAAAGGTGGCACATCTTTCTCCAAGGATAGTGCACCAAGAAAGAGTAACAAGAGCTGATCAGAGAGTCCAAACCATAACCAAGAGATAGTCAAAGACAAAACCAAAATATTCTAGTTGCAGCAGCTGCAACAACAACTCTCCTCTAGCCTTGCGCACAAACTGGACAATTGCAGTGCGCACAAGTGTTGCTTTTGCAGTTCTGAGAATACTGGCCAGAATGAAGACTGGCCTCCTATATTTATACTAATTCTGGCAGACTGCTTGGGCCGACTTCTCATTCTGGGTACTAATTCTTTAGTATATAATATTTCCTTTAGCCGACTTCTTCTCTTGGAGGCTAATAACTTAGTACAAGTCATTCACTTGATCTGACTTGTCTTCTAGGGTTATTAACCAATTAATTAGGGTTTATTCTTGCTTCCTGGAATATTATATTCTCGTCAAGTTTACACGTGGAGGTAAATACCTCCCACAGCTACCATAATATCAACATACATAAGCCTTTGCTACAAAGAAGAGTTTTCATTTGATCAACAACCACATATGGGATCCAACCCCATTAATACAACGGAAAAAACATGTTCCATCCATAACACCAGTGTTGCCCTTAAAAACTGCAATAAATTGGCTAAAGCAAGAAAAAATCAAGGAGTGTGCTACCCAAAAATAAGGAACAGATCTTCAAAATAAACCCGTAAAATAGTTGAGAAGTACCAACCAACAACCAAGGAAGGAGGGTGATCATGGAAAAGAGGGTAGAAAACTCTAAAAAAATAGTGTGTTGAAATCTTATTTTCATATATGAATGACCATAAGGGAGTGTTGGAAACCCTAGTTTCAAACATGGAGCAGCCCTGAAACAATGCTAGATAGAGAAAGAAGAGTCCACACTAGCCCCAATATGAAGTGAGATCATATGATAGTGGATCTACCATGAAATCTACAATAAACCCTAATCCAACCAAGTGAAAAATACAGCAGAAGAAACAACACTTAATTGATGTACACAAGAGATAGTTGCAATGCCCAACCACATGAACAAGCGAAGCACTCTAGAGAAAGATTGCCCTTAGGATTTTTATCAAATAACAAATTGAGTGAATTCTTTACAAATAAGGTGGGTGATGTATTTATACACCTCCATTAGGGTTTAGGGCACAATCTCCAAGAGGGTGACTAGGCCAACGTAGTCAAATATTGACAAATACAATAAGGTGGGTTAATTACCCATATGTAGGTTCAATAAAGCCACCAATGCATCAAAAAGAGGGACAACACATGGCCTCAAGTGAAGATTATCCATAATTTCAACAACGTTGTAGACTAATGTGTGAGCAACCTAGATTACTAAGATTAGAACTGAAATATGTTTGATCACCATTGCAAAACAAAAATGGGGGTGAGCCAATTATTAAACCCATTTTCAATATTGACCATTCAACCACACAACAATTGAAAATGAAAAAGGGAGCCCCATATCACTTCATACAGGTGTTAAATAGCCAACATAAGACAGAGCAAGCAAGGTTAGGATTATTTTGTCAAAAAACACTATATTATGAAATGAAAACAAGATATATGTGAAAAGAATATGACAAATGAACATTTTAATCAATGACCCATAATTGAAGTTTGAACCTATGCATTTAGATCATAAGTCAACCCAACATAACAGGCTCCTGCTGGTCTCAAGCTGCTTAAAAGGTGACAGTCCAGAATTATTAGAATTCCCATGCATACTTTTGTAACTCCATAAGGTGCTCTGTAGAATATCTGAAAAGGAAATGCATTGAGAAAGGAATAACAACCTTCAAATTACTCAACTATCCTTCCATGCGATTTCAAATTTTCTTAGCGGAATATATATTATAAATAACAAAGATACACCAACACTAGTCACTATGCTAAATATAAACACAATACTGTAGTATAGAACAAAGAAATTTAATATAACTGTAAGATAGATGCCATGAAATGAGATTGAGGAGGGTATGTGGTTATGAGGGTATCCTTTGAAGCCTGGGATAGGAGTCAAGTAGCTTCTTGTAGGGAAGATGTGACTCTCCTAAAATATGATGTCTGAATCCTATCTGTAGGTGCAAAGAAACTTTTAAAGTGCTCTCCCGTGGGATCCCTGAAGTGTGTCACAATGCCCCCACAAATTCACCAATGAATGTATTATTTGGTTCAATTATTTGATGGAAGCCTTGTGGGCAGTACCTTTAACAGTTCTACTATCTCAGTTTATTTTTATTGCTAACAATGTTTTCTTGGCTATAATTTTTTGTTGTAAGAGAATTTTCTTAGTAGGATATAAATAACAAAGATACACCAGCACAAGGATCAATTTCAAACAAGAGTCAGCACAAGAATTTGTTTTTCTTAGGGTTAACATCCTTTTGGTTTTCCTCCACAGAAAGGAAATTTAAAGTTTAACTATTCAAGGATGATCTATGGAGAAGAGTATGTATATGAAGGTATCCTTAGAAGCCTGGGATGGGAGTTGAGTAGCATCTTGTAGTGAAGATGTGATTTGATCCTAAAATTTGATGTAAGAATCCTATCTCCAGGTGTAAAGAAACTTTTAAAGTGGTCTCTTGTAGGTTCCTTTAAGTGTGTCACAAAGGACCTAGAAATTCATTAATGGATGTCTCATCTAGGTCAATTTTATGATGAGAACCTTTTGCTTGGTTTCTTTAACAGTTCTACTAGCTCAATTTATCTTTATTGCTAGCAGTGTTTTTTTTGGTTATAATTTTTTGTTATAAGGCAATTTTCTTAGCAGAATATATATTATAAATAACAAAGATACACCACCACAAGGATCAATTTCAAACAAGAGTCAAGAATTTGTTTTCCTTAGAGTTTACATCCTTCTGGCTTTCCTCCACAAAAAGGAACAAAACTTAAAGAATAAGAAAATGGTAATCCACTTAAAACGCAGACTAACATGCCAGTGTACAACCAACAATGTTCACTCCTAGCGGGTTCAATCCTAGTCCCATCACAGTAAAATGGTCACTATTAATTCCATTTCAAATTCATGGAAATAAAATAGGAGCAAAAAGAGGAAAAAAATTTATTTGCATTCAGGATCAAAAGGTTCAAATTGCATTTTCTGTTATTAGCTATGGTTAGATGCTCTAACTCCTGGACTACAGTGGTTTTTAGAATGACTAAATTTTTTTGTGATCTTTAAACACTTTTGATTGATATGAATTTTAAACAGGGTCATAGAAAGAAAAAAATTATATTGTTT
Organism: Picea glauca; assembly: GCA_000966675.3. Taxonomy (NCBI): domain Eukaryota; kingdom Viridiplantae; phylum Streptophyta; class Pinopsida; order Pinales; family Pinaceae; genus Picea; species Picea glauca. The sequence goes on along the minus strand of JZKD02S0409969.1, from coordinate 37,592 downwards.
TCCACAAGCAACCAAGTAAAACCTCTCTAGGCCAAAGACAAAACACAGTGACTATAAATCAACGATGTGGAGTATGACAACAAGATAGAAGATGTCATTAAATGAGATGCAACCATAAAAATTAACTACTTGAGGATATCATTTGTAGAAGAGTATTTAATTGTGAGGATATCCTCCGCAATATGGGATTGGACTTGGGAGTCAAGTAGTGTCTTATAGAGAAATATAACTCAAAATCTGATGTCGGCCTCCCATTTCCCAGTTCAAATAAACTTATAAGGTGGTCTCATGTAGGGTCCACAGAGTCTGTCATAATGAGTCTATTGTCTGATAGAAACCTCAGATCCTTTTCTTTAACAGTTTTACTAGCCTAATTTTCTTTCACTGCTATCAATTTTTTATAGTTTTTTTAAAGGCATTTGTACTAGATACACCACCAAAAAGGTCAATTTGAAATAGAGCCAACAAAAGTATTTGTTTTCCTTAAATCTTACATGATTTACCAAAAAAAAACTCACAAAACAATAAAACAATAAGAAAGTTGGAAAATAAAGAGTAGCATGTTGATCTAGAGCCAACAGTGTTGACTCATTGCAGGTTCAGTCCTAATTCTACCACAGTAACCCGGCTACAATTGATTGCATGGAAACCTGTTATCTCACAAAAATAACTATGAGCAATTAGCCTAAGGTCACTGCTAATCACTCTTCTGTTTGGACTAGTGCTTTTCTAGTCACTGGGGGGTGTCCCTAGTAATCATATGATGTGAACACTTAGGAAATCTTCATAGTTAGCACTTGTGATCAACACACAATATTCTTCCTCGATATGCATGCAAATAACTGAGGACACAAGAAAAAATTCAATCACACAATATGAGGGAGATTCCACTTCATAAAACAACTACAACTATGAATGATGAAAGAAGAAACATAATGTGCCTTGAGTGAATATAAAATCAAAATAACAGCACTAAGGCCACCCACTCCACTGTAACGCAACATGATTATTCAACCACGATATTCAAAGAGCTGTAAAGACAAGGCATAATCAAACCCTATCTATATATTATCAAAAGATTGTTTGCATCATGATGACAAATACAAGACTGGTTGCAAAACGAGCAGTGCACAGAGTGGAAGCAAGAATGAAAGAAAGGTTGGTAAAACTGAATGATAAGACTGGCTATAGACTGTTCATTGAATGATCTCACCTCTCCTTTCATGATCTCTTCATTCATCTCAAGAAATTTAAACTAGGACACCCTAGCCATGTAGGCATTCCAACTGATGAGTGCCTTACTACATGAATCCAATTCTGTGGTGACTGTTATTGCTCAGACACTCCCTAAAGGAAAATTCCAACCTTACTTAAGGGAAATCCTAAGGATATGGACATGCAAGCCACCAACCCTTACTTGAACAACCTTGTCTCTTCAATTTTAGGCTAGGGTCACTAACCTAAGGGGGGGATCCCATGTGGTCAAGTTAAATCATCACAGTAAGGTCAGGTGAAGGCAAAAGACCCATCTTGACAAGCTTGTGCTAAACTCAATCAATTCACTTCACTCGTTGAAGATGTATAGACAATGCAATGAATTATGTGAAATTGAATATAAGACTTCCTAAAGTAATGTTTCAAAGAGTTTGCTCAAATAGATTGTTTCCAAGTCACAATAGCTTTGAATATGAACTCATACACTAGGTTATTCATGAATTAAATTATGAGTCAAGCCATACGCTTATGAAAAAAAACTCAAAAGATATATTATTGTTTAGTGTGCTCAATATAGTATAGCAGATTTTTCTTTTAAAAATACTATTATATCCCATGAATGATGCCAAGACAACTGCTAATATTGTAAATGAACAAATCATGAAACCCAAAGCAACCTTTCAAAGTGTTATCTTGTAAATTTCAGATTTGATGTGAAGTATGCATTAGACATCCCAATCAACTTTCAGAATTAGTGTTCAACATGTGTGTGTGTGTGTGTGTGTGTCTGTGTGTGTATGTGTTGTAGTTATTATAGCTTAAGTCCAAGCTAGCTTGGTTAGCAGAATATATATTATAAATAACAAAGATACACCAACACTAGTCACCATGCTAAATATAAACACAATACTATAGTATAGAACAAAGAACTTTAATATAATTGTAAGATAGATGCCATGAAATGAGATGGAGGAGGGTATGTGGTTATGAGGGTATCCTTTGAAGCCTGGGATAGGAGTCAAGTAGCTTCTTGTAGGGAATATGTAAATCTCCTAAAATCTGATGTCCAAATCCTTTCTGTAGGTGCAAAGAAACTTTTAAAATGCTCTCCTGTGGGATCCCTGAAGTGTGTCACAATGGCCCCAGAAATTCACCAATGAATGTCTTATCTGGGTCAATTGTATGATGGAAGCCTTGTGGTCAGTACCTTTAACAGTTCTACTATCTCAGTTTATTTTTATTGTTAACAATGTTTTTTTGGTTATAATTTTTTGTTGTAAGATAATTTTCTCAACAGAATATAAATAACAAAGATACACCAGCACAAGGATCAATTTCAAACAAGAGTCGGCATAAGAATTTATTTTCCTTAGGGTTTACATCCTTTTGGTTTTTTGCCACAGAAAGGAACAAAATTTAAAGTTTAACCATTCAAGGATGCTCTATGGAGAAGAGTATGTGGATATGAGGGTATCCTTAGAAGCCTGGGATGGGAGTTGAGATGCACCATTATGCAATTCACATTAACATAGATCTCTAGCCACATGTTCTTCATCTGAAATCACCATCGCCATACGGACTTAACTCAACTTTCAAGCAACTCAAAGACCAGCAAAAATCCATCTATGAGGGTGAGTTTAGAGTTGTACAAAAGATAGATAAGAGGACCAATAGAGGCAAGTAAACACCAATTTGAGAGGCAATAAAAATTCAAATTAAGACAAACTTTAAAGGGTAAAGGCACGTCCATAACATTCATAATAGGAAAAAGAAAAAAAAATCCAAACATACAATTGAGAATAATTAAGCCCCGAGAAACCATAACGCATTGACCTAAACCAAGTGGACAACCTATCTTTCCAAGTCACTTAAATTAGGAAAAGATATTAGACATTTGATCATTGATGCCACTTCAACTAGAGACTAAATAGTAAAATCTAATAGTTCATTTCCAATCAATGCATGCCATGAACATACATCTATTCATCGGGACTGACCTTCTTCGCCAAAAGAATTTTTAAAATTTCACTTGGCCTTCATGTACTTGCACTTTTTGACAACACATCCCACTGTGATAAATAGAAAAACACCATACTTATTGCTTCTTACAAAAGTTGTGATAAGAAATAATTGAAATACATCAATGGTTTTGGAGAAAAAGCCAAATTGAGTGGTTTGAATAGCTGCATTTGATCATCCAACAAGGGCTATGTCCATTCATATCCATGGATTGATATAACAAGCAATGTTGTTTGTTGTGGATTTTAAGTTTCTTGATTGATCAAGGACTTCTGTGGAATAGGATCAGGATTCCAGGAGGCCTAAAAATGGAGTTTGGAGAAATGGAGAAAGTTTTCAAAAGTGCAGGCACATGCACTGATATATGCAGTATGATTGAGTATGAAATTTTAGTTACAACCTCTGACTGCCCAACTAAATTTAGGAGAGATAGGGTTGCACAGAGGCTGCATCTAGATTTCTCAGGTGCTGTGAGTGCGATCATGTTACTTCGGCTGAACTCCATGATGACATTGTTGATAATGAGGATGACAAGGAGGGTATCAAGAACTGCCATGATAAATACAATGACAAGGTAAACAATAGTACTTGTGGGACAGATGGCAATAGGGTTAGAAATTACACCTATGATGAGGCCTAAACCCTCATCAAGGATATTGAGGATGAATCCCAATTTCTTATAGAGGTCTTCAGGATGAAAGACACTCTTGCAAACCCAGAAAGACTACATGATCTGGGTTTCCATGTCATACATTAAAGTCGGTGTAAATGCGACCTTCAATTTTAATTAGAAAGTCAATTTGGCAATATCTATAGCTTGTCAAGCAATGAAACCAAGGAGATCCAAAACTCTACCAAAGCTGCCAATGTCATCTATCTAAATACAAGAAACACATCAAAACATGAAATGACTTTTTTGTTCTGCTTCCTTACATTATGATGTGCCATAATCTCAGGCTAGCCACATAGGACTGAGACTTCAAATCATAAAAAATGGGAGAGGAAAGAATCTCGAACAAAACTTAGTTTTGTCATCTCAATCTATGAGCTTGTGAAATGTCAGAGATCTAGCCAATCTAGAATTAATTTTCCAATAGATGTAGCTCAACTAGAAACTATACAATAGAATCAGGCCAACACACTGGCTGGTTACTTCCTCCTCATCAGAGCTTTTTAGAGTCCTGGGGCTACCTCTTGACTACTTTACCTTACAATATGGTGTCACTATCTCCGGTTATTCATCCACTGACGATGATGTTGTGACATTAGCCTACCATGAAATAGTTTAGGGCCCTGTTTATGAAGGTCTTTCAATTCCATTATTTGAACCGTATGCTACTTCTTGGCTGGAAAAAGCATCACTATACCATTAGTTACAAAGTTCATGAGATAATATCCACTTCATAATTTAACACTATTGCAGGAACAAATTTGAAAATAAAAATACATTCCAACAACATAAGACAAACCATTTTCTATTTGTTGATATCCTTCCTAAAGCTACCTTTTTGTTGCTTCAAACTTCAATTTAACAGATGCATGTCTATAGAATTTGATTTCTGTTCTACAAATACACAAAATCAAGTTTAAAAACATGTCTCTATATTACAAATAGCTCCAAATAAGCAATGTATACTTCCCTGCTACAGGCTCCATCCAACATAGCTAGCAGGTACATAAATTTTGCCTCGTATTTTTTAGAAAAGATTGCAAAAAGAAAGGAATGTTTTGTTGACAGTGGACTATCCATAAATTTATAATCCACAAATTCATCTTCAATTTAGCTTTTACATCCTAGTTTGCTTACAATGTCTTGATATTGCTTACATTATGAAGTTATTGGAGGTCTCCCAGGGCCAGCACTGGTATTTATATGACTTGAGATACTCATCCTATGGCCCTGGCAATCCCTGCCGGCCTGAATTTAAGCATTCCTTTTCAAACCCCCCCTCTCTTTGTCTGTTTCTTGCTTGCCACAAGGACTGCTATCCCTTGTCAGATTACTATGGTAAGCTGATACATTTACTTTATGGGGTCGTTCTATTGTATAATGTTTTTCATCAACGTCATCATTATATTCTGTGTTCTTAGTCTTTTCAGTAACACAAAGATCTACATCAATTATAGAAAACAATGCCATTGATGATCACAAGTCATAAATAATAACAAATAAAACTAGTGCCTTTAGTAGTAAAACAACATTACTTTAGACATAAAATAGAACATGTATTATGAAATCCAACAACAAAAAATATTAAGAAAGAGGGCCAAGAATAACTTACTTCCATCATCATCCATGCCATCGAAGATCTTTATTTCCAAGCACATACAACAAGCTCAGAATCAAAGTATAGATACCAATTAGAACCTGCAATATGTATCAATTTCTTCCAAAGATAAACATATTCTCCTTTTATATTCATGCAAAATTATGTATATGAACAAAAAAATATTTTTAAGACCAAAATCCCTTGTAGTAAAACATAGGACAAACTTCAGTAACTTCAACACATTACCATACATGCAATTGTTGCCACAACAACATTAACAACAATCTTCCCCCATTCATCTTCAAGTTCTTTCCAGCCACTGTAGTACACCACACAGAAGCAATAAGCACTTTCAAGCCTTTTAGTGTTCACGGAGGTAGATCCAAGTCAGCTTAAATAAACCAGAACGAAAGCCATACAAGTTGTTTATTTCACTTGTGTTAGGATAAGTCCCCATAATGCAATATAAAGAAACTGCTACTGTGACTAAAAACACATTTCTGCATAACCAAATGTTGGAATTCAACATTAGATTATCCATGCTTCCAACATTGAACCAGGATTTTTTGGCTTCAAATACCTTAGAAGCCTTTTCACCATAGACCGAATTTCCTTTGAAGGTGGCAAAATTGGAAATATAGTAAGATTGGTGCATGCAATCATTGATAAATCTGCAAGAGAATGTAAATTCAAACTCAAAACTTTCATGGGCATACCTTGATGTGATTTTCATGTACTCTTGTGTAATAATGAAGCATGCTTATCCTTCATTCACTTCCACCTTCATAGTGTTGGTCATTGGCCTAACATTGATGCTTTGAAGAGTAATACAACCGTCGATACCTTAAACATCAATTCATTGATGTAGCATACACTAATATTTCAACCAAGAAAACTTTAAAAGACAAACAAGACAATGTGTGTTGTTATTCATGGTATGGAATGGAGGTTTGCAAGGCTAGTGGCAGTAAAGTATGGGTAATGGAGGTATTTATCCAATCAACAAAGGGGTTTTCATAGCATTGTTTATGGAATCTGAAATTCAACTACCATATTTATGAAAGTATAATTGCATTAGAGGAATGTTAGTCTCATTTTAATAGGTTTCCTATGATGTATGCATAGGAACCTAGTGCATAGACCATTTTTCTCTTCGCTTAGCTAAGTAGAGCTCATTTCCCTTTCTAAATAATCAGTAAGTCTTTTCAAAGAAAATACAAAATAAACACAGTAGATCCTAAAAGGTGAAGATGCTCAAGTCATGCCAAAAAATGAAAGGAAATAAAAAAATATTTCCTTGACCATCAAACATATTAAAAAAATAATCATAATTATGGAGAACACATTGAGTGCCCACAAAATAACTAAAGGCGTATATTAAGCCTAAGACCATATGTTTCTCAAATAAATGTCATGACAAAAAGATGAAAAACATTTTTTTACTCAACAAAGGTCTTTAACTTTAACCCAAACCCTTGACTCAATGGAAAACAGATGAAGCCAATCATTCCATAACAAAAGGTTCAGTCAAACATCAAATAAGAACTAGAAGCATTCAAGGGCCTAACACAATTTTAACCAAAATAAACACAAAATTCCAAACTTGACAAAATGCTCCAAAATGCAACAAACAAACAAACCATTAAAATTTATCAACATATTAGAGAAAGACATCAAACAAATTTCATCTACTTGAATGAGCCCATTCTTTCTTAGCGGAATTCTTGTTAAATCAGGTATCTACCCTTTAATAATGGGACACTATCTATGTGAAGAGATAGGTCCCATCTTCATCAAATTCCAACTTCATTTCCTGTCACATTCAAGAAAGAGACAATGTAATAGTTAAATATCAAAAAATCAATCTTAAAATAACTTGCATCAAGAAAATGTGGCTCCAAAGTTACAATGAAAAACACAAAATATAAATTATAGAACCTATTTTTACTTGAAATGCATCCTCAAATTGGCATATAGTAATCTTGCTATGATAAAGAATTTCCGACCTACTCCAAAAATGGAGGAAGAACGTATCACAAGAATCACATCATCTGTGCTATTCCATTCACTATTTCTTGCACCACCAATGGAACACATATACCGAAATAAGTGTTCCCTAGGCCCTCATATATATTGAATTAGATCAAATGTTGTGGTATATCAATTTCCCCGTTCTCGTCTTGGTGCTCATTTTCTTCATTATGAACAAGACCCTCTCTAGATGGACTATCATTATGAGCCTCCAAAGAATTATGTTCCGTATCAAGTTCATTAGAGAAAATTGTTATATTTTTTTCTCCCCTTCTATCTCAATCTGATCGCCAAAGAGCTAGTGCTCTTTCAGATGGAAAATTGGTAATGTCATACTTTGTTACATATAATCTTAAACATATATCCATATGTTTATCAATCTTGTTCCTCATCTTTGAATTCAAAAATGATAGTGCACTAAACATTCTCTCATCCTCCACTGATCCCAAAATCATGGTTTGACACAAATCCACTAATTTGAAATATTCATATATGTTTTCATGTAAGTATTGGCTAGCACCTAAAATAGTCCATAATATTGTTATTTCACCATATTCTAGAGGATTCTCCAAAGCGAAAAATTGATTCCACATTGTTTCAGCGAAACATGTGGCTTGTTGAAACAATTCTGATTGATCCAAAATACATTCAACCTGTTCTCCATGTATCTCGACCTTCTTGCAAAAGTGGTCCACTAAAGTATTTAATTTTTCCACAAAGTCATGTTTAAAAGTAGGTTGACATTTTAAATTGTTCCAATATTCAGGGTACACCATAGACATGGCCTCCAACAATTCATCTCGAGGGAATCGTTCTCTTATCTCTGATGATAATGACATTGCAATTTCTATCAAGTTGCATCTCACTGAAATGACAACATTGTCGAATAGGTCTCTTGACACAGGGCGCTCTTTGGTGGTTCGTCTTGTCTTATCAATATAATGAAAAGGAACCATATACCCACACACTTCCATACATAGTATCCCTTTTTCATCAAACTTCAAATAATTTTTAGTATTTTCTATATCAATGATCGTAGTCCAATTTGTAAACTGTGGACCTGCGAAAGACTTTGGCATTGTATACAAATTATCCAATGAAAGGCATGCAAATTTTCTTGCATTTGTGTATTCTACAATATACATTGTGCGACTTTGAGACATTTTGATGAGGACATTCATTTCATCTAGCATAGGAAGAGTTCCAACCAATGTTAATAATGTCTCTATGTCAAATAGTCAAAAGAGAAGATCTTGAGCTTTATCTACACTGATGCGATGTTCATACATCACCCCTACCAAGGACTGGTACTCACTAAATAATCTTTGAGCTGGTCCATTCAATGAGATCCATCTTGTATCAACATCTTTTAATATCTTGTTTCCATTT
>JZKD02S0409968.1:147371-158649 GCA_000966675.3 Picea glauca | reverse complement strand
ATATATATATATATATATATATACTATACTATACTATACTATACTATACATCCAGATTTAAGATGGATTTAATCCGATTATAAATTCTTCATTTTGTTATCAATTATTGTTATGTATCTGATCAAACAGTGATTTCGTTAATAAGATATTTGGGTTTTTTAATCCTTACCATACCGGAAGCTCTTGAGTCAGAGTGAAAGGAAAGCCACGTGTCACGCAGATTGCGAAGAGTTCTCCATCGGGAGTCCCTGGTTCGAATCTTATTCAGTGCCTAAAGCACSAAAAAAACAGAAGAATARGGATTTGATTAGGCAATACGATGCAGTCAATGAAGCCGGCCACCGATCCTGACTGGCAGGAAGCGTCAGGAAATGTCAGAGAGGAGGACGACTGGGTAGTGCTGCGGGTGGGAGGTCAGGTGTTCGAAACCTCGCGGACGATTCTGTGTGCTGACCAGGATTCCATGCTCGCCGCCCTGGTGCTCCGCCATTGGCCGAAAGATGATAATAATAACAAGAATTCTATCATCAGAATCGACAAAGACGATCGTAGGTTCGCTCACGTATTGAATTATCTCCGCAGCGGCACCGTGTGGCTGCAGGACGTCGGCCTCCTGTGGGAGCTCCAGGAGGAGGCCGATTTCTTCTGCTTCGCCGGCCTTAGCGCCCTCTCCGAAGAGGAAATCCAGAAGGCGGAGGAAATGAAGAGGAGAGAGAAAATGGGAAGGATGCGAGAGACGAAGGCAGAGAAGGAAGCTTATTATAGGATGCTACTACACTTATATGGGACCCCCTTTAGTTGATGATTTTTTCTTTATAGGGGAGTATAAGAGAACCTGAAAAAAGAAAGAGAAATAAGTCAAAATAGAATAATTTTTTATATTATTGATTATGCAAGAGCATCGCTCCAACTCAGCATAAGTGCCAGCCAGCCAGCACATCTAGCGCGCATTCATGAAGGGCAGAGGCGCAGCCCTCTAAATTTTCAAAATTCGAAAATATAATAAATGGTTGTAAGGCTGATAAATGTCAGACCATGCCTTTGTACATGTAGTGGTTGAGGTTTCCTTTTATGGTTACCTGCAGTTAAGTCTAGATTAGTCAGGTCTGCGACTTCCATTTATGTAATGTACTGAAGATTCTAGAGAACTCCTCAGTGATTTTGTCTTCTCGTAGAACTCGAAATAGGGTTCTCCTCAATGCACCCTGTGCATTCGCTCAATGCCCTCTTGGCAGAGCTTCCACAGAACCTTCAGTAGTTTTGCCTTCTCTGAACTCGAGACAGAGTTCCTTCCTGTGCACTCCTTGCAGCTCTGCTGATGAAGGCTCAACGCTATCCCTCTTGAGCTTTCCTGAGGTTGTCTCACCTCTGTCAACGCACACCTTGCGGACTCTGTGCACTCCTTGCACTCAGAAACTCCAAGACATGAAGAAATTGAAACTTATCCAATGCTTCATCAGTTAGGCATTTAAACATGAAATGCATAAAAACATGTAAACATCAAACACACAGTATGCAGGAAAAACTGCTTTTCTATTAATCTGTATGTCTATACAAATGTTTACAAAGGTTGGATTGTAACAAGTCTCAGCTCTCTCTCGAGACCTCTCTGCTCTGGTCTCTCCTCTTAACTCTCTCTACCCTACCTGAGTCCTATCACTCTATAACTTCCTTACAAAATGAGGGCTCCCATGAGCTTATCCTCAACCACCGTCTCTGAGCTATCGCTATCACAGAGCTGCTCCTACGGCTACATTACATAAATGGAAGTCGCAGACCTGACTGATCTGGACTTAGCTACAAGTAACCATAAAATAAAACCTCAACCACTACCTGTACAAAGGCGTGGTCTGACATTTATCATCCTTACAACCATTTATTACATTTTCGAATTTTGAAAATTGAGAGGGTTGCGCCTCTCCCTTTCATGAATGTGCATTGGATGTGTTGACTGGCTGGCGCATATGCTGAGTTGGAGCGATGCTCTTGCATCAATTGATCAATAGATAAAAACAATAATTTAATTTTTTTTTTGTGTAAGCAAATTTCTTTTATTTACCTAATATAGGTTCTCTAATGATGCATTGCACAACACTATTGGTAATGCTTCTAATAATAGCATGAATGATCACCGAAGGACCAAACCTTACACTACCCAGTACAAAACTTGCATGAATTATAAATATTAAATAATGTCGAATGGTGTGTAAGCGGGGCCACTTCGGGGCTTCGGAACTTCGGGGATCCGACAGGTTTGAATACAAAGAATGTGCTAAACCTGTTGAAGCACTTACCTTATCCTTCCACTTGCTTTATCTAATGGTCAAGAGGAAAACATAAAGGTCGCAGATCAAGGGCCAACTTTGGTTCACAACCCCGACCTTAGGTGCTTTTGATATTTTTACAGTAGGAGAAACTAAATATCCCTAGGCCTAAAGAACTTTGAAGGGCCATAACTTTCGGTCTATATCTCGGATCTGGACAAATTTATAGTCGTTTGAAATCCCTTGTCGAATCAAAGGAGATGTAATCCTAGCTACATGGATCTAAGGTGATTAAGAAAAGTGAATTTTTTATTCTCCATCCCTTAAAATGATACCTAGGGGGTTGGGTGTGTGAAAGTAACCCTAATAATTCATCCATTTGATCCATCCAAAGACAAGATTAGAATTCACATGGTTTCTTGCAACTCTACCCTTTAAAAATTAAACTCTACAATGCAACCAACAAATATAGGGTGTCGTCTTCTAGAGAAAATGTACTTGTTTATAGAAAAAACACTAGTCAACTTATAAAGAGACTATTTGAAAGTATACCTTTATTCCAGAGTGGAATTGATCTTCAGGAAGAATGTGACCGCTCTCATTTTTCAAAGAAGCACCAACTTCTCTTTCTTCTTTTCAAAAGATGAGCACCTGAATAAACAAAATATTTATTTTATGTACTTGGCTCTGTTATAGTGTCAGTATGGATGGTGAAGAGATACAAGTTAAACTTGTGAAGAAATGTCCAATTGTTACAGAGAGGCCAATACCTTATCCACCATTTGAGAACAAGGGTTATAAGTCAACAATCACCCAAGACGTTCCAGTGTCAAACCCATTATGAAGGGTCGACGTTCATGAATTGTAGTATGCTCTTGACATGGCACAAGACTTTCACTCTCAACACAAACTCCGTACCAACCCCAACTCCGTACAATGCAATAGGTTTTTACCGGAGGAAACACCAAAGTGACAAACTAACACTCAAAATGCAATCCCTATGTTAATAGGTGATATCATATAATTCCACTATGCCTTCAATCTAAGAGTGTGCAAGCATACTATTGCACTGAAGAGAATTAGGGTCTATCCTTTTCATTTGGTTTTGATCCACCACTTGTGTTTGCATGGATCTATTGATTGCTATCTTTTACTTGGAATTTTAAACTTTGGTATAATCATAAAAGAACTAGATAAGGAATTGGAATGACCAAAGTCCCACTTTTTATTATTAATTTTCTTACCTCCAAGACGAAAGCCTCATTGGAAAAATGGTCTTCTTGGTGGTGTAAGGCCCTCAACACATGATAATGTTTGTGTAATACAAATATTTTTTTTTTGCCTCTTTTTAATATAATCTTTGAAAAATTGTAGTTTGTTGGAGTTCCCGAGCTTTTCATGTGTTTTATTATGAGACATAATTCCACTATGACTATCAGATCCATAACTCTCTCTTGAATAAGAAAAGAAAGACACAAATCATTATTGTCATTATTAGTTTTTAATTAAAAGTGGGAAAATATACATTAAGTTTAATGTCAATCTTCTATTTTTTTTTTGTTGTTGTTGGAAAAAACATGTTATATTAATTGATTTTAATATCCTTATGTTAATTGATTTTAACTAATATCCTTATGTTAATTGATTTTAACTAATTATATTTGTTTTATTCTACTATACTAAATCTAAAATCATTAACTTATTCTTAAAGACGTATATAATTTATATGGCCTTCCTCATCCAAAAATTCATTAACCACTTTTAACAAGATCTTTTCAAACTTATTTTAATAAATACAATAGAATCCCTTCAATATAATACTACTTATCACTTATAACTTAATTGCGAATTGACGCAGTCTGCACACCTCGGAGGGTCCCCCGCGCGCAACCTCCCGGTCTCAAAAGGATCGTTCAATCTCCAGCTCGTTTAAATGATTTTAATATCTTTATGTTAATTGATTTTAACTAATATCCTTATGTTAATTGATTTTAACTAATTATATTTGTTTTATTCTACTATACTAAATCTAAAAATCATTAACTTATTCTTAAAGACGTATATAAGTTATATGGCCTTCCTCATCCAAAAATTCATTAACCACTTTTAACAAGATATTTTCAAACTTATTTTAATAAATACAATAGAATCCCTTCAATATAATATTACTTATCACTTATAACTTAATTTCAAATTGACGCAGTCTGCACACCTCGCAGGGTCCCCCGCGCGCAACCTCCCGGTCTCAAAAGGATCGTTCAATCTCCAATCTCCTATAGACTTCTGCTCTTCTGCAAAGTCTTCATGCACACAAAAGGTGCTATCTCTTCTGATCTTTTCAAATACTCAGAACCCTAAGGGATTTTTTCCTTCTTCCTTCTCCTGCAGATGGAGAATTTGGATGCCCTCCTGACTATCCTCTGCTCAAGCAACCTCTTGCCGAGTCTATAGGGTGTTTTGCAACCCTGTGAAGATCCTTCAGTGGACTCTTCTTCAATTTCAGAACTCAAAGAATTCTTTCTGTTCTCTCTAGCACTTACTCAATGCCCTCCTGGCAGAGTATCAAGAGTCTTCAGTGATTCTTTCTTCTATTTGAACTCACAACAGAGTTCTTTTGTGCACTCCTTGCACCTGCTCAATACCCACTTGGTAGAGCTTCATAGAACTCCAAGAGAGTTTATGTCTGCAACTATGTTCTTCTCCACAGCCTTGCCTCCAAGGTATTCATCAACCTCACGGCCTTATTCGAGTTTTTGACTTTAGTTCTTATGTTGCAACACGTCTTTGTTTGAACCCACAGAATTCAGAAGTGCTTCAGTGCACTGGTATCCAGAGACCGCAGTACTCTGTCACGCCCTCCTGGCATGAACCCTCAAAGACCTTCACCTGAAATCCAACATACTCCTACAAATGCAAACCTACAACATACATCTACAGCATACATTCCTATCATATGAAGAACACTCACAGACATCCATTTAACACATAGTCATGCAGGAAAAACTGCTATTGTATTAGAATGGAAAACACCTGTATTTACAAGGTGTTCCTGAGCACGGCCTGTAACAAGGTCTCGGCTCCTCTCTTCTTCTCTCTACTTGCAAACTCTCTTTCCTTACTATTCAACTCTCTCCCTCCTTACTGAAATGAGATACTAAAATCTCATTTACCTGAGGTGGTTGTTCGAGCTCTTCCCTCCAATCTACCTACCCTATTCAATTACATTGAATAGTTGTCTAGTCCACAGAATCAGATCTAGATCTCAACCTTACAAACATTTAAGGCCTATCTACTCTATGCCTGCACAAAGGCACGGCTCTATGGCTCAACAACCTACAACATTGATTACATTCAAATTCAAAATTGAATATGAGGGTTGCGCCTCTCTTCAGCCTTGAATGCATGCGCTTGACGCGACTGGCTGTCTGACGTGGAGAGATGCTCCTGCATCATACTCCTCAACTGCAAAATCATGAGATTCCCTTCCAGCTGTGGAAATCCTCCTGGATCCCAAATAAATATCTGGAGTTGTTCATCTGCTCCATCTCCTTGTTGTTGCTGCTTCTTCTGCGCTGATGTTGTTGTTGTTTCTTCTCTACTCAGCTTCTCCTTGCTGGCAGTTCATGCTGACCGGATCACCAACTCCCTGATCTCCCCGATCACTGCATCCATCTGCTCTAGTGGCTGGCTCTGTTCATGCAGTCTCCTCAGCTACAAAAATTTTCGGCACATGGGCAGATCACTGTGATCTCCCATGCCTTCTTCATCAGCTTCCAACTTCACCTGTTGGATGTGCATGCTCTGCACTTTCACCGTTCTCTCTAGGGCTCCAATTTTTTCATACAGATCAGCCAAACTAATGTTGTCTGCTTCTTCTTCTTCTTCTGTTGCAAACTCCCAGGTTGCAGTCTTTTCAGTCTCCTCGCTGAAAATATTGAGCCATTCCTCAAAATGCTCATCATCTCCTTCTGTTTCTTCTGCTGTCAGCTTTAGTGCTGCAGCTTCCTCCGCTTCCTGGCTGAAATCATTGAGACACTCCTCAGAATGTTCATTTTCCTCTTCTGCTTGGGCAGCTTCAAATATCTGCTCCAATTCTTCTTCCCTGATAGTCACAACTGGTTGTTCTGCTTCTGTTGTTGCTGCATCTGCAACACAGTTTTCTGCCTCCTCCTGGGAAAATGGTAGGAATATTTCAATTCCCCCAATCATTAGAAGATTTATCCATTCTTCCTCCTCTGTCAGCTGAATCTGCTGATCTAAATCCATCTCTGAGCTCACCTGCTCTGTCAGCTCCTCTGGCTGATTCCAACTCACCTGCTCATCCCTGCCCCCGTGGCAATATGGGATGCTTTCACTACCCTCCTGGAAGTCTTCGAGATCCCGCAGCGACCTCATTTCATTACCCAGCTGGCAATGTGAAATTTCTTGATTTTCCTCCTGACAGTCCGTGAGATATTCAGTTGATCTCAACTCATTGCCCACCTGGCAATTTGGAATTTCCATTCTACCCTCCTGGCAGTTCTTGAGATCTTCAGCTGATCCCATTTTATTCTCTTCACCGATAATTCTCCCAGTCTCTGGTTCACATATCTGAACCATTTCCTTAGGTCCATCGAGGTTTTCAGCATGCCTCAACCATCCTCTTAACAGCCTACGCTGTCTTCTAGCCATCAACTCCTTGACTAGACATTTTGCCTTCGGCTTCTTCATGGGCCATTCATATACCCATCTCAGCTTGGTATTATGTTGCATCCGCAGTTCAAGCTCTTCCATTCTTGCCCTGATGTCGGCAAGTTCTTTCTCCCTTTTGGTTGTGCTCATCAGCTCTTGGATTTTCACTCCAGCATATCTACGGCCTTCAGTAGCCATGTTGTTGTCTCTATATGCCCTCCTGGCAAAATCTATTGCTGTCACTCTGCACCCCAAGTGTCTCAACCTCTCCTACAGTCCTCTTGACTATCTATGGATTATTGCCTATCTGCAATAAATCCCTACAGAGTTTCAGCACTCTGTCTTCCTTTACTTTCTCGCTTCACCTGAAATATACAAGTGAAGTCCCGCTCTGATACCAACTCTGACGCAGTGTATCAAAGTGCTCTTTTATCTCCTCTGCCTCCCTTGCCTAAAATATACAGACAAGAATTAGGCTCTGATACCACAACTGACGTAGTGTATCAGAGTGCTCTTTTATCTCCTCTGCCTCCCTTACCTGAAATATACAGACAAGAATAAGGCTCTGATACCAAACTGACGCAGTGTATCAGAGTGCTCTTTTATCTCGTCTGCCTCCCTTGCCTAAAATATACAGACAAGAATCAGGCTCTAATACCACAACTGACGCAGTCTGCACACCCCGCAGGGTCCCCCGCGCGCGACCTCCCGGTCTCAAAAGGATCGTTCAATCTCCAACTCGTGAGCCGGATTGGCTCCTTTGATTCCCCGTTGGAATCTCTGATGAAACCCGATCTACAGGTCCTTATCTTTCCTCTCTCAGTCTTCTGCACTCTGACCGCTGGCCTTTCCTCAATAGAAAAATACAATTTCGGGTTTCGGGATTTCCTGATCCCCGATGTCAAGAATTCTCTATCCTCTTGATTTTCCTGAACCCTGAATCGCCGAAACTCTGAAACACTTTAATAGCCTTTAGCCCCCAGGGCTATCTTCCGGTCCATGTGACCAGTCTTCCATACGACCGCGACTCTATTTCGGGGTATAACCTCGCAAGATCCCGACGTTTTGTCCTCAGAATTCCTGATCCTCCGAATCCCGATATCCCGATTCTCCAATTTGATGTCAACTGGCCCCACAGTGGAGCTTTCCACCTTTTCAGGATTTCAGAACTTCTGTTCTCGAAATGTGTGAAAGCTTTGTCCTCAGGATTCGCGAAACGTCGAATCCCGATATGTCGATGGACTCTCCTATCGAGATTTTTCCCAAAGGCCTCAATCGTTGCCACACGTCCCCTCAAGATGGACGGTCCACATCCATTTCACGATTTCATGAAATCAAATGCCGAAAATCTCCGACATCTTGTCCTCGAAACTCCCAAAGTTTCGATGGACTCCCGATCTCCACCACGTGTCCCAACTGATGGATGGTCCTGATTCAATCTCGGTATTTCGCGACTTGCGATTCCCCGATGACACAATTTCTATGTCAACTTGAATCCCCTGTAGCCGAAATACCGAAGAACTCCCGATCTCTGCCACGTGTCCCCAACGGATGGATGGCTCAGATCGTTCTCGTGACTTTCACCATGGAGATTCCCAATCTCCTGTCCTCAAGACTTTCGATTTCCCGATGTTTGAAATCCCGATGAGCCAACACCTCCTTCGGGACTTCACCTCTGTTGTTCACGAAGGTTTAACCCCCGTGCATCTCTCAACAGATCTGATAGATGTCGGGTATTTGGATCAAGATTCGATGGTCCAGATCTGTCCTTCTTGTGCGCTCTCCTGCTGCTTCCCGGACATGGAAAACCAACAGCCCAGATCTCTTTTCTCCAGCCGATCTGACGGAAGCTATGCTCCTCCTGAGCTTGTGCACGTTCTTCCCAGACTTAGAATAATTTCAATTGCAAAAGGCCTCGACCTTGCCTTCTTTCCTCTACGAGCTCATCGACTTGAATCTCACCCGCGTTCTCAAAAACGCTACTCCTCCTGAGCTTATCCTTCTCTGAAACCCTTCGAAAGGTGACTTAGAATAATTTCAATTGCAAAAGGCCTCGACCTTGCCTTCTTTGCTCTACGAGCTCATCGACTTGAATCTCACCCGCGTTCTCAAAAACGCTACTCCTCCTGAGCTTATCCTTCTCTGAAACCCTTTGAAAGGTTCTCGACTTTTTCTCTTCTGCAAAGTCTTCACGCACACAAAAGGTGCTATCTCTTCTGAGATTTTCAAATACTTAGAGCGCTAAGGGATTTTGTCCTTCTCCCTTCTCCTGCAGATGGAGAATTTGGATGCCCTCCTGGCTATCCTCTTCTCAAGCAACCTCTTGTCGAGTCTATAGGGTGTTCAGCAACCCTATGAAGATCCTTCAGTGGACTCTTCTTCAATTTCAGAACTCAAAGAGTTCTCTCTGTGCTCTCTAGCACTTACTCAATTCCCTCCTGGAAGAGTATCAAGAATCCTCAGTGATTCTTGCTTCTATCTGAACTCACAGCAGATATCTTCTATGCACTCCTTGCACCTGCTCAATGCCCACTTGGAAGAGCTTCACAGAACTCCAAGAGAGTTTCTATCTGCAACTGTGTTCTTCTCCACAACCTTGCCTCCAAGGTATTCATCAAGCTCATGGCCTTCTTCGAGTTTTTGACTTCAGTTCTTTTGCCTTAGCACGACTTTGTCTGAACCTGCAGAATTCAGAAGTGCTTCAGTGCACTGGTATCCAGAGACCGCAGTACTCTGTCATGCCTTCCTGGCATGAACCCTCAAAGACCTTCACCTGAAATCAAACATACTCCTGCAAATGAAAACCTACAGCATACATTCCTATCATATGAAGAACACTCACAGACATCCATTTAACACATAGTCATGCAAGAAAAATTGCTATTGTATTAGAATGGCAAACGCTTGTATTTACAAGGTGTTCCTGAGCACGACCTGTAACAAGGGCTCGGCTCCTCTCTTCTACTCTCTACTCGTAGACTCTCTTTCCTTACTATTCAACTCTCTCCCTCCTTACTGAAATGAGATACTAAAATCTCTTTTACATGAGGTGGCTCTTCGAGATCTTCCCTCCAATCTACCTACCCTATTCAATTACATTGAATAGTTGTCTAGTACGCAGAATCGGATCTAGATCTCAGCCTTACAAACATTTAAGGCCTATCTACTCTACGCCTACACAAAGGCACGGCTCTATGGCTCAACAACCTACAATGTTGATTACATTCGAATTCAAAATTGAAGATGAGGGTTGTGCCTCTCTTCAGCCTTGAATGCATGCGCTTGACGCGGCTGGCTGGCTGACGTGGAGAGATGCTCCTGCATCACGAATCATAATAATAATTCTTCATGCTGTCCCATTGTCATTGTCTTCGTCTGTAAGTGAATCAAGGGGATGTTGTATGGGGAGCTTTTTCCTCTTCTACAAGAGGTGGTTAGTTATGGTATCCTTCTCTCCTACACTACCCTTCCCAACCCTGACATCCACACATAAGAAGACTTAGGGTTAGAATGTTGGTTGTTGATTAGTTCTCTATAAATGCAGTGAGGAAGCAGTGTTAAAGTGCATTTGTTCCTTCTATCAAGGTTTCAATGGTTGCATTGGGATGACATAGGAACACATCCACTCAATTTAAAGTGCATTTGTTCCTTCTATCAAGGTTTCAAAGGTTGCAATGGGATGACATAGGAATACATCCACTCATTTCAAAGGCAGTCCTTAAATCCATATATGTTGTTAGTTAGTCCATCAACCTGTTGACGGGCGAAATCGACCGTTCGTCAATTAAGAGAGTGGAACCAGTCCGGGGTTGTCTAATAACCCAAGCCATTTGGAATGGACCACCCTGACGAGTTTAAAGGCTCCGTTGGCCGCCATAAGGTCTCGTAAGGAAACCAAAGAGAAATGATTTGAGCTAATAAATCTACAGGAAACTAGAAACTAATAAAACAAAGAAAAAGAAATAAACTAATAAAGGAAACTAGAAACTAATAAAGCAAACTAAACTAACTACACTAATCTATAAATTACTAACTACTTATATATACCATATACTAACTATGATTATAATAACTCAAATCAACTACCTAATTATCAGTTATGATATTCCTTATTCACAAATGTACAATATGAACAAACTACAGATTTGATTAAAACCTGCAAAACTCATGTGATTGTTGCCCTGAGATAGCCAAGGGTCTCTTTTTGATTTTTTATATTTATGAAAGGGAAAGAAAGCTAACTGAAATTAAACAATCTAATATATATTTCTGAAATTAAACGATCTAATATTAAGATTAAATCTATATTAAATTACTTAATAAAAACAGTAAACTACACTAAT
>JZKD02S0409968.1:95191-105793 GCA_000966675.3 Picea glauca | reverse complement strand
GTGATATCATATAATTCCACTCTGCCTTCAATCTAAGAGTGTGCAAGCGTACTATTGCACTGAAGAGAATTAGGGTCTATCCTTTTCATTTGGTTTTGATCCACCACTTGTCTTTACATGGATCTATTGATTCCTATCTTTTACTTGGAATTTTAAACTTTGGTATAATCATAAAAGAACTAGATAAGGAATTGGAATGACCAAAGTCCCACTTTTTATTATTAATTTTCTTACCTCCAAGACGGAAGCCTCATTGGAAAAATGGTCTTCTTGGTGGTGTAAGGCCCTCAACACATGATAATGTTTGTGTAATACAAATATATATATATATATATATTTGTCTCTTTTTAATATAATCTTTGAAAAATTGTAGCTTGTTGGAGTTCCTGAGCTTTTCATATGTTTTATTATGAGACATAATTCCACTATGACTATCAGATCCATAACTCTCTCTTGAATAAGAAAAGAAAGACACAAATCATTATTGTCATTATTAATTTTTAATTAAAAATGGAAAAATATACATTAAGTTTAATGTCAATCTTCTACTCTCTTTTTTTTTTTTTGGAAAAAACATGTTATATTAATTGATTTTCATATCCTTATGTTAATTGATTTTAACTAATATCCTTATGTTATTTGATTTTAACTAATTATATTTGTTTTATTCTACTATACTAAATCTAAAATCATTAACTTATTCTTAAAGACGTATATAAGTTATATGGCCTCCCTCATCCCAAAATTCATTAACCACTTTTAACAAGATCTTTTCAAACTTATTTTAATAAATACAATAGAATCCCTTCAATATAATACTACTTATCACTTATAACTTAATTGTGAATTGATGCAGTCTGCACACCTCGCAGGGTCCCCCGCGCACGACCTCCCGGTCTCAAAAGGATCGTTCAATCTCCAACTCGTGAGCTGGATTGGCTCCTTTGATTCCCCGCTGGAATCTCTGATGAAACCCGATCCACAGGTCCTTATCTTTCCTCTCTCGATCTTCTGCACTCTGACCGCTGGCCTTTCCTCAATAGGAAAATACTGTTTCAGGTTTCGGGGTTTCCTGATCCCCGATATCAAGAATTCTCTGTCCTCTTGATTTTCCCGAACCCTGAATCGATGAAACGCTTTAATAGCCTTTATCCCCCAGGGCTATCTTCTGGTCCATGTGACCAGTCTTCCATACGACCACGACTCTATTTTGGGGTTTAACCTCTCAAGAGCCCGACGCTTTGAACTCAGAATTCCCGATCCTCTGAATCCTGATATCCCGATTATCCGATGTAATGTCAGCTGGCCCCACAGTGGAGCTTTCCACCTTTTCGGGATTTCGAAACTTCCATTCCCGAAATGCGCGAACACTTTGTCCTCAGGATTCGCGAAACGTCGAATCCCGATATGCCGATGGACTCTCCTATCGGGATTTTTCCCAAAGGCCTCGATCGTTGCCACGCGTCCCCTCAAGATGGGCAATCCACATCCATTTTGCGATTTCACGAAATCAAATGTCGAAAAGCTATGGCATCTTTTCCTTGAAACTCCCGAAGTGTCAATGGAATCTCAATCTCCACCATGTGTCCCAACTGATGGATGGTCCTGATTCAATCTCGGGATTTTGCGACTTGCGATTCCCCGATTACACAATTTCTCTGTCAACTTGAATCCCTGGTAGCCGAAATACCGACGAACTCCCGATCTCTGCCACGTGTCCCCAATGGATGGATGACTCAGATCATTCCCATGACTTTCACCATGGAGATTCCCGATCTCCTATCCTCGAGACTTCTGATTTCCCGATGTTCGAAATCCCGATGAGCCAACGCCTCCTTCGGGACTTCACCTCTACTGTTCACGAAGGTTTAACCCCCATGCATATCTCGACAGATCTGATAGCTGTCGGGTATTTGGATCAAGATCCGACGGTCTAGATCCGTCCTTCTTGTGCGCTCTCTTCCTGCTTCCTGGACGTGGAAAACCAACGGCCCAGTTCTCTTTTCTCCAGTCGATCTGACGACAGCTATGCTCCTCCTGATCTTGTGTGCATTCTTCCCAGACTTAGAAGAATTTCAATTGCAAAAGGCCTCAACCTTGCCTTCTTTCCTCTACGAGCTCATCAACTTGAGTCTCACCTGCGTTCTCAAAAACGCTACTCCTCCTGAGCTTATCCTTCTCTGAAACCCTTCGAAAGGTTCTCAACTTCTGCTCTTCTGCAGAGTCTTCACGCACACAAAAGGTGCTATCTCTTCTGAGCTTTTCAAATACTCAGAACCCTAAGGGTTTTTGTCCTTCTTCCTTCTCCTGCAGATGGAGAATTTGGATGCCCTCCTGGCTATCCTCTACTCAAGCAACCTCTTGCCGAGTTTATAGGGTGTTTAGCAACCCTGTGAAGATCCTTCAATGGACTCTTCTTCAATTTCAGAACTCAAAGAGTTCTCTCTGTTCTCTCTAACACTTACTCAATGCCCTCCTGGCAGAGTATCAAGAATCCTCAGTGATTCTTGCTTCTATCTAAACTGACAACAGAGTTCTTTTGTGCACTCCTTGCACCTGCTCAATGCCCACTTGGTAGAGCTTCATAGAACTCTAAGAGAGTTTATGTCTGCAACTGTTTTCTTCTCCACAGCCTTGCCTTCAAGGTATTCATCAACCTCACGACCTTCTTCGAGTTGTTGACTTCAGTTCTTATGTCGCAACACGTCTTTGTCTGAACCCGCAGAATTCAGAAGTGCTTCAGTGCACTGGTATCCAGAGACCGCAGTACTCTGTCATGCCCTCCTGGCATGAACCCTCAAAGACCTTCACCTGAAATCAAACATACTCCTACAAATGCAAACCTACAGCATACATTCCTATCATATGAAGAACACTCATAGACATCCATTTAACACATAGTCATGCAGGAAAAAATGCTATTGTATTAGAATGGAAAACGCCTGTATTTACAAGGTGTTCCTGAGCACGGCCTGTAAAAAGGTCTCGGCTCCTCTCTTCTTCTCTATACTTGCAGACTCTCTTTCCTTACTATTCAACTCTCTCCCTCCTTACCGAAATGAGATACTAAAATCTCGTTTACTTGAGGTGGCTCTTCGAGCTCTTCCCTCCAATCTACCTACCCTATTCAATTACATTCAATAGTTGTCTAGTCCGCAGAATCAAATCTAGATCTCAGCCTTACAAACATTTAAGGCCTATCTACTCTACGCCTGCACAAAGGCACGGCTCTATGGCTCAACAGCCTACAACATTGATTACATTCAAATTCAAAATTGAAGATGAGGGTTGCGCCTCTCTTCAGCCTTGAATTCATGCGCTTGACGCGACTGGCTGTCTAACATGGAGAGATGCTCCTGCATCATACTCCTCAGCTGCAAAATCATGAGCTCATGTTCATGAGCTTCCCCTCTCAGCTGTGGAAATCCTCCTAGATCCCAAATAAATATCTGGATTTGTTCATCTGCTCCATCTCCTTGCTGTTGCTGCTTCTTCTGCGCCGCTGCTGTTGTTGTTTCTTCTCTACTCAGCTTCTCCTTGTTGGCAGTTCCTGCTGACCGGATCATCAGCTCCCTGATCTCCCCGATCACTGCATCCATCTTCTCCAGTGGCTGGCTCTGTTTATGCAGTCTCCCCAGCTGCAAAAATTTTCGGCACATGGGCAGATCACTGTGATCTCCCATGCCTTCTTCATCAGCTTCCAACTTCACCTGTTAGATGTGCATGCTCTGCACTTTCACCCTTCTCTCTAGGGCTCCAATTTGTTCATACAAATCAGCCAAACTAATGTTTTCTGCTTCTTCTTCTTCTTCTGTTGCAAACTCCCAGGTTGCAGTCTTTTTAGTCTCCTGGCTGAAAATATTGAGCCATTCATCAAAATGCTCATCATCTCCTTACGTTTCTTCTGTTGTCAGCTTTAGTGCTGCAGCCTCCTCCGCTTCCTGGCTGAAAGCATTGAGACACTCCTTAGAAAGCTCATTTTCCTCTTCTGCTTGGGCAGCTTCAAATATCTGCTCCAATTCTTCTTCCCTGACAGTCACAACTGGTTGTTTTGCTTCTGTTGTTGCTGCATCTGCAACACAGTTTTCTGCCTCCTCCTGGGAAAATGGTAGGAATATTTCAATTCCCCCAATCATTAGAAGATTTCTTCGTTCTTCCTCCTCTGTCAGCTAAATATACTGTTCTAAATCCATCTCTGAGCTCACCTTCTCTGTCAGCTCCTCTGGCTCATTCCAACTCACCTGCTCATCCCTGCCACCCTGGCAATATGGGATGCTTTCACTACCCTCCTGACAGTCTTCGAGATCCCGTAGCGACCTCATTTCATTGCCCAGCTAGCAATGTGAAATTCCTTGGTTGTCCTCCTGACAGTCTGTGAGATCTTCAGCTAATCTCAACTCCTTGCCCACCTGGCAATTTGGAATTTCTATTCTGCCCTCCTGGCAGTTCTTGATATCTTCAGCTGATCCCATTTTATTCTCTTCACCGAGAATTCTCCCAGACTCTGGTTCACATATATGAACCATTTCCTCAGGTCCATCGAGGTTTTCAGCATGCCTCAACCATCCTCTTAACAGCCTATGTTGTCTTCTAGCCATCAACTCCTTGACTAGCCATTTTTCCTTCGGCTTCTTCATGGGCCATTCATATACCCATCTCAGCTTGGTATTATGCTGCATCTGCAGTTCAATCTCTTCCATTCTTGCCCTGATGTCGGCAAGTTCTTTCCCCCTTTTGGTTGTGCTCATCAGCTCCGGGATTTTCACTCCAACATATCTACGGCCTTCAATAGCGATGTTGTTGTCTCTGTCTGCCCTCCTGGAAAAATCTGTTGCTGTCACTCTGCACCCCAAGTGTCTCAGCCTCTCCTACAGTCCTCTTGACTGTCTATGGACTGTTTCCTATCTGCAATAAATCCCTACAGAGTTTCAGCACTCTGTCTTCCTTTACTTTCTCGCTTCACCTGAAATATACAAGTGAAGTCCCGCTCTGACACCAACTCTGACACAGTGTATCAGAGTGCTCTTTTATCTCCTCTGCCTCCCTTGCCTGAAATATACAGACAAGAATCAGGCTCTGATACCAAACTAACGCAGTGTATCAGAGTGCTCTTTTATCTCCTCTGCCTCCCTTGCCTGAAATATACATATAAGAATCAGACTCTGATACCACAACTGACGCAGTTTGCACACCCCAAAGGGTCCCCCGCGCGCGACCTCCCGGTCTCAAAAGGATCGTTCAATCTCCAACTCGTGAGCCGAATTGGCTACTTTGATTCCCCGCTGGAATCTTTGATGAAACCCGATCCACAGGTCCTTATCTTTCCTCTCTCGATCTTCTGCACTTTGACCGCTGGCCTTTCCTCAATAGGAAAATACAATTTCGGGTTTCGGGATTTCCTGATCCCTGATGTCAAGAATTCTCTGTCCTCTTGATTTTCCCAAACCCCGAATCGTCGAAACGTCGAAACGCTTTAATAGCCTTTAGCCCCCAGGGGCGAATTTTGGAAAATTTGCGATAGGCAACCTCCTCTGCTACACAGTTGTTCACATGTGGCTGAATATTACTGACAAGCACAGGTGAGTGGAAAATTTTCGTAGGCTCACTGATCTCAGGTAGTGGCTACTCTCCGACTGGATCTGGACGAAAGGCAGACTGTTCCTCTGGTTCTTCTCCTTGCCTCTCCCCAGGGTCAGATTCATAATCGTCATAAACAGGACCTGTGGGAAAGATCTGCTCTTGGAAATCCTGTGTTTCCAGCTCAGAACATGATTCATAGCTGTCATAAAAAGGTTGGTCGTTCTGATCAACAAAAGGTGATGTGGGGTTCTGATGCTCCTCTTCCACAACTACCTCTTTTCCATTTTGATCTGAGACAGCAAGCTCATTGGGGGAAGATGTTAATGCGTTTACAAAATCTTCAATAATCTCTTCGAAAGAGCCGCCTAGAACATCTTCCTTGGAGACTGGAAAATCCTCTGCACAGTCTTCAGATTTCAACCTTTCTAATTGAGCAGAGAGATACTTCACCTGTTCCCTCAGCTCACTCAGGGTGTGTTCTTCCTCCCTGGGATCTTCATCACTTCCATAACACTCCTCTGATGCAGACGAATGGGGAGGAGAAAGGAATGATTTCTGATCCAGGTTGTCAGGATTATCCTCACAGCCTATGTAAGAAATAGCTTTATCTTGTATACATTTGTTGTAGTATCCCTCACAACAACTATGAAAAATCAACTCAGAGGGATAAATCTCCTGACAATAGGTAGTGAAGGTTGCATGGAATTCACTGAGTGAAGAGATGCTAGCAGGGGGTAAAGAATGATACCATTTACGAGCATCCCTTGCTAACGAGAACATGAACATTTTCAATAATACATCCTCATGATGTATCTCCCACTGATGCATGAGTTCATGAAACTCACTGAGGTGTTGAGAAGGGTTGTCCTCTTCACATTTTCCAAATATGGGAAAATAATCACCCCATTCATTCAGAGAGGGGACAACATTAGGAAAACCAGGAATAGCAGAAAAATTAAAAGGAGCAAACCTGCGAGCAAGGATTTTCCCCATATCGAACCAGTGGAGTCGCAAATCGATCCTTGAATCATGGAGTCACCAAGTGAAAGATGCGCAGCTTCGAATGTGTCTGTTCCTTGTCCACCATCAAAGGCCAGATCCTAACGTTGTTTTTACCCCGGGAAGCTTCTCAGGCTGATAAAGCAGCTGCTGAAACCTTCTCGAGAAAGCTCCTTAGGGTCAGCTTTCAGGTGTGCTAACAGTAGACACAGTCAAAACAGTGATGTGGAAACAATGGAGTCGCCACAGTGGAGTCGCCAGGTGCACAATCGCAATCTTGAAGGGCTCTGATGTCTGATGCACCTTCAGAATCAGAGCCTTAGTGTCGTTCTACCCAGGGAAAATCTTCAACTTCATCCCCGACAATGGTGCCAAAAATGTTAGCATCGGAAGTCACCCCTGGATTGCTTGCAGGAGCAGAGCCCAATGCCCATCATTTTTAATTGTCACAATTTAATAAATGGGGGTGGTCGAATGGAAAGAGACCCAGGAAAGCAACATTGACACAGGAACCAGGGTCTGGTATGTAGAAAGAAAGGGAGGTCTTGATCCAAATTTTGTCAGTAAGTTGATTAAAGGGTGGTAGATGGAAGACTTGTGAGAAGGGTGAGAAAGACTAATTCGGGAAACAGGCCTTCGGAAGCTTGAAGAAGAAAAAATCTGAAGCCAAGATCCTCTTGGTCCAGAGTTTCAAGGAGATGAAGGGTGACTCGACTGGATCCTCCAATTCCAAGCCATTCCAGTGCTGAGAAAACATAAGAACTGATTAGAAACGTTGCGACTGTTGCAGTGATCCAACCTACATCATCCTACAACAGCACAACTCGATTGGATCCTCCAATTCCAAGTTGTTCTAACACAATAAACAAAGAGATGGAAAAAGAGGCTGACATCCATAAAGTAAGAAGTCTCAAATGCCTTATACATTAACCAAAGCGACCAACGCTTCATCAAAACTTTACAATCGGGAGCCTAGCTCAACCATCGACCCTTCCAAAAATGGAAAAAACGCCTACATATACTCAAAAACCACCACAACAGCAAAAACAAGACGTTGCATTAAAAAACATTGCATCTACATGTCTTCTAACAATCTGGGCATACAGACTCTGGTCGATCGCACATCCAAGACTTGGTGTCCCCTCGGCCAAATTCGGACGGCTATTCATTGTCAGATGCCACCTTAACTGTGCATGGATCCTATAAGGGAAGTAGCTGATCCATTGAGAGTCGAGCTAGCGTGTGCAGGCATCCTTGGCGAGTCGAGGACTCGGAGTGGCTTCCGTGAAAAGAACCAGTACATAGGACCTTCTCGGGTAGACTTTTAGCCGGAAGATCCATACTTTGCAATTAATGAGTGAGGCGAGGTTTCAACCACCCTCTCTCTTCTTCAGTCATTCCTAGAAGGTACCATGATTTAGATCACATCGAATCGGTGTCTGGAGAACACAGTGCCCCCCCTCTGAAACTCAATTCGGCGCTTTTGGCCTCCCTTTTGTATAGCCCTTTCTACTTTCTCGAGTGACCACAGGACGTGACCCTACGCCTACCTTCAAAGGTGCTTTCGGTGTTTTGGGGTTCCTAGATAGGAAGGAGCAGGTCTTCTCCCTTCAGAATCGCGATGGGCGAAATGTCGGGAAGGCCTAGCGGTCACCACGCATCCCCCCGTTGATCCGATGGTTCTGAATTGATTCGGCAATATTGTGGGCCCGGGTCCGAGACGTCTTCGATGCTTCGTGCTTCGGGGATGTGAGAGAGTTGTTCCTTATGCTTCGAAGTTGCGATGGGAAAAAATGCGAAGAACCTAATCACGCACCATGCGTTCCTCCAGGATGAACGGTTAAGATCACTCTCGGCGCTTTGGGGCCCGTCTTGTGAAATGATAAACATTAGCGCCCCTCCTTTAGGCCTGCTCCTCGTTGACCGAGCGCCACAACCATGGGCCTAATTCTGGGCGCTTTCGTCATTTCGGGATTCTAGGTTTCGAGAAGTGAAATGATGAGGAGCGCTTACCCCTTGAACTCCCGAATGTCGACCTGACATGGGTGTGCGTCGTGTGTCCTTCAGATGAATGGCCCATATAGTATTTGTTATCATAAAGGGGGCTGCCCCCATTTACAGGATCACTTGATGTGACCTGGTGCTAAGACCATGGGCTCGGCTCCAAAGGTGCTTTCGTCATTTCATCGATCGACGATTTCAACTGGAAAGAATGGGAGGCTCCATGTTTCCCGAAATACCAATCCCCGATACGCCGAATGGCCGCCACCTGTCCCAATTTGATCGGATGACCCAGACTTGCCCTGAACTATGGGCGCCACCTTCGTGCTAAATCCCGGGCAACTTGACAGCCCCGAAAACCCGAAGACCGTCGATTTTCTTTGTTGGTGAATCTTGGTTGCTGACAACCAACCTTTCACCCGCTTGCTTGACTCGTAACTAGAAAAGGGGTTGTCCCGTGCTACGCTCGGGCGCTTCTCCTGCGACTTGCAGACTTGAATACTCTTGTGCCCCGGACAAGAAATGTTACTAACACAATCGACAGAGAAGAAGAGGAGATAAATGAAATCCACTCAGGTCAGTCAGTTTATAACCTCAGCCAAGGATAATCAAATCTTACTTTAGCATGCATAAGGTAAGGGTGTTCTATTTTCTTGTTTGGGTCCAGTTGGTCGGGTTCTTTCATCCCAATCTGACCCCGGTGATCGACCATTTCAATATGTAGGCATTGGGGCATAGAACCTAAAGGGCCACCATTTTGTTTGTACCTATGTACAAAGCCATAAGGTAAAAAGGAAGTTAGCTAAGAAGTTGATTCCATGGTATATTCATGTGATGACCAACATCAAGAGACGTAACATGGCCAACAATAGGAGAAGTAGAAG
Source organism: Picea glauca (assembly GCA_000966675.3). Lineage (NCBI taxonomy): Eukaryota > Viridiplantae > Streptophyta > Pinopsida > Pinales > Pinaceae > Picea > Picea glauca. The sequence goes on along the minus strand of JZKD02S0409968.1, from coordinate 96,329 downwards.
TTGGATTGGGTAAGTACGTGTTTTAGCATACATTTTCATTATGGTCATTTTTATTTTTCTTTATCATGGCTCGAACTCTATATATATATTTCATCATTGAAACCATATGTCTTTATTTATGTATCAAGATAAATCTCCTACACACCTATGATCAACATCATAGTTTATTTTCAAAGTCCTCATTGTTAGAATATAGAAGATGGTGTCCTCGTTTTACCATTGACGATACCCTCGTCACCCAACCACAAGCCGAAGCCTCCCTCCGAGCACCTTAACCTTGACTGAGAATTCCTCCGGAAGAAAACCCTAGGCTAGATAGCCAAACAAAGAGCAGTGCATCTCTCCCCAGGGATAGTGCAACACAAAAGACTGATCAGATGTTCCAAACCCTAGCTAAGAGATATTCAAGCCAATACTTAAACTAGTTGTTGTTGCACCTGCACCTGCAACCCTCCTCCAAACCTGCGCACCAGACTGCAACTGCAGTGTGCACCAACTGGGAAAATTGCAGTCCTAAGATGTGACAAATGAGAAATGGCACCCTGTATTTATAGTAATCCTGCCAGTTTACTGGGGCCGACTTCTCTTTCTGGGTATGTGTCTATTCAATATATTATTATTAATTCTGGTCGACTTCTTCTCTTGGAGGCTAATAGCCTAATATAAATTTTCTTCTTGAGACGACAAGGCTTCTAGGGTTATTATCCAACTCATTAGGGTTTCTCTTGCTTCTCGACGTCTTATATTCTCGTCAGGTTCACACGTGGGGGTAAATACCTCCCGCGGCTACCATAATATTAACACTCCCTCCTAGCTAGAGAGGTATTTACAGGTAATGGACTTGAGCACAAAACATACCATTTACCCGGTAGCATCAATATAGTCATCTAGACTATTTCATGACTAGATCATGAGCATCACCGTCACCATCAACTGCATCATCTTCTCGAAAACATACTTCATCTGAGTAGTTAGATATGATGTTGGATAATCTGTTGATAGTCTTCAAGGCAATTAGAACAGGGATAGAACACACCTGTGTCTATTCATAGTAGTACACAACTACAATTCAGTGGTTAACTACCATATCAAGTAACACACAAGTACTTGATCAGCAACGTATAGTTGCGAGCAGTGA
>JZKD02S0409968.1:58318-71296 GCA_000966675.3 Picea glauca | reverse complement strand
ACAAAATAATTAAACACTTCTATTTTAATTTAATAAATATAAAATATTTTTTTTTAAATTATAAATAAATTATCCCAATATTTCGTAGAAATTAGCAATATTATCAAATTTAATCTTACAAAAAGTCTCACAATGCTCTAGTTACCAAACCATTAGTTTTCCCTCATCAATTTTCATTTAGCTTGCTACTAAATACCCACTTAAATTTAAAGCGAAAAACACTATTTGATTAACAAAAACCTTTAAACATCATCTTAGAAATTTTAAAACCAAAAAACACATTTAAACATCATCCTAGAATTTTTATCAAAAAACAATATACATTAAAATCCTCAATGTAAATTTCTTTATGTAATTCACACCCATAGACCCTTCGAGCTTTCTTACACCTAACATTAGTTCATTAAAGATTTGTCAACATTGAATACAAATAACAAGAGTTGTATGGTAACTTAGTCTCTGTCAACAATGAACTAAGCAGTTATGCAACATTCTTAGAAATTAAGCGATACAATTTAATTAATTGACTTCATTACATAACATGCATGCCTTGTGTCTTGAAATATGTACACTTTAATTGAAAAAAAAGAGGACTTACACTTTATTGTATTCTTTAAAATAAATAAATGTATTTAAATTGGAGATGTCTTGAGATATGTACAATCCAATTGAAACAAGGAACTAGTCATTGTATTAAAATGCCTTTAATACTCTGTGTTGTCTTAAGTATACATTGCCCGAGAGAGAAAATCTATGCTGACATGAGCATCTGCCATCATTTCTACAATAAGACATAAAAAAAAATCATCCAATAGCATTATAGATAAATAAATTTGTTATTTCTAATATCTCAACAGTCTAAAGCAATGACATGTATAAAAGTGGATTTAAACAAAGGTTGGAGCAGAAAGAAAATGCAATATTAGTTATAAATATTACATTAGGGACAAGTATAAAAAGAAACCTTAAAAACATATGTGTCAAAATAAGACGATTTGACAATTAAATAAATGAAACATTAAATCTGGAAGCAAAATAGAACACGATTGAAATAGTATTAGATTTGTGCTAAGAAAAACGCACATTTAAAGTACATTAGAACATAATAAGATTAAAATCTTAAGTGCAGGCTTCCTATGAGTCATGCAATGTGGGATTTACAGATTTGTCATCACTATTACTTTCAACTAGCCAAAAACATTACCCAATATTCAAAAATGTTCCAAAGGAATATTGTCAACTATATTGCTAGCCTCCATAGATGACCCTCAATCATGAGGAGCCATGAACAAAACATAAAACTTCATCGATTCCCCAGACTTGGTTGAGGTTGTTGATTTTTTAGATGATGATTTTTTCTTTATAGGGGAGTATAAGAGAACCTGAAAAAAGAAAGAGAAAAAAGTCAAAATAGAATAATTTTCCATATTATTGATTATGCAAGAGCATCGCTCCAACTCAGCATAAGCGCCAGCCAGCCAGCACATCTAGCGCGCATTCATGAAGGGGAGAGGCGCAGCCCTCTAAATTTTCAAAATTCGAAAATGTAATAAATGGTTGTAAGGCTGATAAATGTCAGACCACGCCTTTGTACAGGTAGTGGTTGAGGTTTCCTTTTATGGTTACCTGCAGCTAAGTCCAGATCAGTCAGGTCTGCGACTTCCATTTATGTAATGTACTGAGGATTCTGGAGAACTCCTCAGTGATTTTGTCTTCTCGTAGAACTCGAAATAGAGTTCTCCTCAATGCACCCTGTGCATTCGCTCAATGCCCTCTTGGCAGAGCTTCCACAAAACCTTCAGTAGTTCTGCCTTCTCTGAACTCGAGACAGAGTTCCTTCCTGTGCACTCCTTGCAGCTCTGTTGATGAAGGTTCAACGTTATCCCTCTTGATCTTTTCTGAGGTTGTCTCACCTCTATCAACGCACACCTTGTGGAATCTGTGCACTCCTTGCACTCGGAAACTCCAAGACAGGAAGAAATTGAAACTTATCCAATGCTTCACCAGTTATGCATTTAAAACATGAAATGCATAAAAACATGTAAACATCAAACACACAGTATGCAGGAAAAACTGCTTTTCTATTAATCTGTATGTCTATACAAATGTTTACAAAGGCTGGACTGTAACAAGTCTCAGCTCTCTCTCGAGACCTCTCTACTCTGGTCTCTCCTCTTAACTCTCTCTACCCTACCTGAGTCCTATCACTCTATAACTTCCTTACAAAATGAGGGTTCCCATGAGCTTATCCTCAACCACCGTCTCTGAGCTATCGCTATCATAGAGTGGCTCCTACGACTACATTACATAAATGGAAGTCGCATACCTGACTGATCTGGACTTCGCTGTAGGTAACCATAAAAGGAAACCTCAACCACTACTTGTACAAAGGTGTGGCCTAACATTTATCATCCTTACAACCATTTATTACATTTTCGAATTTTGAAAATTGAGAGGGTTGCGCCTCTCCCTTTCATGAATGCATGCTGGATGTACTGGCTGGCTAGCTCTTATGCTGAGTTGGAACGATGCTCCTGCATCAATTGATCAATAGATAAAATCAATAATTTAAGTTTTTTTTTAGTGTAAGCAAATTTTTGTTATTTACCTTTATATTCATCCTATTTGCAATACTATATTGTCTTCATTTAGTATAAATTTGTTGTGAACTTGGATGCCACTTAGCATATAAACATTGTCTGTTTTTTTCTAAAGATATATTACATATGACATTTGTATCACAGATCAGGAAGTAGTGTTTGGAATATAGGTTCTCTAATTATGCATTGCACAACACTATTGGTAATGCTTCTAATAATAGCATTTATGCAGTGTCTATAAAGAAAATGACATTTTTGGTTTCATTTCATGCAATCAATTGTTGTATCTTCTATTGATAAAGAAGCACTGGCTGGAAAATTGCAAATGGCACATACAAGTTCAAAAGGAGTTGAATACGCATTTGTTATTTTCAGTGTACCTTCAACCTGTTTATACAATGTTGTAGTTAACAATAAAACAACATAACACATATGTTTTTTAAATAATCACATGTATGAAGTTTCAGGTATACATCTATATACATACAACATTTGTTGAGCTAATTATTTTCTTCTAAGATTGTGTTGCCTCTATTCTGAGCACTGTTATAAATGTTGACTGCGTTGTGCAGAATATCTTTTCTTTTACATCTTTTCTCTTCGTAATGTTCTTGAACAACAACACATGAAATTCTATGTGTTGTAGTTGTTTTTCCATCGATGTAAAAAATGTGCATACGTTTCAAACAATTGAAGTTGTAACATGAAACATCATGGTAATTATGTAATCTTATTGATGATATATAAATTTAAAAGTAAAATAACTAAATATGAAAGTTGTACCGTTGCTTTGTCATTTTTCTGAGTTGTCATCTTTTATATGTAAAATCTATTGCATCCCCACCTTTTTTGCAACTGTCACAACAACTCCAATTGCCCCAATTGGGTAAGGAGATGTATTTTTTGTTTAATTGTTGTGTCTGGTATGAAGTTGCACTCTTTGCAAACAACAGTAAATGTTTCTACAACACTGAATTCATCTAGTGATATAATATGATCATAGTCACCACGATCATAGTTAGTTTTTGGCAAAATTTTAAAATGTGCAATGGATAGTCCATTTCCAGGTAAGATCTTTTGTTCATGTTTTCGAATAACATGTGTAGGAACAATCAATGTAACTCTCATCATGCCTTTGTCATCTGTCATGTCAGCACACAAAATTCTAAGTGACTTATTTGTTTTTTCCAGATATGTATTATATATGGCCATTATGTCTCCAACAAAAACCTATCAAGTTCTATGATTGTTCAAGTCTTCAATGGATACTATAGTAGAAGCGGTATATCTAGGCCTACATACAAGGAATGCATAAAATAAGTATTGCAAGTTATAGTTTATATACCTTTGTTTCATAACTACACAATTTAAATGCATCCTATCAACTACATTTTTTATATACATAATTTTTAAGTTGTTGTGCTATGCTGGTTTCTTTGGTTGTGCTTTCTGTTGTTTCTTGTGAACTGAAAATGATAATTGCATATGACATTTACATTAGAGCTACATCATAGAAATACCAGGAAATGCATTTATTTTCTAAAAATAATGGACAAATAATCTATATGTATTTACCTATGAATTTTTTGTTCTTTTGTTGTTTGCGATGCTTCAGTGCCAATACTTCCTTCACTTGTCCAGCTTCTCCTAGTTTAAAGATTTGAACATTTAGAATGTAAAAGGAAAGTATAGATAATATATTTTTTTATTATTTTTCATATTAATATACACCTTGCATATTTACATTCTTTTTTGGTATGGAGGTATGTAGATAAACTATGCAATATGTATGAGCATATAGTATATTATACACTACAAGAATGGTGATTGCAGATGCATGATAAAATTGCTTCGTGATATGCTAGGCAAGTTTGAAAATGAAAAGTAATGATGCATTGCTAAAGACTATGACAATAACAAATGTTTATAGGAAAATGACGTAGATATTATTCTTTGGTATAATATCAAAGATTGAACAATACACATGATATATCCCAAGGATATAAAAGGAACTAAGGACTTTTCATAGGAAAAGGATGTAGATATTATTCTTTGGTATAATATCAAAGATTGAAGAATACACATGATATTAGATATATACATAGATGCAGATACATAATGTAAGTTCATTGTGGCAAAATATAAAATATTGAAACTATTGTAGGGAATAAGTTTAAATTACCAATTGCAATTGAATAGTATAGATGTTCACCAAAGTGACTATATGGAGAATTCAATCAACGTGCATTTACATTCTTGTGTCCAATATCATTATATCTAATGTAGGTTGTGGTTGTTAATTGTAATTGCAAAGACAAGACTAATCAACTTCTTAAGACAAGAGATTTGTAATGTTGTGCACATGTCAAATTTGTGCAGGATCTGATGACTAAATTTTATGGTTGATAAGTCTTTATTTATGCTTAATTATTATTTTAATGAATTATATGAACCTACGATAATAAAAATCTAAAATTAAATAAAACTCTAAAAGATATTCAATTAATTTTTAATTTTTTTTAATTTTATAATCACTTCAAAGAAATTGAAGAACACTTTCTTGAGTATGTCAAAGCACATTCCAATATTTACACTTTTATAAAGTCCAAATACTTTATTGAAGGGGTCAATGCCACTTGGAACATTCATATTTTGATAGCAGTTCCCTTAAAAAAATATTGTTTGGGGTGAAAACTTGTTTCAAGTGTTTACATTTCCCACTCAATGCAACATTCAACCAGTATAATGGTTATTTCAACGTTCACATTTTCTATAGAATTCAAATTTTCTTGCACAAGGCCAATTTTATTTAAACGTATAAGTACCCAGGTGAGACATGCAGTAGTAGTAATGGTGCCAACAAGTAAATCCGAAACAGGAGATACTATGGTATGTTGGGAATAATTGTTATACGTACGATGTATTAGTGGCATACTTGCGTTGCACAGGAAGCAAGTTAATGGCTTCCCAGCATTCTCTGTCAAGACCTCGAAGGGCAGGGGGTTGGGGACTCAAGAACCTATCTACCTTCAACACGGCCCTTCTGGCTTTCTGGCTAGTTCATTCTAGAGAGCGGTCTCACATGACAGCATTTGGCACCGAGTTATAATGGATAAATACCTAGGTTCCTTGCCCCTTCTCACCTAGTTGCGAAAGACATCTCTATTATAGAAGAGGGCTTCACCCTTTTGGAAGGGTCTGGTCTCTTCCTCTCTGGTGATCCTACATTGGCTCCGTTGGAAGCCAGGATCGAGTTCTGAGATCAAACTTGGAAGGGACAAAATCCTCGGATTGGAGGATCATTCGATTCTCTCTCCATCACTTAGATCACAGCTTGGTTCTTTAAACTTTTGGTGTTTGGCGCAGATGAAAGTATCACCCCGCGCCCTCCCTCTTCCTGACATTTGGATGAATAGTTGCGATCTACACCTCATTGGATCGATTTCCATGGAATGGGATTCCTTCACGGCTGCACTAAAATGTGTCGGAATCTCTCTCACTGACGCGCAGGACTCGTTCCTTTGGGTCGGAGGAGATGCCTCTGGCATCATTACCGTCAAAAAAATATACGTGGCTCTCCTGCAACCGATGGACCTCGGTGCTGACATTTCATGGCTCCTTCAGATGTGGAAATGGTCGATTCCACTAAAATTCAAACTCTTCATCTGGCTCTCTGTTAAAGAGAAAATTCTCACCTGGGAGGTGCTCCGTAAGAGAGGCTGGTAGGGCCCTGGGATCTGTCTCCTTTGCAACCGAGCCTTCGAAGACATTCACCACCTTCTTATACATTGTGATTTTACACAGGATGTCTGGAATCGACTGTTACATCATTTCTCTCTTACTTTCTCCTGGATCGGCGCCACCATCTCTGAATGTTTTTCTTTGTGGTTCACTAAAAAATCTGCTCCGCATTCTTTGGTTGCCCATGTATGCTGGCAGATTTGGATAGAACGCAACAAGGTGATTTTTGATGAGTGCTCTCCCTCCTCTCTTGTGGTAATACATAGAATTTTGGCTACCTTCTCCTGGCAATCGTCCACTGTAAAATCCTTCCCTTACAAAGCTTGTGAGTTTAAGATGGCTGAAGGTTACACTTTAGCTTGTTTTGATGGCGTTGCATAGTCAAATGGATTATGTTGTGGGGCTGGAGGCACCTTCAAAACCCATCTGTCGAGGATCACAAAGTGGTTCATCAATTGTGGTGCGGGTACAAATACCAAAGCCGAACTTTTGGGCTTATGGGCTTCTCTCACTCTTGCTTCCTTTTGGTCTTTAAACCACTTACATGTTCTTGGAGACTCGAGAGTTATTATCGACTAGATTAATCATAATTGTAACCTCCATTCAGTCCATATTGAATGCTGGAAGCAAAAAACGCAAGAGTTGTCCAAAATCTTCACCGATATCAATTTCCATCATATTCCTAGATCCCACATTACAAAGGCAGATGCTCTCTCAAAGAGGGCTCTAAGCGAAGTGGTTGGGAGACTCTCGGTCTACCACTGTGATAGAGGAAAAGAGAGTCCTATCTCCTTTATCAATATCTTCGAATTATAATGGCCATTTTAAAGTAGATTGTGGGCAGCATTTATAAGCTTTTGCTTGCTTCTCCTTCCAGTCTTCCTCTTGCTATAGTTGTCTTTGTTCTTTTCCTCTTGAAGCACTGTGGTCATTGATTGTATTGGTCCTTTCTTGGCTAGCGCACTAAACATGTTTTTCTCAGCTTGTTGCTGCCTACTGTAAGCGAATTTATACCCGATATAAATTTGAGAAAAAAATTTCTTGGAAAAAAGTTAATGGCTACATAGAAATAGATAATGTAGCACATTTTAACTTGTTAAACTGGCTCTAGTGCACTCCAAGTATTAACCTTGCCGCCAATGTACGTTGAGCCATTGCATCATTTTATGGTTGATAGCTTTTTATTAATTCTTTATTAAAGTGGATCAAGTGCACTCCAATTATTAACAAAAGTATTTACTGTGAATAAAGTTGTCTGATGTGAAAGTCAACGAAAATATTTACTGTGAATAAAGTTTTATGATGTGAAAGTGGCACTATGATGAAGAAGTGGCACCGTACTTTCTACAATAAGACTCTTAAAAAATGATCCAATCATATTAGAGATAAATAAATTTAAATATCTAAACAAAATAATAAAATTCAAAATGTAAAGTTTAACTATAACAAATTGTTAAATTTTTGTTAGTCAACTCCAAACTAATACATAGTCAACGAAAACTCATTTCTATAGTCCTGCTTTGGTAGGGACTAATAACGCAAAAATGAAAATATTGTCCAAATACCATCATATCAAAAAATATACAAAATTTCAAATAATTCACCATAAATATTGTTTTATCTTTTTGAGAGGAATAACATTGGAGACTATTGGGATATACCCTATTATACAAGCTTCATAAAAAGCTATTTTGCAAACCATAATTAAACCTAGTTTTAGGCAAAGGCACGTCTATTATGTGCTTCATTATAATCCTCTTCGGGGAGATTGTTTTCCTAATCCACGGGTTCCATCTTCACATCCCTAGGTTCTTATTTCACTAATTGTTCTTCTTTGTATTTGTCAAGTTCTCAACAAATTGATATTCTTTGTCGTGATACCCCAAATTGAGAGCTTCTAGCTAGGGCTATTATCATTTGATGTAACATATTGCACTATGTCTCTAACTTTTCAATTTGCCTCTTTTGTTGAACCACAATTTCTAGAATTTCTACATTCCCTAGATTTTGAGTCTCATCTTAAGAATATGCTTTGTATGATTCATATATCCTCTTGACTACTGATTACCATTTTCTTTACTCTTGAAGGTTTCTTGTGTTTAGAACATCTGTCTAAAAGATGTTTGTTCTTTCCAAAATGCTCACAAGGATGAAGATCAATACATTGATCTTCCATGTGGCCAACTCGCTAACAATGTTGGCATTTCAAAATCTTCTCTTGAATTGGAGCAGGTGAATATGAACCTTCTTGAGGAAATCTAGCACTTTGGAATTGAATTGGCTTTTTATAATTAGGAATATGAAAGGTGGCTTCCTTTTCATACATGATACTGGTTATGTGCTTGTTTTTCTCGATTTCTTCCCAAGGTCTGATGATTGGCTTGGAAATAGAAGGTTGATCTACACTTATATCTGAAGCTGGCACACTGGTTTTCTTCTATACTAGTTGTTGATCTAGTCAACATCATCTTCAAAAATAGGGTTGTTCTGAACAATAAATAGTTTATTATGTCAAAGATTTTTTCATTCAAGTTCATCATAAAGTAATCAAGTTTGAATTTGAAATAGTCTTACTTTTTCTTGCAAATATGTTAGAAAATATTGCAAAGTTGCTTTGTGAGTTGTCATTGTATTGTCCACATAAGAGAGTATTAGAGTATTCAATAGCTGTAATACCCATGTTTCCCCTAGTTTGTAAATATAACTATAGTCTACTTAAAATACTATAAGAAAATTGATTATGTGTGGATGTAGGAAATGATGAACCTTTTGATAGAAGGTAATGTGTATATATTTTTGTTATTAAATAAAATGGAAAATGTTGCACAATTGTTGAAGGGGTTGCCAAGATAAATCATGATGCATGAGAGAGATGGGGAGGGGAACCAATAATGGTTGAGATGACCCCTACCAGACTAGTACTCTACTGGATTTAAATTATGCAGACCCAGAATAGTACTCTGACCCAGAAAAGTAAATTACGAGTCATTCTAGTAGTTGGGAAGTTTTCCTCAAGAGTCAATGAGGAAATGTGCAGCGTATCCATTTGGAAACAATTCCTGACCCGACCACAAAATGGGGATTTGGACCCATGAAATATTGTTGAGGAAGGCAAGAAAAGAGATAAAATTTGTGGGCAGAAGGAGAGACGCAGAAGGAATGGGTCTAGTGACCATTTCTGAAGAGAGAGGGCATGTGTAGCTCTCTAGTTCTTAAGAGAACTGAGAAACAAATATTTTATGGGTACAAGAATTTGTTGGGCAGTGTTTTCAGTCCAAGATGATAAATGAGGTCGTAGAGAATATGAGTGACCGAGGAGGCACTCATTGTATTCCCCCTTGCTTGGTGGAGAGAAAACAGATTTTCCAAGTTCCTATGGGAAAAGGAGAGTAACCTTTGTCCCTTGTTGTTGCTGAGAAAATGAAGAATCTCTCTTTGAGCATTATGATCTAGCTAGAGGATGGCCAACAATAAATTCTTCCAGGATTTGGTGTGCCTACAGTTGGGTGGGAAAGGGCACCCCTTTTAACAGTTGCAACATTTTTTGAATTCTAGATAAGTATATTTTTCCAAAATCTCTACACTGTTAATATCAAAGATAATTATAGATTGTGTTTTTAGAGCAATATAAGTTCAGTTTTCTGTTAAAATCTCCTTGAGAATTTAAGTGTGAATATGGAAATGCTATAGCTAAATTTCTATGTGGGTGAACAAATTCACCACATGACTTCTTGTACTAAATTATGGTAGTGAATGTTGAGGTTGACTGAATTTCCCAGTTTAATTCATTCATATGCAGTAAGGAGTGAATAGCTTAAATTTTTATTAGGAATCAAGAGAGAGTGATTTCTACATGTTGTTGTTTTATTCTATAATGTCCTCAAATCCTATGCTAGGAAACTTAGAAGATATCTTGTTTTGTTTTACCATTCTACAAGTCTAGAAAATAGGAAATAGTTTTTATTTCCTTTCAGTTACAGGTTAAATTAAATAAAATTTCGAACTAAACCTCACCAGACTTTGAATACATGCAAGGAGTGTGTTAGGGATCGAGTTAAAGGTTTATTAAGCTCGGGAGGTATAACGTTCGTAGAACAAAGACAAAGGCTACATCCTTTGAAACCCATGGTTTAAATCCCTTATTGAAGGGAAGCAGAGCCATGAAGTATAGAAGAAGCTACAACAACCGTTGATATGGTTATAAGGTTAGATTTGGCTCGTTAGATTAAACGTATGATTATCCACCTTGATCACTTCGTAGCACATTTGGGAGCTTCAGGAATCTGGTACTCCAGAGGTTTGAAGTGGAGATTGAATTGGAGATTGTCCCAAAGGCTGGAGGATTTTTATGTTAAACAATATTTAATCGCCCCCTATTTAACCTTTAATAGTTTCAAAAATTGTTTGGGACCATGGGCCCAAGTCCGTGGGCTTAACCAAAAGCTCGGGCACGATTCGAGAGTGTAGCTCTCGGGGATTGTCAAGTCTTATATGACCAGGGCCTGAAACCTTTTGCCACACCCAAAAGGAGCTAAGCCTCTGGTAGTCCAGAACTTCGAGACTGCAGGGTATTGGGGGTGATGGGAATCGTGATCCAAAATCACCGAAGGACCAAACCTTACACTACCTTGTACAAACCTTCCATGAATTATAAATATTAAATAAAGTGGAATGGTGTGTAAGTGGGGCCACTTGGGGGCTTCGGAACTTCGGGGCTACGGGAGGTTTGAATACAAAGAATGCGCTAAACATGTTGAAGCACTTACCTTGTCCTTCCACTCACTTGATCTAACAGCAGGAGGGAAACCTAGAGGTCTTATATCAACGGATAACGTCAGTTCATGACCTTGACCTTCGATGCTTCAGGGATTTTGTCAGTAGGAGAAACTAAATATCCTTGGAGGCTATCATCCCAGAGTGACGTGGCATATCGATGTCACCTAGGTTTATGTGGACCCATAGTACGTGTGCCTCATGTCACCCTGGTCCCTAATTTGTGACTTTCACAGGCCTTAGGTGCCAAGTGGACCATGACACTTGTCACTAGTTAATTGGGCCACGTGTCATCCTTGTCATTTGCCACGCGTCTTCCTCCTGGATGTCATTTTCTCAATCTAATGGTTGATGGGGATTTCGAGAGTTTGGGAATTCGTGATAAATGGGATGTTGCAGCATTTGGGATAAAATTGTCGAAGGCCCAGATCTACCTATCCCTATTCCATCAATTAATGTGCATTCATGTGCGAGTGTGAACCCTTTGGGAGTTCAGGACTTCGCAGCTCCGAGAATCTAGGGCTTCGAGATTCCGGACGTTTGGGATAATAAAATAGATAAGTGAAAAGGGTCAAAGGCCCATACCTACCTCCCCGCCTCCCTATGTTATTTTATTATTAAAACATACTAAATTAAATGAGTGGGACCCTCTTCATAGCTCCGACATTCGAGAGATTTGGGTATTTTCACAAGAATTTATCAAGGGATTTTTGCCGAAGTCCAGAGGCTAGGGGTTCACCGAAATTAATGACCCTAATATGAGTTAGAATATTTAATTATAGTACAATATAATTAAATATAATTATATTATAACATAATTTGCATGATGTGGTTATGAATTAATTGTGACGGGGATTAATATAATAACTAACACTAATCCATCCCTAATGTTGAATTTTCAAGGAAAAAGAGGAGTAATCCCTGGTTTAACTAGAATAGTAACTTAGGCCAAGTAGAAACAGAGCTTACGATGTTTAATCAATTCTAATCAGGATTAATTATCTCTAATATGGATTAATTAAATGATTAGTAAAGAGTGGTATTTTTTTTTAATCATGATAATGATTAATTAAATCAATAGGCCTAAGGAATTTTGAAGGGACGTAAATTTCGGTCTAGATCTCGGATCTAGACAAATCTATAGTCGTTGGAAATCCTTCGTCAAATTGAAGGCGATGTAATCCTAGCTACAAGGATCCGAGGTGATTAAGAAAAATGATTTTTTTATGCTCCATCCCTTAAAAGGATACCTAGGGAGTTGGGTTTGTGACATAGTGGTATCAGAGCGGGAAACAACACGTGTCCTGCTTGGGCTCATGAACGAGTTGAATAAGTTTTATTACATAACTTTTAAGGGGTAACACCCTTTCTTTCCCCATTCATAAGAATCTTACTTAAGCCACTACTGAAGAGAGAAACAAAACATTTTGTTGTTCTTATATGTTCTAAAAAAAATATGAACTATGTGTTTCTAGTGCTCTAATTAATGAAGTTGACTTCATCTTACAAATTGCATGTGTTGTTCATAAACTAGTAGATAATTAACTAATATAATTTTTTTTATCAGGACTCAAATTGTCTCGTATTCCTTATTCCAGCGGTATATTTACTTTGTCAAACGGGCTCCGTATGCGAAAGTTATCGCATTCTGATCGGAAGCCCAAACAAGTAAAAAGTCAAAGGTCAACTGGTCAAAAAGTCAACGCTGATGACATCAACATGCTGACTATGTAGGAGATGACGTGGAAATCTCTGGCTGATGGTGATTGGGCAGGTTCGCTGACAAGGCAGACATGTGGCAGGCAACTGGACCAGTCAATAACTGACAAGTGGCATTAATCCGGCAAATGGGGAGATGCCACGT
>JZKD02S0409968.1:29142-39735 GCA_000966675.3 Picea glauca | reverse complement strand
GTGGCCCAATGCCATCATCCTCCATTAGCGGGTATGTATACTATGTATCATTCATTGATGATTACTCTCGTAAAACCTGGATATATTTCTTGAAGACTAAAGATGAAGTGTTCAACAAGTTCAAGGAATTCAAATCCTTGATAGAGAACCTTTCTAAAAGAAAGATCAAGATACTCAGGTCAGATAATGGAGAAGAATATACCCCAAAAGAGTTTGTGAACTTCTGCAAAGATGTTGGAATCAAGAGGGAACTCACTACTCCCTATAATCCCCAACAAAACGGTGTAGCTGAACGGAAGAACATAACCATACTAGAAGTTGTGAAGACTATGATCCATGATCAAGATCTTCCTATGTGTTTATGGGCAGAAGCAGCAATGGCAGTTGTTTATGTGCAGAACCGATTATCCCATAGTGCACTTGGTCTCAAGACACCATAAGAGATTTTCACCGGAAAGAAGCTAGAGGTAAGTCATCTCAAAATATTTGGATGTCCAGTGTTTATTCATATACCTAAAGAAAAGAGAAACAAGTTGGACCCTTCATGAAAGAAGGGAATATTTGTGGGATACTGTGAGGTCTCGAAGGCCTTCAGAATCTATATACCAGGTCAACATCACATTGAGATCAGTAAGGATGTGACCTTTGATGAAGATGCAGCGCTCAAGAGATCTAAACTGTGCCAGCTTGAAGAGGTATATGAAGAGGAACCTGTAATCCCCAATACTGCAATGAGGGAGGTTCCCAGATCTGCAGAACCAGTGAGGGAAGTTGTAACTTCACCTGATGAGGAACTTCTAGAAGACCATGATATAGTAGAAGTGCAAGAACCTCCTCAGATGACGATACTCCATAAAAGAAAGCCAACTTGGGCTAGAGAGCTTATTCAATATGGAGAGAAGTACAGTGTTCCTGAAGGAACTACGAGACAGGTGAAAAGACCAAAGCCATTCTCTAGTTATACGGCTTTGATGTGTGACCTCCTAGAAGAGGAGCCTACTTGTTTTGAAGAAGCCATTCAGAGGAAAGAATGGGCAGATGCCATGACATAGGAATACCAATCCATAATGAAGAACAAAGTATGGGAAATAGTTCCCAGACCAAAGAATAAAGATGTGGTATCCTCCAGATGGCTCTTCAAAATAAAACATGTTGCTGATGGAAGTATTGAGAAGTATAAAACAAGATTTGTTGCTCGTGGATTTTCCTATAAGGAAGGCATTGACTATGAAGAGACATTCGCTCCTGTGGCCATATACACTTCAATCAGGACCATCATAGCTATTGCAGCTAAGATGAAATGGAAGTTGCACCAGATGGACGTGAAGACAACTTTCCTAAATGGTGTCATCGAAGAGGAAGTGTATATAGAGCAACATCAAGGATTTGAGGTTGAAGACAGGAGGTCTCATGTCTGCAAATTGAAGAAGGCCTTATACGGATTGAAGCAAGCTCCTAGAGCTTGGTATGGCCATATAGACAGTTTCTTGACGAGCCTAGGCTTTACCAAGAGTAAAGCAGACTCAAATATCTACTTCAAAATTATGAATAATGAGACAGTAATCTTACTGCTATATGTGGATGACTTATTCTTAACTGGAGAAGAAAAGCTCACCGTTGAATGTTAAAAGAGACTTCCCTCGGAATTTGAAATGAATGACCTTGGCCTAATGCATTATTTCTTAGGTCTTGAGGTATGGCAGAGTCCTGAGAGGATATTCCTTAACCAAGGGAAGTACACAGTCGAAATCTTAAAGAGATTCGACATGCTGGAATGCAAGCCCATGAATACACCCATGGAAGCGAAGTTGAAGCTGCTGGTCGATACGTCGTCATAATTGATTGATGCCACATTGTATAGATAGATTATTGGATTGTTGATGTACCTGACGAACACCAGACCAGACATTTGTTTTGCCATGAACACCTTGAGTCAGTTTCTGGTAGAACCCAAACATGTTCACTTAGTGGCTACAAAACATGTGATGAGGTACCTCAAAGGTACAATAGATTATGGTCTCAGCTATAATGGAGATCATAATTTCACATTGAGTGGATATACTGATGCAGATTGGGCAGGAAGTGTTTCTGATAGGAAAAACACTTCAGGATGTTGTTTCAGTTTGGGATCAACTATGATCTTGTGGCAGAGTAGGAAGCAATCTAGTATTGCTCTCATCCCAGCGGAAGTAGAATACATTGTCGCATGTTCTGCTAGCTGCGAAGCTATATGGCTTCGAAAGTTGTTGACCGACCTATTTGACTTGGAGATGAGAGCAACCGTGATTCTATGTGACAACCAGAGCTGCATAAAGATGACAGAGAATCATGTATTCCACGACAGGTCGAAGCACATAGAGATATGCTATCTTTACATCTGTGACATGGTACAGAGAGGAGCCTTGAAGCTCCAGTACATTAGCACAGATGAACAGGTTGCTAACATGTTGACCAAGCCCCTATATCATGTGAAGTTTGAGTACTTTCGAGATAAGCTTGGCATTGTCCGAAAGGACCTCCCTCGAAAGGGGGATTAGATGAGATGTGTTCCTTGCTTCTGATCTAGTTGTTAGACGTAAAGCAAGATGATATGTGTTCCTTTCTTCTAACCTAGCTGTTAGATGTAAAGCAAGATGAGATGTTCCTTGCTTCTGACCTAGCTATCAGACGTAAAGCAAGATGAGATGTGTACCTTGCTTCTGACCTAGTTGTCAGACGTAAAGCAAGATGAGATGTTCCTTGCTTTTGACCGAGTTGTCAGACGTAAAGCAAGAAGAGATGTTCCTTGCTTCTGATCGAGTTGTCAGACGTAAAGCAAGAAGAGATTTTCCTTGCTTCTGACTGAGTTTTCAGACGTAAAGCAAGAAGAGATGTTCTTTTCTTCTGACCGAGTTGTAGACTCACAAGTTCCTGGTCAGAAGTATCTCTGCTAACTTAGTTTAGTTAGAATGTTCAGTTTCTTTATGTCTAGTTATGGTCTCTGTTTTAAAACTATTTAGATTAATAGCCCTGGTTCCCCTCGGGCAGGGCACCCGCATGTATATTTTGGAAACTAGCTTGCACTTGGCACTGGACGCCCAACTGTCCTGGTTTCCTGTTCAGGCAGGACAGCTGGCGGCGTCAATGGTCACTGTATACTCCTTTTTGATAATATGATAGGTACTACCCCTTTTTATTTAAAACGAAAAAAAAAATTGCCACATGGATATAAAGGCCCTAAATGTCCTTAAAGATAATATAAAACAAAAATGGCACTTGAACATAACAATGGTTTTCTTAAGGTTGTAAGGAAAAAAAAACAAATATACATACTACTCGTCTCTTGAGACATAAAGCCGCTTCAATATACTACTGTGATTATACCTATAGTTCATGTGGAAGGAACTGTACTGTGAACAATAGTTATATCTCATAGTATTTTTGATGTTGTAAAAACGAATTAAAATTTATATTTCAGAAGTTAAATTTTATAAAAGACTTTATTATATTTATTAATATAATTTTTTTTTTATTAAAAAAAAAACCACTTCAATATAACAATTGTTCTTTTAAAGTGGCCGAGTGTAAAATCAAAATTACTTCTTAAAGAACAAATAAATGAGAATAGGTAACCCTAGAACTCAGAACTCACATCTTAAAGAATTTTTTTCCCATCCAAAACTTACAATGTAAGAATTTTGGAGATATTATTAAAAAGTATAGTGGCATAATTCCAAAAAGTGCAAAATTTATAATCTAAGAATTTTGGARACATTATTAAAAAGTATAGTGGTATAAATTYTTATAATATTAGTTTAAGAAGTTAGTTAAATTAGTTAATGTTAATGGGATTGTTTAAATATTTTATTTTTTTAATTTATATAAAATAAAGATCAATTAAATTGGTTAATGAGCTTGTTTAAATATTTTATTTTTTTAATTCATATACAATAAAGATCAATGAAATTGTAAGAAAAATTATAAATATATAATTAAAATAGTTTAAAAAAATAAAATACTAAATTAATTAAATCACAACTCACAACTAAAAATACAATTAAAATAAATAGAAAATAAAATACTTATAATAATTAGGATATTATATTATTGAACATTTAATTAATTTTACTTCCCCAATTTCAACTAATTGCTATATATAATATGTTTAATGAGTTTAATTGATCTCATTTTTAATATATATATATATATATATATATATATATATATATATATATATATATATTTTATTATTTTTTATATTGATTATATCAATGGGTGAGACATAGATATACTATTATTTTTATCTTTTTCTTTATTTTTTTTTTTATAATGTTTTAACATAAGAAGATGTAAATATTGTTTTTTATCACTATTAAAATAAATAAATAAATATACTTTTTTTCTAAAAAAGAAAAACTTTACATTTCGAGAAAAAAATATACATAATTATGTATTTTTATGAGGATTGCTCTTTTTTCTGCATTTTCATCATAACTACGATTCTTTACAAAATCAGTTCTCAAAACCAAACCAACTTTAGTTCATCACTACCCTTCCTAAAAAAATGTACTATATTTACTATCCAACTCTCATGTCTTTTCATATACATGTACATTAGATTACAAAAGGAAAGACATCTCAATCCGGGACTGGCCATCATGATATTCTTGGAAAATAAAAACTCATTGATCCAAAGACAGAGTGTCTTCTGATAAATTGTCTTCTTTGGAGTTCAACTCCCTGTAAATGTGGTTACACGAAAACCATTCCAATTCATCCAAGAAATTGTGAATTTGATCGAGCAAGGGCTCAAGAAAAACCACTTGAGCTTGCATCCTTTCATTGCCCCATTAGGAGAGGGATCCATTCTTAGGAATACAATAAGTTTGTTATACATAGGTATGGAAAACTTTACAAAGAGTAACAATTTTACATCACCTACAAAGGGGTAACAGGCCATGCATCTCCCCTAGATCATGTGTCCTAGGAGATCCACCCAAGATGGTTACATACCTAACCAAAATCATAAATGACCAACATGATCAGAGTTACCAACATCAAGGGGGAGTCGATCACAGCCATAAAAAAAAATCTTATCTTGAAATGGGGACTAAAAGGGTAGGCCATGATTGACCACATGGGGTTTGGAGATACCACATAATCCTCCTACCAATACATATAACATATAAGCATAGTCCAATATAATACATAAATGAAAATACAACCACACCACACTTTTGGCTCATCATAATACAATAAGACACATAATCTGCTCATATGATGGTCCACATTTGGAAAAAAAAATATAAGGTACACTAAGGTGAAAGGGGACTCCGTCAAGGCTGCCCACTTTCTCCGTATCTCTTTATTTTAATTATGGAAGGCCTCAACCTTCTCCTCTCCAAAATCTTCTCCGAGCACTGCATCTCTGGTATAAAGGCTTCAAATCTCATCAAGATCTTTCACCTCATGTTTGTTGACGATATTCTTCTAATGTCAAAAGCAGATTTAGCAGAGTGGCATGTGATTCTGGACATATTACAACACTTCTGTTCTGTATCGGGGCTGTCCATTAATCCCTCAAAGTCCACTGTTCACTATTGGGGTCTTTTCGAGGCTGAGCTCTCTTGTCTTAAAGATTCCATACCCTATTCTTTTATTAACTTGAAAAAAGGATTCAGGTACATTGGTTACCAGCTGAAGACGGGATCCTGCTCCTCAAATGACTGGAGCTGGTTAGTGGCCATCTTCGAAAGGAGAATAGGCTTTTGGTGTAATAAATGGCTTTCCCTAGGTGGATGACTTATACTGGTAAAGTCAGTGTTAGAAATTTTGGCGGTTTATTGGATGACCCTGGAACGGATTCCCAACAAGATCATTATTCTGCTTCGCAGACTCTCCTTCAATTTCTTGTGGAATGACCTTGCAGGGAAGCACCGCTTTCACCTTTGCAGCTGGCAGACTCTTTCTAGACCAAAAAGGTCAGGGGGATGGGGACTAAAGAACCTAGCTATCTTCAACACGGCCCTACTAGCTAGCTCTTTCTAGAGAGCAGTCACCCTTGACAACATTTGGCACCGAGTCATTTTGGATAAGTATCTAGGCTCCCTACCCCTCCATCTTTCGCTGCGAAAAACACATCTCCTATAGAAGAGGGCTTCACCATTTTGGAGGGGTCTGGTTTCTTCCTCTCTGGTGATCCTTCACTGGCTCCGTTGGTGGCCTGGATCGGGTTCTGAAATCAAACTCGGCAGAGATAAAATACTCAGCTTAGATGATCACTCGATCCTATCTCTGCTGCTCATATCGCAGCTTGGATCATTGAATTACTTTACACTGGCACAGATGAAGGTGGAGACCCGTGCCTTTCCCCTCCCAGATCTTTGGCTTCATAGTAGGGACTTTCCCCTATTCGGATCGATGGCCCTGGAATGGGACTCTTACTCGGCAGCCTTAAAACAAGCTGGTATCTCCCTCACTGACGCGCGGGACGTCCTCATCTGGGCCGGGGGTGATGCCACTCGCAGAGTCTCTATCAAAAATTTATACGCGGCCCTCCTACCAGCACTGGACGCTGTTGCTTTATCTCTGTGGCTCTTCCAGTTGTGGAAATGGCCGCTCCCTCTCAAACACAAACTCTTTATCTGGCTTTGTGCTAATGGAAAAGCTCTCACCTGGGAGGTGCTCTGTAAGAAAGGCTGGCAGGGTCCAGGGATTTGCTCTCTCTACTGCCGAGCCTCTGAAGACATTCATCACCTATTGATTCATTGTACTTTTACAAAAGAAGTCTGGAACCGCTTATTACAACACTTCTCTCTTTCCTTCTTCTGGACCGGTGCCACCATCTCAGATTGCTTCTCTTCTTGGTACTCGAAAAAAGCTGCGCCGCTTTCACTGGCTGCCTATGTTTGCTGGCAGATTTGGACAGAACGCAACAAGGCCATCTTTGAGGATGCTCCACCTTCCTCCTTTGCGGTTTTTCACAGAACTCTGGCTACCTTCCATTGGCAACCGTCTACCGTTAAGGCTCTCCCTTTCAAAGCTGTGGATTGTATTTTGCCTGAAGGCCACACCTTGGCTTGTTTTGACGGTGCGGCACAGTCTTCCGGATTATGCTGTGGGGCTGGAGGTACCTTCAAAACTCATCTGTCGAGGATCACAAAGTGGTTCATTAACTGTGGTGTGGGTACAAACACCAAAGCCAAGCTCATGGGCTTATGGGATTCTCTCACCCTTGCTTCCCTTTGGTCTTTAAACCACCTCCATGTTCTCGGAGACTCGAGAGTTATTATAGATTGGATCAATAGTAATTGCACTCTTCAATCCATCCACATTAAAGGCTGGAAGCAAAAAACGCAACAGCTGTCCAAACTCTTCACTGATATCAACTTCCGCCATATCCCCAGATCACACAATACCGAGGCGGATGCTCTCTCCAAGCGGGCTCTTAGCGAAGTGGTTGGAAGACTCTCGATCTTTCATTGCGATAGAGGACAGGAGAGCCCTATCTCCTCTATCAACATCTTCGAATTATAATGGCCTCTTCGGTTTGCTTGAAGACAGTTCTGTAAGCCATGATAGTAGTTCTTTTGATTGGTTTTTGATCCCTCGTGAAGGATCTCTGGTTATAGCAAAAGTGCTAGTTGTGAAAGAAGTGGACCGGTTTGGATCGCTATCGGCCACCATTTGCTACATCTTCGAGGCTGTTTTCCTGTTATAATGGTTGGGCAATCTCCCCTTATAAGCACAGTGTAATTTAGAATGTACCAGTTCTATTCTGGCTATAGCACTGTTTCAAGCATACTCAACTTGCGGCTGCGTTTTTGTAAATGAATTTATATTCTATCATAAATTCGAGAAAAATTTTCATGGAAAAAAAAAAAAAGTAAATGAAAAGAAATATTGGAAATTCAATCATGCATTCAACATAAATAGATACATTGAAAGCAAGTGTACTTTTAAAAAAGTGAGTACTTTCACCACTCAAGTTATAGATATTTTCTCTATTTATTATTATTATTTGTTAACATCCCAAAAATTTAATATATCAATAGATATTATATAAATCCAACTACAATTTTGTGTTTAATTTAATATATGCCAATTTTTTTTAAACGAAGTTACTTTATATAAATATCTTAAAGAGTATTGGAAGATCTATGTTCTTCATGTGCAAAGAGTGAAATGTAGCCACTTGAAAAGGAGGAATATGAGCAAAGAGTGAAATGTAGCCAATTGAAAAAGAGGAATATGAGTAATTTCGCTAGAATATCTAAATATGTTATTGCAATTTAATAGATATGTAATTGTGACAATTTTGTGAATCATTACAAAACGTGTGTTGATGCCCAATCTAATTTAGGGTTCACGTAAATCCAAATCCCCTATATGGTTTTAAATAGGAAACTCACTCTGTCATGCTTCATATTAATATAAGTTTGAGAATTCAGTCGAGCATTAAAATTGTTTTCTAATTTATTAGTAGTATGATTTGATGTAGTGTGTTTAGGTTTGGGTTAATTTGTTAAGTAAACAAGAGGAGTTGCATAGCAGAAAGTCGTTGCTTTTAGGGTAGTGGTGTCATTGCTCGTCATTTTATTGAAATGAAATAAATCACATTGATTCTAAAGACTTAAGATCCTATTTGGTTTTCTGAGCTAACGTGTTTGGATATATGAACGTTGGTGTCCTTAAGGAAAGGACTAATAAACAAGGTTTCAATGTTCCAATGAGAAATACCATATATGATCCTTGGCAATACAGTGCTTGAGAAATTAAATGCAAGCACAATGACATTCTGAACATGTAAGATCCGTTCCATTTGTAAAATAGATATGTCAGTGCTTGATGCTTATAGTTCATTGTATTTGTTGTGTATATTGCACAATCAAAGTTTAAGTATAAAATAACAATATTGATTGTTTACAAAAGGAATAAATTTTGAGTGCATGGGAAGATAAATTGTCTTTCAAGACTTTGGATATTGCATATCCAAGGGTTAGAAACCCCATGATGGGAGTTAGTTATGTATGTGTTGTTAGAATTGGTATATAATGTTGGAGATTCTGCGATTGAAGTTGTCAAGATTCTAATGTTTCGAGTAATTTATTTGCAAATTTTTCTTAGGATGGCCGGTGAGAAGGGGGTATTCTTTCATCCTTGTTTTAGTTTCATCATCCCTTTAGGTCACTGGGGATGTCTCCCCTGGGGTAATCTTGATATACTCCTAAATAGAAAGGGGTTTCCTATTAAGATGATAGTGATAGGTCACACCCTGGTTACACCAATCTTGCCTCACTTGCATTGGGCTTTGGGCAAGTACAAATTGTGTGATAACAAGCCACATAGTGGATTTTCTAAGAACATTCCAAAAGGTCCAAATATGAACACTAATTAAGGGTTGATGAAGTCAATTCCCAAACCCTAGAAGACTATCAAATTATGTTAAATACCAGACCCCTAGGAGGAGAAGGGGTTCCATTCTATGTTATTGTATTTTTTTCCATAGCAAAGCAGAACCATTGGGAGTGGTAAATTAGAGAGCATAATAGAGGGGTTTAATTTTCTATAGCAGCCTAACGAGTTACAAGTCCCAGGTAACTCCATAAAGAGTGCCTTCTCCTTTGTACTTGTATTATTTCCATACCAGAGAAAAGAGAGCAGAACAACCTCACCTTCTAGCCGAGTTTTCTTTGGTAAGGGTTTCCTAGAGAAAATATTTGTATTATTTTGTGGATGGTGTGCATTTATATTTTACTATTCTCTATTTCCATATTTTATCTATTTCACGCATAAGCAAAAAACAAATACCTAAATATTCTGGAATCTAAATTTTTTTATTTATCAAATCTATTGTGACAAAGTGTTTTAGTGAAATATCCACAACATTTTACATATCAATTTCTTGAATTTCAAAATAAAAAAAATATTAATCCAATACTAAATAAATCATTATAAATCTTTTTATAAATAAATATCAATTTAATAAATAGATATCAATTTACTAAATAAATCATTATAATTTCTTTTATAAATAGATATCAATTTAATAGCTTGAGTATCAACTATAACCTTACGCAAGAGACCCAAAATAGTGGCAAACTTATCAAGCATTGCAAAAGGAGGTGTATATAAATGATTGAATCTTGAAATATACGTTCAACCATTTGAATTAAAATTGGTTGAATCTTGAAATTTACCTACAATCATTTGAAATTATATTGTAAATATTAATGTTGTTGCATTAATCTTGATGTAAATTTATTTTAACTTTAAATTATTTATTAAATATGATTATAAAATTATAAATAAAAAAATTCAATTTGTTTTTAAAAATTTGATATTTAATTTTTTTGATTTTATTTAAAAAAATAAAATTTAAATAAATATGAATATATTTTTTTTAATATTATAAATATTAAATTCAAAAATAAATTGTTAATTTATTCTATTAATATATATATTTTAATTTTATTTATTTATTTATATAAATATAATAAATTTAAATGAATTTGTATTAATTTATTTTATTAATATATTATTTTTTAAATCATTTTTTAATTAGTATTTAAAATATTTTTAAAAATAGATGTAAGTTTATTATTATTATTTTAA
>JZKD02S0409968.1:0-21221 GCA_000966675.3 Picea glauca | reverse complement strand
GCCATAGGCAAAAAGGAGTTCCGAAGTACAGATATAGTCCTGTTGTAATTACTGTACTGCCCCAACAAAGGGGAAACCAGCCCAGTCAGCATATTAGTCAGCATAAGTAAAGTAATGAACTATAAAGAGTAAAGTCCTAGACAGCCTGGACATCAGTAGAAACTAAAAACGACTGACACGACCTCTAAAAACAACAAGGGCCTAAACGCCTGACAGGTAACCTGGCCAGGTGGCGTGGAGATCCCCGGTCCAAGGTTCCTCCTCGACATACGTCGCCCCGTCTGCCCATTGCACCTCGACTTCCTCTTTGGTCTCCGTTCCAGAGTTATTCTTTGTGGTATCCTGCAGCGGCTGCTTGACATAATTCACCTCCTCATCCATGGTCTGGCGCCCATCCCGTTTCATTTCAGACTCTGCTGTGCATTGCATTGTGACATCTCCACCAACGGTAGCTGCACATGGTTCCTGCTCCGAAGTCGTGCTCAATGTGACCTTTCCGCCATCAGTAGCTGCACCTGACTCCTTCATAGAAGTTGCTCCTGCCGGGTCTGCGTGGAAAGCCTCGTGCATGGAGGAGAGGAGCTGAAGGAAGAGAGCCACCTTTTCATTTGTAGTTTGCAAGCGAAATTGCAGATCCTCCACCCCCTGGCGGAGTTCAAAGACTAAGCCGTAAAGGATGGACAGGCTGTCTTTGATCTGCTCGCCATTGATGGACTCAGAGGATGGGTACCCATTGTTCCCAGGCTTTCGCGAAGAAGGTGGCTCGCCTCCTAAGTTCCTTGGAGAAGCCGAGAGTGGTGTAGGGGTCGGTTCAACCACAGGAGGGGCGAGGAGGAGACGCGAGGATGAACAAAGTGGCCGGGGGATAATTGCCAGGCAGTTGAAGTGCATTATCGGCGGAGCGGGAGGGGTAGTGATGTGAGGCTCGTCCTAGAGGGGAAGGGAGGAGCAGGTGGAAGGTGGATCGGGAGGCGAAATTGAAGGTCGACGAGGTCTCCAGGGAGAACCCCGCCATGGCCTCCCCCTTGGGCACGGCTTATGGTTAGGCATAAGGTGCACGTAGCAGAGGCAAAAGGTCTGGGGCTGAATAGGACCCATCGGGAACCAAAAGATACTAGCATGAGCCAGCCATGGCAACGAAGGGGGGAGCCCTTCAAACCACCAGCCGAGACAATGGATGGAAACCAGGAGCAAAGCCATATGAAAAAGCACATTAGGAGAGACTAACTGCATTAAAGCCCTATCCCGTCGTGATTAGAGCTAGTTAATGCTGCAGGGGGGTGGCGGACGGTGGCACAAGTCCGTCACATGGCTCCGTGCCCTGTTGGCTGGAGTCGGCCTCCATCATGCGCCAGGTGTACACCACTAACACCCCATCTGGGGGGAACATCCATCGCCCCAGCTTTGCGGATACACTGCTGGAGAATGGGGTGATCAGGTTCCAGGGCTGAATTGCAGAGGAGTTCCGACCCATTCCAGTTGGTGCCCATATTAGCTAGTTCATCCGCAACTTGATTCGCTTTTCTTCTAACGTGGGCTGGGATGATGGCTAGATTTGGTCGCAGTGAATCGGTGATAATCTGTAGTCCATGCAGAAGCCTCCAGCTAGGCGATATTCTGTCTGGGTTGGCTCCATTTAAAATTTTCCGCAGCAAGTTGATGATGATTTGAGAATCCCCCTCAACGATTAACTTGGTGAAATTATTTTTGATGGCCAATTGCAGTCCCTTGGTAAGACCCCAGAGTTCTGCAACATTATTCGTGGAATGACCTATGGAGCCAGCGCCGATGAAAAGGATGTGCCCATGATGGTTGCGGAAAACTATTCCATATCCTGTAGCTCCTGGATTGCCCTTAGAGGCCCCGTCAAAATTGAGCTTGATGAAGTCCTCTGGGGGAGGAGACCAGAAGGAGGGGCTGCTGGAAGGAGGGGACAGGGGAG
Source organism: Picea glauca (assembly GCA_000966675.3). Taxonomy (NCBI): domain Eukaryota; kingdom Viridiplantae; phylum Streptophyta; class Pinopsida; order Pinales; family Pinaceae; genus Picea; species Picea glauca. The sequence goes on along the minus strand of JZKD02S0409968.1, from coordinate 19,279 downwards.
AAGAAGGTCGAGCCTGAAGGGAGGAAAGTGGAGTCCAGAACCGAAGGATGGGAAGTTCATCTGGATTGCTATTTAAGTCTGCGTCGGATCGTGGCTGAAGGTGGAGAGTTTCCAAGATGTTACGATAGCATTGATGCCAGCAATGTTGCCACGGGATGGAAAGACCTTTGAAGAGTCTTCTGTTCCTTTCTTTCCAGGTTTTCCAGAGGATAAAGCTCGGTAGAAGTTGCCATACACGATTGAGGAGGGGGGAGTGGAAAGCTTGGTCCCTCTAGTTCGTAATGGTTTCCAGGATGCTATCTCTGTGGCGGTCTGAGGTGCGCATGATAATCGCTGCTTGATCCCAGATTTGAGCAGTGTAATGGCAAGAGTTGAGAAGATGGTTCATTGTTTCCTCTGCCTCTCCACAAAGTAAGCATATAGAGGGCCCAACAAAGCCTCTTTTCGAGAGGTTGTCCCAGGTTAGGATGCTGGAATGTGTAACAAGCCAGAGGAAAAGGGTGATTTTTGGCCAGTGTTTAAGACTCTAGAGCTTGCGCCAAGCTTTCGTGTTAGGGAGGGGGTCTAAATGATCTTTGAGCTAGTACGCTTCCTGCGTGCTGAAGGTGCCCTGTGGCCTGTATCCCCACCTCAAGATATCCTCTCCTGCAATTTTGGGAATTCTCCTTTTAGCCAACTCTTCTTGCCAAGGAGCTAGATCCACATGCACCTCCAGGTCGATGCGTTCCCTATCCAGGTGCCAATGGCGCCATGTGTCTTCCTGGGGATTGTCCCTCCAGTAGTCAGCTACTCTTGTCAGTCTTGCCCGAGTAGCTTGAGTACAAATGTTAGGAGCCCATTCCTTCTTGCCCAGAACCGACCATTGTTGCCAGGAGTCTTGCCAGAAAAGGGTCGTCTCTCCATTTCTGATTTCCCAGAAACCGTGCTCAGTCACCAGTTGTTGATTCTGCTTGGCTGCTGTCCAAATTAAGGAGCCCGGGTTATCCCCATTCCAGCGGATTAGGTTCTTCTCTGCCAGATTTGGAGCATATTTCTTCCTCCATAGTCGGGCCCAGAGATCCTTGGGGCTTTTTAGCCATCGCCACCAAATTTTGGCACTTAGAACCTTGTTCACGATGAAGGGATCCCTTAGTCCCAAGCCTCCTCGCTCCTTTGGTTGACAGAGTTTGTCCCAGCTGACCAACGCTATTTTCTTCCTTGTATTGAGGCCTTGCCAAAGGAAGTTTCTTTGTAAGCTTTTAATAGTGGTGAGTACGAATTTTGGAGCAGCTAACGTAGAAAAGGAGTAGATCGGAAGGGCTTGGAGAACATCCTGGAGAAGAGTGAGACGACTGGGAAGGTTTAAAGCTCTAAAGGTCCAAGAGGAGAGCCTTTTGGAAAAGGAGGATAAGAGGTGTTCCCAGGAGGTGTTCCGAAGGGCATTGTCGATCAAGGGGATGCCAAGGTATTTGGACGGAAGGGCGCTTCTGTTGAACCCAAGGATGCCTGAGATATGGCGCTGGATCAGATTAGGAGTGTTGAAGAAAAAGATCTGGGATTTATGCTTGTTGTAGTCCAGGCCTGAAGCATCAGAGAAAGTTTGGAGGATATCCAGGATAGAGTTAGCTTCCCGGACCGTAGGGCTTCCCATCAAGAGGGTGTCGTCAACAAATTGGCTGTGCGAGATAGGAGGGGAGATGCCATGCAAGGGCAGACCCATCAGAAGGTTGTTTTCGATTGCTGCATGGATGGAACGACTAAGACCCTTGGCCAGGATGATGAAAAGGAACGGAGAGAGGGGATCTCCTTGCCTAATCCCTCTAGAGGGGGAGAAGGGCCGCGAGGGAACACCATTGATGACAAGAGAGAAGAAAGTTGAGGAGGTTAGATTCGTAATCTAGGTTACCCAACTCTGATCAAAGCCAAAAGCCAGGAGCATTGCTCGCATATATTCCCAGCTGATCTTGTCAAAGGCTTTAGAGAGGTCTAGTTTGAGGAGCATACCTGGGGTTTTGGTCTTCTGTAGAGAATGGATCACTTCATGGGCTAGGATTACGCTGTCTAGGATTTGTCTACCCTCAACGTAGCCTGATTGCTCTGGGGATATGATTGTTGGCAAGATGGGTTTGAGTCTCCTGGCTATCACTTTTGTGAGGAGTTTGTAAATGACATTGCATAGAGCTATAGGCCTGAACTGCTTGGGGTGATGTGCCTGCCCTTCTTTGGGGACTAAAGTGATGAAAGTAGCATTGAAATCCTGGAGGATCTGTCCAGTGGCTCGGGAGTCCTCCAAAATTTCCCAGACTTCCGTTCTGATCATCGGTCAGCAGTGATGGAAGAAGTCGCTGGTGAAACCGTCGGGGCGAGGAGCCTTGCATTTAGGAGTTTCCTGAAGCGCTTGGTCCACTTCCTCGATTGTTATTGGCCGAAGAAGAGCTGTGTTTTGCTCCGGTGTGACGAGGGAGGGCACATGCCGCATTACCTTGTTGATAGCCTCATGCCTGTCCGCGAGGGGTTCTATGAGGAGGTTTTGAAAATAGCCTATCAAAGTGGTTTCCATGTCACCATGGGAATGGACGATGTCCCCGTCATCGGAGATGAGATGAGTGATCTTGTTGGAGTGCCGTCTTTGGATAACAGTCCTATGAAAGAATTTAGTATTGCGCTCCCCTTCCTTGAGCCATTGCACACACGATTTCTGTCTCCATAAGATCTCTTCTTGTCTTTTCCTGGCTTCGAGCTGTTGATTTACTCTTATTTCTTGGGCCTTGAGCTCATTTGTTAATCCCTACAGTCTGATCTGATGCTGAATCCCTTCCATTTGTGCCGATAGCTGTTTTTGAGCATCAAAGATGTTGCCAAAGGTATGTTGGTTCCAGAGTTTGAGAGTTTGCTTGAGGTTCTTTAGTTTTTGCTGAAATCTATACATTTTGGAGCCGCGAGGGACCTCTGCTTCCCTCCACCAGGCCTGGATGTTTTCTCGGAAATTAGGGTGGTCTAGCCATAACTGCTCAAACCTGAAGGGTTTCTTACCAGGAGTGGTCGGGATATCCACCCATAATTGTAAGGGCCAGTGATATGACCCAAGGAAATTTAGGATAGTAGATTCCATTGCGGTGCCTTCCATCATAAGAGATTCATAAATGAGGAATCTATCTAGCTTGAAGGCGATTTGGTGTATTCCATTTCTTCTATTTGTCCAGGTGTGAAGGCCATTGTTGGTTTCCAAATTTATTAGGTGAAGATCGTCTATGAGGCTATTGAAGTCGCTGGAGTCCCGATCCAGTCGCCTTGAGCCACCTTTTTTTTCCTCCAGGCTGCGGATGATGTTGAAGTCTCCACCGGTGATCCAATTGTTGTACTGTGTGAGACTAGAAACATAGCGCAGGCTCCTAAGGAAAGCCTGCTTATCCCTTGGGCTGGCCGGGCCATAGACATTGGTCAGATTTCCGGGCTTGTTTGAGCCTATGAGCCTATAATCAGCTGTGATGGACCATTTAGTGGTGAGGAAATTTTCCAGCAACACTGCATTGGTGTTCCACAGAATAGCCAGTCCACCAGTTGTTCATGTGGCATCTATTGAGACTGTCGCCCCCTGTTTCCAACAGTAGGGTAGTAGCCTGTCAATGTCTTCTGAAGTACATTTTGTTTCCTGTAGAAGTACAATTTCCGGTTTTTCTGCTAAGATCAGATCCCGTAGCAGTTTTTGCTTGCTACGTCCATTGAGGCCTCTGACATTCCAGGTGATGATCTTCATGATGACGGGGGAGTGGGGAGAGGAGGGAAGCTATCCGAGATCAGGTGAATTTGTCCCGAGTTTACCATAAAGTTTCCTATTTCTTGTATGAGTTTGTTGGTGGATTTTCTCCCCCTTTTCTTTTCGTCTTTCTGGGTTTTATTTGGGTTTTTTGATTGACTACCCTGGATTCCTAGGCCTTTGCTAACTCGAGTTGAGGACCCAGCTGAGCAGTTGAGAAAGACCTTGTGGACCTTCCGCAGTTGATCCTTGGGTATGGTGTAGAGTTTTTGCTGTCTATAGGCGTGCTCCAGGTGCTCCAGATCCACCCCGGCTAGGTCTTGCTCCTCTAGCTCCATATCTGCCTCTCCGTCCTCTGTCTCCTGCAAGTCTTGCAGATCGTGAGCAATGTCGGGGGGAGAGAGGTCAGATTCCTTGACCTAGGAGGGTCGTTCTGTTCCTTGACTAATATATTGAGGTGCAATGCCCGGAGGAGGTGCATTGGGGTTAGCAGGAGTTGTGGGGTTTTCTGGTTGGTTTTGCAAGATGGAAAACTTATTACTAGTTGAGGGATCTTTGCTTACCTGAGCTGGTTGTTTCCTTCCTCCCTGACGTCTTTTCCCCGCTGGTTGTACAAAGCCGTCCTTGTCCTTGCCGCTTTCTGGGTTTCCTTCTTTGTGAACCGTGTTGAGTGGGCACTCTCTGAAGAGGTGACCGTGTTCATGGCATTTTCTGCACTGGAATGGGATGTGTTCGTAGTCGATGGTTTGAGACCAGTCCTCGTCATGGTATTCCAGCGTGATAGATCCTGGGAGCGGCTTAGCTATGTTCAGGTACACATAGATTCACGCATAAGAAGTATACCGCCGCTGCTTGGTAGCTTCAGAGGACTTGACATAAATACCGATGGTGTTACCAATGCCGGCCAAGACCTCTTCCAGCCAGAACTTCTGGGGTAGAGAGTATAATCTAATCCAGATCGGTGCGTGGGCAAAGTCTTCATTCTCAGGGATGAACTTCTCGGTCCAGAATCTCAAGAAGAGTCCTGCCGAGTTGTAGAAATATGGCCCCCCATCAAAGATGCGATTGCGATCCTCCAGGTTGTGGAAGATGATAGTGAAGAAACCCTTAGAACCTAGTTGTAAGTCGTAGTGCCCTCTTAGTTTCCACTAGTAGTGTATCCATTTGATCAGATCTCGCTCAGAAGGCCAGAGCCCTAGGAATTTGCCTACCAGGGCGTAGTCTCGCATGTATTGCTTCTGCTCTTCAATGCATGGTGAGCTAATAACATATTTCGGGGCCTGTGGAGCCCGTGGGATACATTTACCCGACATCCATGGAGTTGACGTAGTAGCAGGGACAGTCTCGTTCTCTGGATCTATATCCATTTCTCGGTCCTTGAAGGTGCCTTCCACTAGGAGCTTCGCACGCAGATTTGGTGGTGGCTCAAAGGTTGGCCGCTTCGCCCCTTCTGTAGGATTGCCATTTGCCATGATTTGGCTGTAGGAGGCCCCCGACGGCTCCCCCTCCTTGCGAATCATGAGCCCCAACGGGGAAAAAGTTGTGGTTTCACAGATCAAAGCTGCGGGAAGGCACTAAACCCTAGTTGCAGAGCCGTGTTGCCTTAGGCTCCCGCATCAACCCACTCCATGCAATATTAGGTTAAATTAAAATAAGGATTTTATTTATTTATTATTAATTCTGGTTCAAAACTTATAAGAGTTATATCATGTCAATAAATTAAGAGTAAAAATAAAAAGGTTATTAAAAATGTCAAAATAATGGATATCTATGATGTTTATTAAAAACAAGGAGTTTTTCTGGTGTGGTAGGTGCAAGGGATGGGTCATCATTGATCGTGGAGAAACAATTGAAATATCTTTCGCATGGGGACTCTATATCTCATTTAACAATCAAGCATAAGCTTATGCTCTATTGTAAGAAATGAGAATAATGAATGACTATGGTATTTAGCCATTGATTGTGGTGGGGGACTTGAAAATCATAAGTTATATTACCTTAAACTTTGGTCTAGTTGAAAACTCTTTAGCATCTATATAGCCAAAGCTAAAGAAGAGGCTGGATATTTCACCAAAATCTCATTCCACCTTGTCTTGCAAGAAAACAATTATGAAGTTGACCAATGTGCTAATATGGCCTCAACTTTTAAAGTGGGGGTTCTTAATGCTAATGGCATAATTAATCAACATCCAATTTCATAATCATGAGTTCAAAGATACCTAGTAGTCATTTAATCATTCACATGGCTCGTAGCATCAGATTTCAAACTCAGTGTTGGGAAGTTATGTGATGAGACATTTGTTCCTCCATCACATGCTTGGAGTTATGCTTACGCACACATTTAAATCCTTGTTTGGTGCTTTCCACAATTTTCCACAATTGAGGTGGGACTATGGAATCTTTCGCTATGTGGGCTGGTAAGTTTTCATGTCTGCATGGTAGAGGTTGGGTTTGGTTGACTACTTTTGGGTTTTTTTGGTCTACAGGGGAGCATCCCTCTTTGAGACATCTATGCAGGGGGGCTCTTAAATTCTCAGGTTGTTTCTAACCCAGATTTAAGAGGTTTGACCAGATATGTTCTTATTAGTTTCCAATTGTTGGTCTTCATTTTGCATTCTAGAAATCTCCCTTTATCATTATGGAGGACTAGAATTTCAAGGTTAACCTAGGACCTGAACGTGTGGAAAAGGAATTGGGAATTAGGTAGTTCTAGGAATCTGGATTTGGTTGGGAATTTTTGTCTAGGCATAGCCCTAATGGACTATAGAGAGATTCATAAAATTAGAAGAGTCCTCATAAACCATGAGGATCTAATCCAATGTAACAAGACTTCTATATTCTCTGTCACTTCAAAATTCCATGAGAATGACCATCAATCCAATTCTCAAATTGTAGTGATCATGGGCGTTGTTGTTAAATAGAAGCAATATATTGTTTTCCTTGAAGCATAATGCAATATTCTCATAAATATGGTAATAAACTTGAGCAAGGGAGACCAAAAGGGCATTTAATCAAAGATTGTAGGTTAACTCAAATCAGGGGGAGTTAAAGGAAGATGAAATTGTGCACTAGGTTGTTAATGACATAGAAATGGTAAAGTAGGACTATGCCCCTTTGAATGCCAACCCAAAAGAAATTTCTAGTTGTCGTGCCTTTTGTTAAGTATAATTTTTTTCAAGGTCATTATAATTTTAGGCTTATATTATCAAATATAGAATGTTAAGAAATATTGGGAAATTTTGTATAAGGATATAGACAGTGTCTGCTATGGGAACGTAGTTGGTAAGGATTTTCATCTAAGAATTTCAAACCATACCTATGATGTAATCTCCCTGCAAGAATCTCTACAGATTTAAACTAACAGAAATTTCTCTAATTCTGGTTTAAAAAAAGGAGTATTTGAAATGTAAAGGTGTATTGGAAGAGGGTTTATCAAAAATATTTTAGAAGGTGTTATTTATTATCTTGTGAAATTAGGGATATTTTAATATTTTATGAGCTCACATGTTATGTTAGGTGATGATAAGTCATCAATTTATATATAAGAAGTGATGACAAGTCATTGGAATTGGCAATTTTTTGATCATTTAAGATGGATCTATGTTGGTTATTGACTCACTCAACTCATTAGAACTTAGAATTTAAAATTTACGCATATCTAGATATGTAAAAATATGGTTTTGAGGGGTGATGGGAGTTAGGGTTTATGTAGTTGGGGGATAGGACTTACTTTTTTTTTTTTTCGTTTGAAAGGTTTCCATGGATTGATATGAATAGATCTTGGACTATTTTGAATATCCTTGAGTGGAAATCCAATTCATTATTTCGCCCATTTGGCCAAGAGTGGTAGATTATTAGATGTTGAGGGTGATTTTTTAGGTCCAAAGCCCTTGGTTGAGAAGGATTTCCCTAAGGAAAATGGTGGTCCCACTTCTCTTTCTTTTGGTGGGGTTAAGGGTTCTTTCCATATTTCAAACCCACATCATTCTGGTGACTTAGGGAATGTGGTTTTTGGAAGCCACATGTTGGTGGTGTCATTTTTGTTGATGTTTGCAGCTATGTGAGACATTCTCTAGCTTACAAACATGTGAGATGTGGATCATTGCAGCTATGTGAGTCTTTCTCCAGCTTACAAACCTGAGAGAAAGCCCCTAAGAAGGGTGCATGGTTCCTACCCGAGACAGAGTTGGAATGTAGAGATGACCTCCTCCATTCAGAGAGTTGAGAAGAACTCTAGATGATTATCCAGTGGGAAAGACAATTTGTTGAGTTAGACGTGCCTGTGGCTGAGCACAAGGTGAGCGTGTGAAATCCCAAAGTGTTGGGTGCATCGTCATGTGAACATAAATGAAGATGATGTATTAGCCTCCTCTGAGCAACAGAGTTGACGAGAAACTCCAGATGAATCTCCTGTATGAGGCAGTTGGAAAGAAGATCAGTAGAGTGGACGTGCCTGTGGACAAGCATAGGTGAACGTGTGAAGAGTCGGAGATATGGACATCCCTATGGATGTGTCCCTAGTGGTTGATCACTAGTGGGTGTATCAAATCCATTGCAATATTGTTCAAGAGTTAGACATGTCTGTAACCCTAATTGTAATGTAAAGGGTACAGGTCGGCCCCACCTTAATGTGATTAGCAATAAATGTAAAAGATAATTAATCTGGTTAATATTAATTATATTATAAGTTAGTGAGGGAGGCCCTGTTGTGCCAATAGACACTTCTATTGACAGGTTCAGTTTAGTATAAGTAAAGGTAGATTCTCCATTGTGGAATCATATCTTTCATGTGAGTTTGGAAATTTCAGCAAGTACATTTACTTGGGAAAAGTGTGCACCTCTCTTGGGCGCTAATCTTATATGGTTTGAGCACCCTCTTGTGTGCTAGGTATTTCTCTTGAAGAATAGAGCAAAGGATTTGGCTGGGTTTTCTTCCCTTGTTGAGAAGGGTTTCCCAGGATACTTATTGTGTTCTTGTGAATGGTGTTTCTTCTTGTGATCTTGGTTGCTACAACATTAATGGTTATGGTTAAATGCTAAAAATGGAATTAACTTCATGCTTAACCTTGCTTATTGAAAAATCAACATGGTATCAGAGGATAGGTCTTGAAGAACCCATTGCACAAACAAATTTCAACCATCCTCTCTCTCTCTTCTGCAGAAAACCGTACGACCCTCCTAGGGTTCCTAGAAAATCCGTACAACCTACTCTTTTGAAGGTTTTCAACACTTGTCACTTAGACGTTGGGGACAAAAAGTGCATAGGAGTGTACGACCTCCTTCAACACACCTCCAACAAGATTCAGATAACATTTCCAAGCATTTTGACTTTTTGGCCCTAGGGTTTCGCTAATTTCTGCAGAAATTTTAGAATTAGGGTTTCTACAACTCATTGAAGGAGCTCTTCAGCTCACCAGTGTTCTCCTATATTTCAAAGGCTTATTGTTGGCAGTCATAAGTCCAATAAAACCTAAAAGTGCTATCCTAGCCTAGACGTTAGGTTTTTTAGCCCAGTTGACAAGGGTTTGTGAAGAATCTAAAATTATGATGAACTAGAACTATGATGGAAGATAAGCTTGATGGATCAAGCAACTTCAAGTTCCTGGAAAACAAGACTTCAGAGGAAGGCTTATTGTGGGTAATACAAAAGTGTGACACTATGACTACCTTCTTCATGAATATGTCAGAGGACAGAGATCAACCAGGTGCCATTGGAGAAATCATATCAACAACCTCATGTATGCATTTGTATATGTATTATTTGTATCATTATGATGAGAAAAATTGCAGGAGGAAGGAACTTTCTTGCTAAAGCCATGGATCCAAAAGGATCTCAGTGCATTTAGAAGAACAACACATTGGAAGTGAAGACCCCAAGTTTGATTGTTGTATTTGTCATTCCTCTAACCTATATTTCTAAAGTTTGCTACGTTACAAGTAGGTGTTGTAGCTGTGACAACAATCCTTAAATTATTTTGATTCTAGAGATGTACTCATTATTCTCCTTTGGGAGATATTCTTGTTTTTGTTCCTCTTGTTTACTTGTTCTAGACAGGTTAACAACAAAGGAACATGTTTATCCTTCAGAGGGAGTCAAAACTATTTAAAGAAAGAAGAAGAATAGAACTATCATCGAGGAAACCAATGCAACAATGCATGATCAAAATCCTTCTATGATTCCATGGGCAGAAGCATGGATTCTAGAGTAGATGTTCAGAACAAGAGTCTTCCCAGACTTTGAAAAACATAACTCCCGAAGAAGTCTTCACCTGAATGAAGACTGAGATTGAACACTTCAAGTTATTTGGGTGCCCAATGTATTTTTCATGTACCCGAAGAGAAGAAGTCCAAGCTAGATCCTTTAGGAAGAAAGGATACATTGAATCTTCAAAGACATTCTAGATCAAAATCCCTTGTCAGAGACAGATTGAGACAAGCAGAGATGTCATCCATGAAGAAGAGATAGTCTTTCAAAGACCCAGAGAATCTCAGATGGAGATTGACAGTGAGACAATACCTTCTCCCCCCTTCAGGAGTTCAGAGGGAGAGAAACATTATTCCAGTTGATCTAGTTTCTCCAGTGGGTATGTTCAGAGATATTACAGTAGGGCATAAAATCCCTACCTAGACTCACTCTGCAAGAGGCAAAGAAACATACAAGCCTCTCAAGGCACATCTCGAGAAAGCAAAAGATATTTTCGAGCTATCCTTCAGTCATGAGCCACTTCATTGAGGTTGAGCCTCCTTGTCTTAGAAAAGAAACAAGAGAATAAGTATGGAAAAATGCCATAACAAAAGAATACCAGTATATATTAAATAATGATGTATAAGATATTATTCAGGGACCAGAAGGGAAGTCTGTGGTAACTTCCAAGTGGATCTATAAGATCAATCATGCAGCTGCTGGAAGTGTCGATAAATACAAAACGATATCTATAGCCGTAAGTTTCTCACAAATAGAGGGAGTTGTCTATGATGAGACACTTGATCCAGTAAACCCAACACACTTCCATCCGTACTACCATCCATGAGTTGGAAACTATATCAGATAGATAGATTCTTGATGAGTTTGGATTTCATCAAAAGTGTTGGTGATCCAAACCTATATTATTACAGTGTTGGTGACGAGAGCCTGATTTTGATGACTTATTCAGAAGATCTTGTTGTTGGATACAAGTAATCCTTGACTTCTGAATTCGAGATGAAGAATCTGAGTATGATGCACTACTTCTTGGGACAAGAAGTATGACAAAGGACTGATGAGATTTTCCTGAGTCAAGGAAAATATACAGTGAAAATATTAAAGAAGTTCGGTATGACAAGAATGCAAAATCCACCGTGATGGATTTAAAGAAAAAAATTGATGATGATTCAGACAAGACTGATCCACAACTGATTGGATCATTGATGTATCTAGTTAACACCAGACTTGATTCATGCCATGTAGTAAGTTTACTTAGTCACTTCATGAGTCAACCGAGACAGATTCACTAGACAACAAAAAAACATGTATTGAGATATATACAAGGCACAATTGGATATGGCCTGAGATATGCCTCTAGTGTGAACTTGAGTTTGTAGATTATGCCCATTCAGATTGAGCAGAAAATACAGTGGACTGGAAAAGAACATCTACTTGATGTTCTACCATGAAGTTTTCCATTGTTTCCTAATGCATTAGGAAACAAAACTCTGTGACCTTGAGTACCAGAGAGACAGAGTATATAGCAGTGAGTGTGCAAAGAAATGTGGCTTCACAAGCTTTTGAAAGATTTACTTAACCATTGGATGGATCCTATGATGATAACCAAGAGCTGTGAATAAATCTCCTTGAGAACCTAGCGTTTCCTGATGGATCGAAACACAATGAGATGAAATATTCTTATATCAGAGATATGATGCAGAGGAAAATCGTACACACGCAGTACCTTCCTACACATGAGTAGATTGAAGACATCTTCACCAAACTAACTTGGTGAAGAATGCCTTCCTAGTTGAGAGGGAGTATTGATGACTCTAGCCAAGAAAAAATACAGAATACATCCATGTGAGACTTGGCATGATGAAGAATGCCTCCCTAGCTGACAGGGAGTGTTGATGATTGCATTTATGTGAGACATTCTCCAGATTACAAACTGTGAGATGTGGATCATTGCAACTATGTGAGTCTTTCTCCAGCTTACAAACCTAAGAGAAAACCTCTAAGAAGGGTACGTGGTTCCTACCTGAGGCAGAGCTGGAACGTAGAGATTGTTAGCACACGGGCAGACCCATGGTTCAACGCTTCAACAATGCACCAAAAAACCCCTAACTATCGGCCCTTTCGGCAACACCTGCGAAGCAGATGAAGTCTCACCCGAGGTAGAGGCAGGGGGGGTTGCAGGAATCAAGTGTCTACAACCTAGATGGGACACAGATCTGTGATCACAATACTTAACATAGCACTTAGCAATTAACATTCATTAGTCTTTAACCCTTATTCACATCGCAGGTTAAAACCCTAATTATAGAACAACATAGTATTAACAGATCAAACACTCTAAGCACTTAGCATAACCTCAGATCTAACATTCATTCACATAATAAACACTAAGCATTCATAGATCTATCTACCATACATCAAGAATAGTGCACTAAGAAAATATAAACATAAGCAACATGAACAACATAGCACAAAGCACATCGACACAGGATATATATGGTTCACCCCAGTGTGGGGCTACGTCCACCAACTCTTATTCTCTTCTTATTCTCTTCTTCCAATCTACTTACATGCACCAAGCCATATATCCAACTCTGCAAGGACAGGAGATCTGCGTGCACCTCGTTGGATCCTCCTTCCTCGATTTTGGCACATCATAGATCCTTTACACAATCTGTGCACAAAGCACTTGCACTTAGCTCTACAAGCCTTAACACATCTTCTTGCACATAGCTAAAATTAGCACTAAGCCATCGGCTGACTAGGTCTCACCCCTCACTTACATCACCTGGCTACTTATTTATACATTACAAAAGGGGCCTAAACATGGGAAAACTCATGGGCCAACATCCCATACTCGTTACATAAACCCTAAAACCCAAAAATCTCACAAAAAGGGCAAGATCCCAGATCTCCGCTTCGACTGGGCGCTTCGTCTTCGATTAGCGTGTCGAAGTCCCAAAAATGGTCAAACACGACCAAGGTTCTCCCAAAACTTAGTCAAGGGCCAACATGCCCCCAACACTCACTTGTGACTCATCCCAAGTCACTCTGATCTGGGCAACTCTGCTTCGAAGGACCAGAGCCTCCTGCTCGGCGAACTCCTGAATGAATTGCTTGGTGACATACCCTTGGAGGCATTGTTCTACTGTGGTGACCACCTATTCTAGCTGTGCACCTTGTCCCTCGATCTCTTCAAAAAGTGTGCAGGCTTCGTCCTACACCGGATGGAGTCTCTGGGTCACCTCCATAACTCAACTCTGGATGGCGGTGACCTGCTATTGAATTGCGCATTGCTCCTGCGACCTTTTCATCTTCTCTACCTCTGAAAGCAACTTCAACTGCACTTGCACTGTCGATGCCTATTGCTTTGCCTCCTGGAGATGTGCCTCCAATATCCTCAAATTTGGGTCTTCTGCAAGGCACTCATAGGTCTGCGTACTTCGATTACCGAGTTGCTTACATTCTGAAGCCAATGCCTTGAGTCTTTCGACTACTTTCCTGGCCATTTGTTCTCTCTAATCCCGCACTTCCTGCAGAGTGCTCGACACTGCTTGCAATTCCAACTCTGCTACTCTTGCTTGAAGCTGTTGAATGGCTTCAACGAGCTTCCCCACTTGGCTCTCAGGTTTCTTCTTCCATCTGGGCCAAGAATGGCACATAGTGAATTTCTCTATTCACTGCCTCTTTAACTCTAATCTGCTCCATAAGCAGCTGATCTTTCTCTTTCTGGATTTGTTCTCTGTCCACTTCGAACTTCACCCGGAGGTCATCTTTCTCTTGTTGCGAAGCTTGAAGTTTCTCTAAGGCTTCCTCCTGTGCTTGCTTCAAGGCCTCTGTGGCCTTCTCCTTTTATTCTTGTACTCGTCGAAGGCAAGCCTCTGTCGCATTTTTTAATCAACGTAGTTGGGCAGGTTCATCCCCCAATTCTGTACCTTCTACTGACGATGGCGCAGTAGACACTGTGCGGCTGGAATAGAGAGCTTGATGTACTCCCTTCAGCTCTGCCTCAATTATGTCATACATCGTTTCCTTCTTTGCTTCATTTTGCTTCAAGATATCCTTGAAGTATCTTCTACAACTGCGATGATGAGGTCAATGTCATCCACCGTGAGTACATTCTGTGACTGAGGCTTATTGGCTCGTGATTTCTTCCGCGCTGAGGGTTTCTTTGGAGAACCCTTCCTTTTCTTTGATGTCTCAGCTTCTGTAAGGGGATCCTTTGACGGTGTTACTTCGCCCTTTTCCTACTTGTCTTCTTCCCCTTCCTCCTCTTGGTTTACTTCGTCGCCTCCTCCTCCTCCAGGTGAATCATACGTAGTTTCCTTTGATGCGTTGTTTATCTCCTGCACTTATTCCTTCTTCTTCTTCTTGGTGTTGCTTGGTCCATCATACTCTTCTCGGGTGACGAAAGGACTTCCGATGATGTCGGGGTCAGAGAGTTGTGCATCTCCAACCAGTACAAGGAATTCAACCGACCATTCCTTGGTTATCTCCTCCATGTCTTCCTCGGTCAATTTGTAGTAATACTGTAGCTCCTCCTTGCTTTCGTCCCGACGTGCAGTTATGTAGATGAAGTGTCGGTCTGCGCGAAACTTTGCTAGTGGCCTGTAAGTATGCAGGGTGTTCGGAGTCATTCGGGGGAATGAATCAATGGCGTGTGTGAGTTGTAGGTAGTAAGTGTGGAACACTGCATTTGACTACCACTGCTTTGCCATGTTTCTCGAATACCACAAGGTGGTGAACCTCGCGGCCAATGGTTCTGATGGCTCGAATTCAGGGAATGTCGCTCCCTCTGGCATCTCACAAGAAAAAAATGCGATTAGGATCAACAACCAATTAAAGTGGAACTTGTAGCCTTGGTCCTGCACTTCGCGACAGTCCTTCTCCAACTCGTTGACGAGGTAGCTAGCCCAGTTCATCTACATGCCTTCGACGCACTTCCCTGCAAGGTCGATGACGAACCCCGTGACTTGTGTCGGTCTGTTCTTCCTGATGAGATTGCCTGCTATCAAATGACAAGCTAGGCGCACTTCACCATCTTGGATGGAGGCTACCTTATAGCCTCGCTCCCCCTTCTCCACATCGTCATAGGCCTCCTTTATTTGCTGTGCTAGGGAGCGATCTGCAGCCTTCACTGGGTAGAACTGGTGAGGGTCTGGTCTTTGCATGCTCAGTCCAGTGATCATGTGCATCAACGTAGGATCCACAATCACATGCCTATCTAACCATAGATAGCCTCCATGGTAGCACGACAAGAGGAGTTTAATGCACGCGTTAACCTCTTGATGCCTTCCGAAGTGAGGGATCTTCATCACATTTAATATTGTCGACCGTGCGATGTCTTTAGTCCATGGATGGGGAACTATCTTCAGATTCCTTCCAGTTGTCTTCGTCGAGTAGCGATGCGGTGCAAGCATCGCATAATTATTCCTATCTCCTAGGTTGAAGTCACTAATCTTAATATCTGGGATCAGTACCAGCTGCGGTCCAACTACGTGTATCCATTTCGGGAGGTACGCAGTGATGAGTGTGTACTCAAAATATCTTGGGACATTGTCACGACTAACTGCGCCAACCAGAGGCGGGATGTAGTTGGGAAAGACCAATGGGATTGGCTTCGCATTCACCAGGTCATCCCAGTGCTTTCTTCTTTTCTCCGTCATTGTTCGGGATGGCCCAGATTGACGTCCATTCGATGGGGATGCTTGCAATCCTCTCGTCGATGAGGCCTGTGCTCCTGCGGACATGACCTTCTCATCCATAAGGTCTATTAAGATTTATTCTACGAACTTCTCTACTGCGCTGCGTTTTCTCAACATACACGCTCGTGGTCAAATATCTCGGGTAGGCGAACAACCACTCAAGGTAGCAAAATGGGTGGCGAGGTCTCAAAAGCACAACGCGATAGCAATCGGTTCTCTGTGGGCTTGAATATCTCAGTTTGCAAAAGTGTCCCGAGCGAGGCTTTCAACGGATTAAATAAGCAACGTCATAAGGGATTCCTCCAATGAGCAAGAATGCCTCAATCAATACGATTCCATCCATTGTGGCGCGGTCCCAACGATCCAATGGTGATCTTTCTGGCAATAATTGTGTTTCTAGCTGTTGCGGAGCATCGTTCTAACGGTCATGACGCCTCCAACGGTCACATATCTTCGCCAAGTCGAATATTCCTTCTGCGATGTTATGCTATTTTGATGAGGTTCAAGTTCTTCCAGCCTTCCTTCTGTGAAGTCCTCTCTGGAGCTTCTTGCAATTTTTCTAACTTTGCCTTCTTCTTACTGAGCTTTCTGACCTTCTTTCCTGTGATCTGAGTCTTTGGATTCCTCTTTCCATTTTTATTCTTATTTGCTCTTAGTATAGTAACTTCACACGACTGAGAGTCTTTCAAAGGGTTCAAGTGGAGTACCTATTCTCTTACTATTCCCGGGGTAGTTGCACTTCTTTCTTGCATGGTCGGGTTTTTCAAGCCTTCTTGCATTCTTTCAACTTCGACAACTAAGTCTCTGGTCCTCAGTTGCTTCGACTTGTGCTCTTTTTCTTCTATTAGTTGTGCTATTCTCCTAGCCATGAAATCCCTTAATTCTTTCTTTTTCTGTTCTGTGGCTTCTTCCTCTTCTTTCCTTCAGATTTGATCTTTCTCAATCCAGATCGTTCCTAGCAAAAGTGCAAAAGGGGTGTTGTTCTCAACAAACTTAATGACCTAAAATTATTCTTCTATCGATGTTCCATGGGCAATCATAGGTACATGAGTAAGTCTTCCACATAGGGTTATCATATTTCCTTTAAACAATCCTATCCTTCCCAATGAAGGAACCATAGTTGGCTTTCCCAAAATTTCCCAAGTACTCTCTGGCATAATATTCACCCGTGTTTCTTCATCCAGTACACAGTCTATGTCGAAGTCTCCTATTCTTGTTTCTATGCACTCCTTCTCTTTTAAGATCTTTGGTAAAATGATGTCTCTGTGATCATTCAATGTTTCTTTCATCTGCAATAATATAGTCTCTGATTCTTTATGGTGTTCTAGCATATTCCTAGTCTCTTGATCTTCCTGATGGTTTTCTTGTTTCATGTTCATATTTTCAACTTTAGCAATCATTCTAGGGAAATCCAAAGCCTCATGATCAATGGATTTACAACAAAGACAAATAGGACATATACCAGGGAATTCCTTAGCAAAATGTCTCGGTCTTCTGCAACTATAACAAAGTGTCAAGCCTCTCTTTCTTTTAAATGATCCCCAACCTTTTTTGTATTATGCATTGGGATCACAGTTCTCGACCTGCAATTTTTTTTTCTAGGATCCTGCATCCACTTGTTAGTCCAAAAATTCTTTCTATGCATAGGAATAACATATCTTTCACTATTTCTATGAAATTTATTCAGATCAAACCTTCTTTCTTCTAGCCATGCCCTAGTTTTCAGACTAGGACAAAATCTGTCAAACATACCTAAATCCATACTTTTGAAAAAAAAAATTCCACTTATCTTACCTTTACCAGAGCATAGAGATTTAAGATCTTACCTCTTTTCTTCATATCCAGTTCCCTTATTAGCACAGAGCTTCACAAGCCAAGTAGAATACTGCGCACTACAACAACATATCTATGCACATAGCTTTTCTCTTTTCTTCAGTTCCCAACAATCACAGTTTCAGGTCCCAACAATGGAACCATTTGTTGGCACAGGGGCAAACCCAGGGTTCAACGCTTCAACAATGCACCAACAAAACCCTAACTACCGACCCTTTCGGAAACATCTGCGAAGCAGATGAAGTCTCATCCGAGGTAGAGGCAAGGGGGGTTGCAGGACTCAAGTGTCTACAACCTAGCTGGGACACAAATATGTGATCACAATACTTAACATAACACTTAGCAATTAACATTCTTTATCCCTTATTCACATCGTAGGTTAAAACCCTAATTACATAACAACGCAGTATTAACAGATCAAACACTCTAAGCACTTAGCATAACCTCAGATCTAACATTCATTCACATAATAAGCACTAAGCATTCATAGATATATCTACCATACATCAAGAATAGTGCACTAAGAAAATATAAACATAAGAAACATGAACAACATAACACAAAGCACATCAACATAGGATATATGTGGTTCACCCCAGTGTGGGGATATGTCCACCAACTCTTCTTCTCTTCTTATTAGCTTCTTCCAATCTGCTTACATGCACCAAGCCACAGATCCAACTCCGCAAGGACAAGAGATCTGCGCACACCTTGCCAGATCCTCCTTCCCCGAGTTTGGCACAACACAAAGTCTTTACATAGTCTATGCACAAAGCATTTACAAAATGCTTGAACTTAGCTCTGCAAGCCTTAACACATCTTCTTGCACATAGCTAACATTAGCACTAAGCCATCGGATTACTGGGTCTCACCCCTCACTTACATCACATGGCTACTTATTTATACATTACAAAAGGGGCCTAAACATGGAAAAACCCATGGGTCGACATCCCATACCCATTACATAAACCCTAAAACCCAAAAATCCTGCAAAAAGGGAGAGATCCCGCAATCTCCACTTCGCTTGGGTGCTCCGTTTTCGACCATCCTGTCAAAGTCCCAAAAATGGTCAAACACGACCAAGGTTCTCCCAAAACTTGGTCTAGGGCCAACAAAGATGACCTCCTCCATTCAAAGAGTTGAGAAGAACTTCAGATGATTATCCAGTGGGAAATGCGATATGTTGAGTTAGACGTGCCTGTGACTGAGCACAAGGTGAACGTGTGAAATCCCAAAGTGTTGGGTGCATCATCATGTGAATAGAAATGAAGATGATGTATTATCCTCCTTTGAGAAACAGAGTTGACAAGAAACTCCAGATGATTCTCCTATGTGAGGCAGTGGGAAAGAAGATCTGTAGAGTGGACATGCTCGTGGACGAGCACATGTGAACGTGTGAAGGATGGTTCTTATTTGTAATGCAGTGAGCTAGAGATATGGACATCCCTATGGATGTGCCCCTAGTGGATGAGCACTAGTGGGTGTATCACATCCATTGCTATATTGTTCAAGAGTCAGAACTGCCTATAACCTTCATTGTAATGTAAAGGGTACAGGTCGGCCCCACCTTAATGTGATTAGTAATAAATGTAAAAGATAATTAATCTGGTTAATATTAATTATATTATAAGCTAGTGAGGTTGGCCCTGTTGTGCCAATAGACACTTCTATTGACAGGTTCAGTTTAGTATAAGTAAAGGTAGATTCTCCATTGTGGAATAATATATTTCATGTGAGTTTGGAATTTTCAGCAAGTACATTTACTTGGGAAAAGTGCACACCTCTCTTGGGTGCTAATCTTCT
>JZKD02S0409957.1:0-18068 GCA_000966675.3 Picea glauca | reverse complement strand
TAATGAATACACAGACAACTTATGCAGATAAATCACTTCTTACCATTTTTACTCTGTTCTGTAAATCTGATCTTCAACAAATTGTTCTGCAATTCTTGTCTTCCTCAATAGGTCATCTCTGCATCACATTCTTCTGTCATTCTGCTCTTCTTCTTCTTCTACTCTGTCTGTCATTCTGCTTTGTCTCTCTTTTACATTTCATTCCATTCTGTATATCTATTGAAATTTCATTCTCAACCTCTTCTCCTTTCACCTTTCTTACTGTTTCATTCTTTTTCATCCAGAATGGCCAACACAATTCAGTCTCACTCATTTTATTTTATACACACTTCCTTGACGATTCCACTTCCCCTTCCAGTAGGTAATACAAGGAAATTTGTCTTGGCAACTGAAACACTAACCAATTTGTCATTATCAGTCTGTTTCTCTTAACGGATTCATAACTGAAGCGTTAATGTGTGAGGAAGAACAACAACCCTCCGATAACTTTCAAACCTTATCCACACTGTTAGATAATCTTTATAATTCTTGCCTTTTAAACCGGGTTTTAGCACTTTAATACGCTAGCCCTCCTAAGCTTAGCTCCCGGTCAATGTGACTATGACTCTGTGACCACAACCTTACCCTGTTGGGGCTACAGGGTTTGTGATGCCTCAATGCATACACCCACGTGATTCCCGATCGTCCAAATCCTGACGCTCCTTTCCACGTGCTAGCCCTCCTGAGCTTAGGCTTGACCCACGTGACCGTCAACACATAACCTCGGTCAAACCTCTCATCAGGGTTTCGGCATTTTCGATGTCACCATGCACATGCCTATGGAATTCCCGATCCTCCGATCCCCGATTCTCCGATGAAGAAAATCAATAGTCGAGATCTCATTCTTGCTCTACCGACTGCGAGCAAATCGCGAAATCGCATATCGCGATTTCAGGGTTTTCGTTGTCAAGTGAATTGGACATTTCAAAGTCCCGATCCCCGATTCCCAATACTCTACTGACGTCACTCGTAGTTTGACACATGTTAAGTACTTCCATCTGTCACTCT
Organism: Picea glauca; assembly: GCA_000966675.3. Classification (NCBI taxonomy): domain Eukaryota; kingdom Viridiplantae; phylum Streptophyta; class Pinopsida; order Pinales; family Pinaceae; genus Picea; species Picea glauca. The sequence goes on along the minus strand of JZKD02S0409957.1, from coordinate 17,021 downwards.
GATTCGTGACTTACATGTGCCTGAAGTTTTGAATATGCCTGACACCTGTCATTACCTGGTTGTGCCACGTGTCCCTATCTGACGTGAGTTGGATCGACGGTATAGATCACATGTTGATATGACTGTTCAGGTTTAGTCAGGATTTATTTCATCGCGATTTTGGGGTTTCTGTTGTAATTGAACACGGGACTCGTGAAACTCTGATTCCCGATTCTCTGATGAGAGAAACTCCAACGACGCTTGATCCTTTGCCACCTATCCTTGCAGATGGACGGTCCCTATTTCTCCGAGATTTCGAGACTTTCGATGTCTCGATTCACTTGTCACCGGGATCCCCAATTTCCCGATGGCCAATTTCCCGATGCCTCACCAGAATGCTGACGCGTGTCCTGCCCAGATCAATGGCTAGGATTCTCTCTCCAATATCCCAATGCCTTGCTCGGGATTTCTCCTCTGCACAGTAGGGCTTAACCCCTGCGCGACTCTTACAGATCCGTCGACTGTTAGGTGCTCCCTCCCGAGCTTCCTACGCGTATAAGAACGCTATTCCTCGTGATCTTATTCTCCTCAAATCCTTAAAGGATTCTGACGTCTGTGCATGATCATTCACTACTTTCGATCATTCACCTCTCTGAACTTTTTCTTATGTTTGCCTGTCATCTTCACTTTTTCCATCAATGGCAAGCATTCATTGTTTGTTCACTGAATTTTCCAACAGGGGGTGGGGGGGGAGTAGAGGAACTAGAAGTCAGAGTTTCAGAGTTTCAGACCTACCTTTTCTTTTGTCTCTATCAACCTTACTCCTAATCTTGTCAGCTGCCAATATATTGGATTCTACTTCAAGGGATGCATATTTCATATGAGACAAGGAGGTATCTCTTCTTTCTCTCAATAGGAGGCCAAAATCAAGGTCAAAAGCACTAGCATAACTAATCTTGATGGAGGTTTCTGTAGGTTTAATTTTCGCGGGAATATTTTTATTAATCTTATTAAATATTTTTGAGAAGTTTGAAACAGATTGCCCTTCTTCTCTCTTAAGTTCCCAAAATTATGTAATATAATAAAGGAGATCTTTTTTATTCCCCCAATGTATTAATAATGAATCATCCAGGGCAGCAATCTTGTCAATAGATCTAGGAGGAAAGTCCTTAAAGAAATCCTGGGCATCACTATCAAGGCTCTGTACAAAAACTCTCATCCACACATCTTCATTTTCGATGAACTAAATTTCTCCAAATCTATAAAAGGATGCAAGGTTCTCTTCTGTAGTCATGTCTCCCTACCCTGTGGACTAGGGCATGTAATTAAGGTAGTCTATGGTTGGGATAACATTCATAGCTGAGGTAAAACCAGAGGGGTGTGTCTAGTAGCCAATATCTCAGCCATCCTATTCCTAGGAGGATTAACACATTCCATTTGGATGTGAACTGGAGGAGAACCAGGAGGAAATGGAGTTTGGATAGGTGATACCGGGGCAGTTCTTTTGGGAGAAAAAGGAAAAGGATGAGCGTTAGAAGATAAAGATGAGGGCCTTCAGGGAACAAAGGTTTTCTCTTATATAACTGCAACAACTCTAATAGGGGGAGGAGTGGTAAATCCTTGAGTGGGAAATCATTCTAAGGTCCTGGGTCTGAACCACTTCACAACTTCATGGGATATAGGGGTGTCAAAAATATCTCCTTCCAAACCAAGAATAGGAGGGGAGAAAGCAACATGAAAACTCCCAAAATTCAAATTTATTGAAACTCGAGAAAATAGTATAACAAGAGAATAAGAAGAAGCTACAAGAGTTTGTAAACAGGGACTAACAAGATTACCATGATCACCTGGTACAGTAGTTGAAGTACCTTCTTGAGTGGTTTTTCCATTTCTGATAATTTTCTCTGGGTCAACTTCAAGTGTGGCTAGAGGTAGCTATGGAGTAGACCTCGTGTGTCTGCCTTTCGGAGCCACAACCAAAACAGTGGATTCAGAACAGTGGATTTGCCAAGTGCAATATGAAATCTTCAATGGTACTGATATTTGATGCACCATCACAATCATAGATTCTTTGTCGTTCTATCCCATGGAAAAGTCTTCAATTTGTTCCCTGACAATGGTGCTATAAATGTTAGCACTAGAAGTCACCCTCAAATTGCATAGAAGGTAAGCCCAGTACCCACCAATTTATACAGTAAATGTAAATGATTTTTTATGTGGTCAAATGGAGAAGACTCAATGATAATAATGTTCAAACTCAGAAATATGGACTAGCATGCATAAGAAATTGAGTTCTGGAATCAACTTCAGTTAGTAAGTTCTAGTAAGGGTGAATAGAGGGAAGAATTTGGTGAGGAGAGTTTAGATTTATGTTGTGGACATCAGATCTTCCAAGAACCTAAGGAGGAAAAAATTAAACACAAGATCCTCTTGAATTCAAATCTTAAAGAAACTGAAAGAAATTATAACAACACTATAATCAAATATTCATCATAATATAGTTACAACAATTCATGTGAATAAATCATTTATGAACTCTCTCAGTATCAGAGGAAAATAATATGGGGTAAGAAAGATGACTTAGATTAATCAAGAAGTCTCAAATCAAGTACATAACCAGAGAACCAGTGTTCTTCATCAAAATATTACAATAGTAGGGAGCTTAGCTCAACCATTTTACCTTAACAAAATATCAAAATTGCTTATATATACTAGAAATGTTGCAACCATGAGGAAAGCGATCAGACCCTTGCATTCAAAGTTTCCAATCGACGCCTACTCTATCATCCTATGAAGGCCTTCTTATGTCAGACACAAGATCGACTTATTTATGTTCTTTGAAGGAACATTTGTCCCTTGGGAAACTTCATATTGACAATCTACCCCCATGACAACTCTCAGTATGATTTTCATTTATGGGGTGAGACGAGGTCTCAACTACCACCCCCATTTCCATTAAATACCTTCAACGGGATTGGGATGAGGCCTGACATCCATGAATGTTCTAGGAGGTTCCCACAACTTTTTCAAGTCAATCTCGACACCTCGAGGTCATGCAGATCTTCTTCTGTGACTAATATAGACGCTTTTGTCCTTTGGTGCAACTTCTCTCCATTGCTCCTTCTTCAATGTGACCTAGGGCCATGAATATACGCAATTGCATGATTTCAGGTGTGACCAAGGGTGGTTTCAAAGAAAATCATTTTTGTCCCCGCAATTCACCATGAACCACCACACGTCCCTTTCTAAAAACCATGGTTTTGATTACGGCTCACCCTTGAAAATTTAAAAATGTCTGCACATTCCAACCCTGCAATGGAGTGTGACCATTGATCTTGTGATCTGAGATGAGGCTTTATGATCAACAACCTAGCTTTGGTGCCTTTTAGATTGATGGATCAAATTTTCTCTTTTCAAATCGACAGTCGAGATATGCTTCATGATTCGGGCTCTAGACTTCGGTAAAATAAAAACTCAAACCTTCACCTTCAACTTCTTTTACCCGGATCTATGGACCTGACGACATGTGCTCTTGAATAAAATGGTCTAGAATTACTTCGGACCTGCGGACTTTGGGAAAGTCAAAAGTCAAAATTCTTCTTTCAACTACTTTTCACCCAGATCTGGCAATAAATTGACGCGTGTCCTCCTGGATCGGACGGTTGAGAAATTCTTCAGCACTTCAAGACTTCGACACTTTGGAATTTGGCGCTTCGACGTTTCGACACTTTCACACACTTCTCACTTCGAAACTCCCAACGATTATTTCTCCAAACACTTGGATCAACTGCCACCTGTCCCTTTAAAGATCAACGACTAATGCTCTCTTTGGGCCTTTTCCTCTGGAGCTATACTTCACATAACTTTTAATATTTTGAATGCTCACGAGCCACTAATATGAACACCACATGGAATTTCCATCGTTGAAAGTTGAACCTTCCTTTTTGCTTGATTTGAGTCCATAACAGACTGTTCTGAGTGTCACGTTTTGAGCCCATAGATGCGAACTGTGTAAAAAATTACTTGGATGATTGGATAGGGGCAGGGAAAACAGGGAGAACGAGGCACTTTAAACATAGAGGGGGGAAAACAAAAACAATTTTACAATTTAAAGGGGAAAAAACTTAAGAATTGGTCTAAGAAAGGAGAGAGACAGGGTAAAACATAGACTTAGGTAGAAACCACAAACCCACAAGACTCTAACAAGTTTGTGTGATAACATCAACCACTAATGACTATTTTGAATGACATTCATCATTGTTGTGCAAGGGGATTTTGTGGAAATCACACCACTTTTCAGTGTCATTCTTTATCTTTCCATGACCCTTCTTTTCCTGTGGCTTGCATTGGTTTTCGAGAGGTTGTTTGTTTGGGGTGTCTTTATCATACTTTCGTTGTTGCAGATATGCAGACCCGAACTCCCGCTTGTTCTGGTTCTTAAATTTCTAATCAATTTTAATATCACATCGATAAGCAACACACAATGATGATATGCCCAGAAAATCCATCTTAGTTTGGATGTATCTATGTAGAGCCCCACGATATTTCAAAACCAAATGTCACTGATATTATTTGATACCCAGTTTGGTGCGCAAGTTATGGAAGGCTCTAGCACATAGAATTGTAGGGGGTCAAAAACACTTTGGATTTTTTTTGGAATCATAGGGTTTTATAAGTCTTAGGTTTTGAGTCTTCTTATTTTGGTCATAACTTAGATTTTGATTTGAATAAGAAATTTTTTGTTCAACCCTATTTTAGAGTCTTTATGTCATGGAATTAGTCATCATGAAAATGTAAATAAGGCCCTATGAGTCACACTTTTGATTCTAAATTCATTACCATTACATTTCATACCTCCAACTTGTACATAGTTTCCCTTTTTCACCATCCAACTATTTAGATGCCAAGTCGAAGTGAGATGTATTTGCTGCCAACTCGCTAGGAGAGTTTGTAGTGTACTCATGAGTACCTCATGCATTCATTTTTCATCATTGCAGTTAAGAAATGTGTCAAGGGGGATTTTATGGTTTTCAGCGCCCTGATTTAATTATTTTTTCAAGGATTATGTCCCTGGATTTCCATTAGTATCCTTGAAGTGCGCCATTGATTTTGAATTTGGCACTGCGAACTCGTGATGCATATTGGTGTTGCAGACTAGCTGAAGAGGATAATTAAGTTTGGATAACGTGCAAACATATCAACTCAATTCTACATGAATCAGCATCAAAACTAGGTTTATCAAGTACTCCTTGATGTTTTTCACATTGTTGAAAGGTTTAAATAAGGGCTTATGTTGCCTTATGCATTGGCACTGCGAACTAGTTTGTCTAGCATTGCAAACCAAGCATTGTGAACAAGGCGTTGCAAACCCTATGTTCCATAATTGTTGAAACCCTTGTCTTCTACATCATTTTGAAGTATAATATTAACCCATTAAAGGATACCACTATCAAGAATGAAGTGTGTGGTAAAATAATTTGCAGAACCTAGTCTGAAATTGCATACATCATTAATGTTGTCAACTGCTTTTTATTCTGATGAAAACCCTCTTTTAGCAGAGAATTCTCACTTCAATTCCTTTTATTATAAATATCATATTGTTGTTCCTGTATCTCTCCTATTTTGAATATTTTTTTATCTCATACTCTTGATGTGCATAAAGTGGTGTATGTAAATCTTTGGCAAGGAGAGATTTAGAAAACATTTTTTTCATTGAAACCTTATTTCCTTTGTACTATGTTTTCATACACCACTATCATAACAAATTATAGAAAGAAACCAAGCAGTGATTATACATGTTGACCAAGGTGGATATGATAAGAAGCTCTATAAATAGAAGATACGGACATTGATATTCCCAAAAACAACATCAATTTTGGCAAAGTTTATGTTTCATGTATTTCACAACATTTTGGTTATGGCTATGAGTTTTAAACCATAATTGACAATTTTTGGTATTTTCCTCCAGTCATATATCGAGGTAATGAATTTTTGTAGCATATCAGGACACTTGGTATGATTTTTGAGATGTTAAATCATTGGCAAAGTGAAACAGGTTTCTACATGAAAGTTCTCAACGCTTGAACGCATTGGTGTTGCAAACTGGTATTTACGATAGTTTTTAAGAAATTAGTACACAATAGAGTATTTTTTTGATCGTAACGTTTGAATTCCAATATGGGTTCCTCTGAAATTTGGTGTGGAGGAAAAACATGATGTTTTTGACTTGTTGACAAATCCTAATCTGGACCCATTTCCTATGTTTGAAGAAAATCTAAAAACATCACCTATAGGAAAGTTCACAATGCATGTTGTTAAAGGCGTTGTGAACTCTAACAGCCTGACAAATTCGATCTATGGGAGGGATTCCATCTTTCAGGTAAGGTTTGAATGGTTTCCTAGGAGTTAATTGGACATTAGCGACATGTGTTCCATCTCCATATCAAGTAGCATGGCCTGTTTCAAAAGGAATTTATCTCAACAGATAAGATCCCAAAAATAGGAATTGGTTATGTTTTTGTTGGAATCTTTTGTAACAGACTCCTAAATTGAGGAGGATCCTATGTATCTCCTTGGTTTCGAACTCCTTATGGTAGAGAGAGATAATTCACTATATATGAAAGTGTATTTTGATAAGGAAAGGGTTTGATTCATGATCCTAGAGAGGAGATAGATGGAGGAACAATTTAGTTGTTCATTTGTAAGCTTGAGGGCCTATCTGTAATGAAATTTTCTCCAATTGAATATTCATGAGAGTTGTTATCATATTGTCTTTTTTGTTTTTCCATTTGTTTTTTATCTTCTTCTTGAATATATTACAGGTTTTGAGGATCATAACTTCCATTGATTGATGGATTCATGAAAAAGTGAGGATTTATTGTAGCTTGCCCATTATATCATTGTTTATTGTTTAAGCAATATTTAATCTATTTGCAGAAAGGATCTTTGTACAATCTATGTTCTTCCTTTTTTCATATTCACCATGCTTCTTCTCATCATTATATATCTCATTTTTCTAGTATAGAGTTTCATTTCCTTTGATCTGTAGGATGTTATGAATCCATTCCCAATGGAATGCCTATATAGACATTTTGTTGCCTTCTCCCTTTCTTTCCCAGTCTTGTTGATCCACCTACTCAAACCATTAAATCCATTTATATTCTGATGGGTACTAGGATTACACCTACAATAGTCTGGGTATGACTTATAGTGCCAACATTTTTGGCATTTTCGTTGGGGACGACAATGAAGACACCTTCCCTGGGTGAACTATGATAATTAAATCTAACTATGGATGGTGAACTAAATCTAGACACTTTTAGACCACTTATCTTTCACCATGGAAACTCCAATGTTCATAGATATATTGGTGATTCCATTATTTTGAAATGGAAAAGATCCCAGCTCAAAGGTATTCTTTCTGTGATTTTTCAAAGATATTCAGATTTCCAAATCTAGTGCTTGAAGTTGCCTTCCTCCAAATGGCTCGTAAAGGTGCTCTCCTTATCATGTATGTTCAATGAAGTGTATAAGGGAGGGGAGGAGTCATCTCCATCCTCTAACAAAGGCCCTAATATGACAGTTCACCTTTCATATTGGAGTTTAACTAAGTCTTTGGAGTGGATGCAGGTTTGGGTTGAATTTTTTTGATAGGAACCTTTTGAAATCCTCATGCCTGAATAACTCTGAGAGAGGTTCAGGGATTCTAATCTTTTGAATCTCATGCTCAAATCTATAAGGGTACGGAGGCTTCAAAATCTCCTTCATATCTAGGATAATACTTTTGACAACTGGTGGGGGGATTTGTGCCTTTCTTTATTTGTTGTTGTCTGCTATATATTTAGCAGGTTTCTCATCTCTAGCAGGCCACTCAGGAATGTCAGGATTTCCTTCTTTGTTCTTGAATCAGAGGTCATATCTATCCAGATCGTTGTTTTTCTTTTCTCCTTTACCCAATTCATTCAATTGATTACTCATGAGGGACTCGTTGTACGTAGACTGAATTAAATGAGGGGATGAAGAGGTATCTCCAAGGAAATGGTTCTCAGGATCAATATCTTCTTCCTCTTCATATTCATCAGTAACTAGGTTATTTTGGAGAGGAGTTTGGATGTTATGATCATCTCTGTCCCTATTTCTCTGATCTCTTTGGATGGTCTGAGGGGAATTCATTGGTCTTTTGAAACTACCCCTATTATCATCATTTGGGGGATTCCTATATCTCTTATTTCCTTCCAATTCCAACCTTTCCACTTTAGAAAAAAGTGATTTTAGTAGCTTCGTCACTTCATCCATTTCAGGGGGCAGTAGATGAACTAGAAGTCAGAGTTTCAGAGATAACTTCTATTTTCTCTCTATCAACCTTACTCCTAATATTGTCAGCTACCAATATATTGTATTCTACTTCAAGGGATACAAATTTCATATGATCCAAGGAGGTATCTCTTCTTTCTCTCAGTAGGAGGCAAAATCAGGGTCAAAAGCACTAGCATAAGTCATCTTGGCAGAGGTTTTTATAGGTTTAATTTTAGAGGGAATCTTTTTATGCATCTTATTAAATATTTTTTAGAAGTCTAAAACATATTCCCCTTATTCTCTCTTAAGTGCCCCAAATTATATAATATAATAAAGGATATCTTTTTTATTCCCCCAATGTCTTAAGAATGAATCATCAAGGGAAGTAATCTCGTCAATAGATATAGGAGGCAAGTCCTTAAACCAATCCATGACATCACCATCAAGGCTCTATACAAAAACTCTCATCCACACATCTTCATTTTCGATGACCTGAATCTCTGCAAATCTATAAAAGGATGCAAGGTGATCTTCTGCAGTCATGTCTCGCTCCCCTATGAACTGGGGCATGTACTTAAGGTAGTATGTGGCTGGGAGAGAATTCATAGGATGAGGTAAAACCAGAGGGGCATATCTAGTAGCCAATATCTCATCCATCATGTTCCTAGGAGGATTAGCACCTCCCATTTGGATGTAAACTAGAGGAGAACCATGAGGAGATGGAGTTTGGACAAGTGAGGCTATGGCAGTGCTTATGGGAGAAAAACGAAAAGGAAGAGAATTACGAGATAAAGATGAGGGGCTAGAGGGAACAAATGTTTCCCCTTTTGTAACTGTAACAACTCTAATAGGGGAAGGAGTGGTAAATCTTGTAGTGGGAAATCCTTCTAAGGTCTTGGGTCTGAACCACTTCACAACTTTAGGGGATATAGGGGTGTTGAAAATATCTCCTTCCAAACCAAGAATAGGAGGGGACAATCAATAGGAAAACTCTTAAAATTCAAATTTCTTGAAAATCCAACAAACAATATAAAAAGAGAATAAGAATTAGCTACTGGAGTTTGTTATCACTCCAAGAGTCTTTCCCTGACTGTAATGGGAATGAGCTTGGTAACTTAAATGTTTAATAATTTATTGGAAATGGAATCAAGTCAGACGACTAAATAATACCTCATTCACTCAAGACATGCATAAACTCAACCAAACAAACAAGGCTTCTAACTATCACTGTTCAGAGGGTTTGCAATATAGGTGAAAAGATGAAGAATTCTCACTATGCCGNCAATTCACCATGAACCGCCACACGTCCCTTTCTAAAAACCATGGTTTTGATTACGGCTCGCCCTTGAAAATTTAAAAATGTCTGCACATTCCAACCCTGCAATGGAGTGTGACCATTGATCTTGTGATCTGAGATGAGGCTTTATGATCAACAACCTAGCTCTGGTGCCTTTTAGATTGATGGATCAAATTTTCTCTTTTCAAATCGACAGTCGAGATATGCTTCATGATTCGGGCTCTAGACTTTGGTAAAATAAAAACTCAAACCTTCACCTTCAACTTATTTTACCCGGATCTATGGACCTGACGACATGTGCTCTTGAATAAAATGGTCTAGAATTACTTCGGACCTGCGGACTTTGGGAAAGTCAAAATTCAAAATTCTTCTTTCAACTACTTTTCACCCAGATCTGGCAATAAATTGACGCATGTCCTCCTGGATCGGACGGTTGAGAAATTCTTCAGCACTTCAAGACTTCGACACTTTGGAATTTGGCGCTTCGACGTTTCGACACTTCCACACACTTCTCACTTCGAAACTCCCAACGATTATTTCTCTAAACACTTGGATCAACTGCCACCTGTCCCTTTAAAGATCAACGACTAATGCTCTCTTTGGGACTTTTCCTCTGGAGCTATACTTGACATAACTTTTAAGATTTTGAATGCTCACGAGCCGCTAATATGAACACCACATGGAATTTCCATTGTTGAAAGTTGAACCTTCCTTTTTGCTTGATTTGAGTCCAGAACAGACTGTTCTGAGTGTCACGTTTTGAGCCCATGGATGAAAACTGTGTAAACAAATACTTGGATGATTGGATAGGGGGTGGGAAAATAGGGAGAATGAGGCACTTTAAACATAGAGGGGGAAAAAAAAAACAATTTTACAATTTAAAGGGGAAAAAACTTAAGAATTGGTCTAAGAAAGGAGAGAGACAGGGTAAAACATAGACTTACGTAGAAACCACAAACCCACAGGACTCTAACAAGTTTGTGTGATAACATCAACCACTAATGACTATTTTGAATGACATTCATCATTGTTGTGCAAGGGGATTTTGTGGAAATCACACCACTTTTCAGTGTCATTCTTTATCTTTCCATGACCCTTCTTTTCCTGTGGCTTGCATTGGTTTTCGAGAGGTTGTTTGTTTGGGGTGTCTTTATCATACTTTCGTTGTTGCAGATATGCAGACCCGAACTCCCGCTTGTTCTGGTTCTTAAATTTCTAATCAATTTTAATATCACATCGATAAGCAACACACAATGATGATATGCCCAGAAAATCCATCTTAGTTTGGATGTATCTATGTAGAGCCCCACGATATTTCAAAACCAAATGTCACTGATATTATTTGATACCCAGTTTGGTGCGCAAGTTATGGAAGGCTCTAGCACATAGAATTGTAGGGGGTCAAAAACACTTTGGATTTTTTTTGGAATCATAGGGTTTTATAAGTCTTAGGTTTTGAGTCTTCTTATTTTGGTCATAACTTAGATTTTGATTTGAATAAGAAATTTTTTGTTCAACCCTATTTTAGAGTCTTTATGTCATGGAATTAGTCATCATGAAAATGTAAATAAGGCCCTATGAGTCACACTTTTGATTCTAAATTCATTACCATTACATTTCATACCTCCAACTTGTACATAGTTTCCCTTTTTCACCATCCAACTATTTAGATGCCAAGTCGAAGTGAGATGTATTTGCTGCCAACTCGCTAGGAGAGTTTGTAGTGTACTCATGAGTACCTCATGCATTCATTTTTCATCATTGCAGTTAAGAAATGTGTCAAGGGGGATTTTATGGTTTTCAGCGCCCTGATTTAATTATTTTTTCAAGGATTATGTCCCTGGATTTCCATTAGTATCCTTGAAGTGCGCCATTGATTTTGAATTTGGCACTGCGAACTCGTGATGCATATTGGTGTTGCAGACTAGCTGAAGAGGATAATTAAGTTTGGATAACGTGCAAACATATCAACTCAATTCTACATGAATCAGCATCAAAACTAGGTTTATCAAGTACTCCTTGATGTTTTTCACATTGTTGAAAGGTTTAAATAAGGGCTTATGTTGCCTTATGCATTGGCACTGCGAACTAGTTTGTCTAGCATTGCAAACCAAGCATTGTGAACAAGGCGTTGCAAACCCTATGTTCCATAATTGTTGAAACCCTTGTCTTCTACATCATTTTGAAGTATAATATTAACCCATTAAAGGATACCACTATCAAGAATGAAGTGTGTGGTAAAATAATTTGCAGAACCTAGTCTGAAATTGCATACATCATTAATGTTGTCAACTGCTTTTTATTCTGATGAAAACCCTCTTTTAGCAGAGAATTCTCACTTCAATTCCTTTTATTATAAATATCATATTGTTGTTCCTGTATCTCTCCTATTTTGAATATTTTTTTATCTCATACTCTTGATGTGCATAAAGTGGTGTATGTAAATCTTTGGCAAGGAGAGATTTAGAAAACATTTTTTTCATTGAAACCTTATTTCCTTTGTACTATGTTTTCATACACCACTATCATAACAAATTATAGAAAGAAACCAAGCAGTGATTATACATGTTGACCAAGGTGGATATGATAAGAAGCTCTATAAATAGAAGATACGGACATTGATATTCCCAAAAACAACATCAATTTTGGCAAAGTTTATGTTTCATGTATTTCACAACATTTTGGTTATGGCTATGAGTTTTAAACCATAATTGACAATTTTTGGTATTTTCCTCCAGTCATATATCGAGGTAATGAATTTTTGTAGCATATCAGGACACTTGGTATGATTTTTGAGATGTTAAATCATTGGCAAAGTGAAACAGGTTTCTACATGAAAGTTCTCAACGCTTGAACGCATTGGTGTTGCAAACTGGTATTTACGATAGTTTTTAAGAAATTAGTACACAATAGAGTATTTTTTTGATCGTAACGTTTGAATTCCAATATGGGTTCCTCTGAAATTTGGTGTGGAGGAAAAACATGATGTTTTTGACTTGTTGACAAATCCTAATCTGGACCCATTTCCTATGTTTGAAGAAAATCTAAAAACATCACCTATAGGAAAGTTCACAATGCATGTTGTTAAAGGCGTTGTGAACTCTAACAGCCTGACAAATTCGATCTATGGGAGGGATTCCATCTTTCAGGTAAGGTTTGAATGGTTTCCTAGGAGTTAATTGGACATTAGCGACATGTGTTCCATCTCCATATCAAGTAGCATGGCCTGTTTCAAAAGGAATTTATCTCAACAGATAAGATCCCAAAAATAGGAATTGGTTATGTTTTTGTTGGAATCTTTTGTAACAGACTCCTAAATTGAGGAGGATCCTATGTATCTCCTTGGTTTCGAACTCCTTATGGTAGAGAGAGATAATTCACTATATATGAAAGTGTATTTTGATAAGGAAAGGGTTTGATTCATGATCCTAGAGAGGAGATAGATGGAGGAACAATTTAGTTGTTCATTTGTAAGCTTGAGGGCCTATCTGTAATGAAATTTTCTCCAATTGAATATTCATGAGAGTTGTTATCATATTGTCTTTTTTGTTTTTCCATTTGTTTTTTATCTTCTTCTTGAATATATTACAGGTTTTGAGGATCATAACTTCCATTGATTGATGGATTCATGAAAAAGTGAGGATTTATTGTAGCTTGCCCATTATATCATTGTTTATTGTTTAAGCAATATTTAATCTATTTGCAGAAAGGATCTTTGTACAATCTATGTTCTTCCTTTTTTCATATTCACCATGCTTCTTCTCATCATTATATATCTCATTTTTCTAGTATAGAGTTTCATTTCCTTTGATCTGTAGGATGTTATGAATCCATTCCCAATGGAATGCCTATATAGACATTTTGTTGCCTTCTCCCTTTCTTTCCCAGTCTTGTTGATCCACCTACTCAAACCATTAAATCCATTTATATTCTGATGGGTACTAGGATTACACCTACAATAGTCTGGGTATGACTTATAGTGCCAACATTTTTGGCATTTTCGTTGGGGACGACAATGAAGACACCTTCCCTGGGTGAACTATGATAATTAAATCTAACTATGGATGGTGAACTAAATCTAGACACTTTTAGACCACTTATCTTTCACCATGGAAACTCCAATGTTCATAGATATATTGGTGATTCCATTATTTTGAAATGGAAAAGATCCCAGCTCAAAGGTATTCTTTCTGTGATTTTTCAAAGATATTCAGATTTCCAAATCTAGTGCTTGAAGTTGCCTTCCTCCAAATGGCTCGTAAAGGTGCTCTCCTTATCATGTATGTTCAATGAAGTGTATAAGGGAGGGGAGGAGTCATCTCCATCCTCTAACAAAGGCCCTAATATGACAGTTCACCTTTCATATTGGAGTTTAACTAAGTCTTTGGAGTGGATGCAGGTTTGGGTTGAATTTTTTTGATAGGAACCTTTTGAAATCCTCATGCCTGAATAACTCTGAGAGAGGTTCAGGGATTCTAATCTTTTGAATCTCATGCTCAAATCTATAAGGGTACGGAGGCTTCAAAATCTCCTTCATATCTAGGATAATACTTTTGACAACTGGTGGGGGGATTTGTGCCTTTCTTTATTTGTTGTTGTCTGCTATATATTTAGCAGGTTTCTCATCTCTAGCAGGCCACTCAGGAATGTCAGGATTTCCTTCTTTGTTCTTGAATCAGAGGTCATATCTATCCAGATCGTTGTTTTTCTTTTCTCCTTTACCCAATTCATTCAATTGATTACTCATGAGGGACTCGTTGTACGTAGACTGAATTAAATGAGGGGATGAAGAGGTATCTCCAAGGAAATGGTTCTCAGGATCAATATCTTCTTCCTCTTCATATTCATCAGTAACTAGGTTATTTTGGAGAGGAGTTTGGATGTTATGATCATCTCTGTCCCTATTTCTCTGATCTCTTTGGATGGTCTGAGGGGAATTCATTGGTCTTTTGAAACTACCCCTATTATCATCATTTGGGGGATTCCTATATCTCTTATTTCCTTCCAATTCCAACCTTTCCACTTTAGAAAAAAGTGATTTTAGTAGCTTCGTCACTTCATCCATTTCAGGGGGCAGTAGATGAACTAGAAGTCAGAGTTTCAGAGATAACTTCTATTTTCTCTCTATCAACCTTACTCCTAATATTGTCAGCTACCAATATATTGTATTCTACTTCAAGGGATACAAATTTCATATGATCCAAGGAGGTATCTCTTCTTTCTCTCAGTAGGAGGCAAAATCAGGGTCAAAAGCACTAGCATAAGTCATCTTGGCAGAGGTTTTTATAGGTTTAATTTTAGAGGGAATCTTTTTATGCATCTTATTAAATATTTTTTAGAAGTCTAAAACATATTCCCCTTATTCTCTCTTAAGTGCCCCAAATTATATAATATAATAAAGGATATCTTTTTTATTCCCCCAATGTCTTAAGAATGAATCATCAAGGGAAGTAATCTCGTCAATAGATATAGGAGGCAAGTCCTTAAACCAATCCATGACATCACCATCAAGGCTCTATACAAAAACTCTCATCCACACATCTTCATTTTCGATGACCTGAATCTCTGCAAATCTATAAAAGGATGCAAGGTGATCTTCTGCAGTCATGTCTCGCTCCCCTATGAACTGGGGCATGTACTTAAGGTAGTATGTGGCTGGGAGAGAATTCATAGGATGAGGTAAAACCAGAGGGGCATATCTAGTAGCCAATATCTCATCCATCATGTTCCTAGGAGGATTAGCACCTCCCATTTGGATGTAAACTAGAGGAGAACCATGAGGAGATGGAGTTTGGACAAGTGAGGCTATGGCAGTGCTTATGGGAGAAAAACGAAAAGGAAGAGAATTACGAGATAAAGATGAGGGGCTAGAGGGAACAAATGTTTCCCCTTTTGTAACTGTAACAACTCTAATAGGGGAAGGAGTGGTAAATCTTGTAGTGGGAAATCCTTCTAAGGTCTTGGGTCTGAACCACTTCACAACTTTAGGGGATATAGGGGTGTTGAAAATATCTCCTTCCAAACCAAGAATAGGAGGGGACAATCAATAGGAAAACTCTTAAAATTCAAATTTCTTGAAAATCCAACAAACAATATAAAAAGAGAATAAGAATTAGCTACTGGAGTTTGTTATCACTCCAAGAGTCTTTCCCTGACTGTAATGGGAATGAGCTTGGTAACTTAAATGTTTAATAATTTATTGGAAATGGAATCAAGTCAGACGACTAAATAATACCTCATTCACTCAAGACATGCATAAACTCAACCAAACAAACAAGGCTTCTAACTATCACTGTTCAGAGGGTTTGCAATATAGGTGAAAAGATGAAGAATTCTCACTATGCYGGCAGATTCATACATAAAACACTTATATATGAATGGTTAGTCATAATAAGGAGAATATACTTGCAATTCTAATTATCAATACAGAGATAGGATGACATCTATCTGGTATTAGGTAAATAGAATAAACGTGAATGAAACATCCAAGTACAAGTATAGAACAGAAAGGAAAATGTAGATCTGAACATGTAATTGCAAAAGAGCTTGTATTAATTTGACAAGAACATGAGAAGCTTGAGTACAAAGTGGCTAAGAGTCCCTAAAGTTGAACCACAGTCCTCAGACTGTCTTTTTCCTTAGTTCCTATTCTACCTTCAACTTTATAGCTTTACAATGCATTATCTAGATCCTAAAAGAATGGATCTGATTTACTAAAAACAGAAAGTCAAACTATATTTTCAAGAAATAAGGAAAGATCCTCAAAATTAGGTCAATCCCACATATGATGGTCTTCAGAGGTAGTAGAGTCCTGATGTAGTGCAGATTAGCCTCCCAAGCCTATTTGATGACTCTTCCAAAAAATTTAATTCGAATTTGCTGAGTTGAGCAAAAACCATATATTTTTGCCTTTGAAAAATGTACCCAACTTGATTAAAACACCTCTTCTTTTCATTATCCATCAAAGTAACCATTGGATCTAACTTGATAATTCACCACCTATCTATTCCAAGAGGTGTCATCTCATTCTGATTCGAAAATTCCTGATCTGGGCGAAATTTCAAGTATTCTGGTCATTACAGGCTTTCGGTAGTTAAGAGGGTCAAATTTAAGCCTCTTAACCACCGAAAGCACTTCTTTTCGGTGGTTAAGAGGGGAGAAATTTAAGCCTCTTAACCACCAAAACCCTGTATCTTTCAAAACAGATCTGCGGCAAATAGATTTGCTTGAGAATCACAACAGCTTGGATTTTCTTCGATTTAGATGACAAATGGCTCCATAATCAACAATTAAACTCGAATTTCACTTGGCAACCCTTAAAATCGTGGGATTATAATCTTTTGAGTGTGAGTTGGCATGAGGAAATCACAGGATCTTGATTAAGAAAAACAATGATTTCCGGATCAAATTGATTATTAATAAATGCAGCTGCAATTCGAATTTGAAACAG
>JZKD02S0409891.1:0-18068 GCA_000966675.3 Picea glauca | reverse complement strand
CGATAGGCGTTGAAGGGTGTGGGAAAATTTCTCCATCATTTCGTCCATCTGTCACGCGAGATATTGCTCATGCAACAAGTTAATAGAATCTTCTGCTCCATATTTTTTCTTTACTTCTGCCATAGAGGGTTTCTTGGACGTGCGAGAGTGATTTTCCTCAGGAGAGACAAGCTCGAGACCCAACTTGCTATACTCGGACCTTGTCAGGGACATGCATTGCAAAACAATCAAGAGAAACCTACTCTGATACCAATGATCCAGATGATTTTTCAAAATGAAATGAAAGAAGATATATTACAGTGAAATACACATATATATTTCCATAAACAGAGAGATACAACAATAGATGATTTCTATTAATGAAATAAATGTAAAGAGACTGTAAAAATACAGAGTGCCAAACTCACTAGAATGGTGGCAACTTTATCTTCGAGAAGATATGTGATGGCTACACTCATTCACAAGAAGATGATTGCAATGAGGATCTGAAGGCCTTTTTATGATAAACATGAATTCCAGAACCCTAGACACCCAAAAACCTAACCCTAGGAGATGAAGCGCCAAAATTCATGTGGGCCCCATTGGGGTAAGTTAGTATATTAACTTCCTGGTGTCATAATTTTTTCACACAATCTCCGTTTTAGGTGTGTGATAGTCCATTGGAAAGGTATTTTTGAGAAATACACATTATACCATCAAACAATGACTCTATTTATAGTTTGACCATGGCAGGACAAGAAAACACTGTTTAGAGCCCCAAAATGACCCTAGAAGTACAAAAAAATGTATTGACATGAAAAAATCCAAATTAATCCTATTGGAATAGGTGGGCGGCCACCGATATCCACCTAGATGTTGTGTATGGATTTAGTACAACACCGTAATTGCAGAACCCACAACTAAGAAGAAATGTCCCCATTAGACAGAAACGTGGTGAACCGAAAACTGTCAAGATGAGGCAGCTGTAATTTGGAACAGGTGGGTGACCATCAATATTGACCTAGATCAATACTCCCCCCTTAGGAGGAAATGGTATCCATTCCATTGAGTTCCCGAGGAATAGGGGAAAGGGTTTTCTAAATTTGAATCTTAGTGAGCTGCGTGCCTTGTTGGAGAAGTTGCGTTGCTTGGTCTGTGGAAGGTTGTCATGAACCTGTTGCTGGTGGTGTTGAATCTGTTCCACCAACCTGTTGTCCCTATTGTCTGCAGGATAGAAGGTGTTGAGGATGCAATGGTTGTAGTGGCCTTTTGTGAATCCTTTGAACATACTCCGAAGAGGATGAATTTTGCAGTATGATAGATTACCTAGCGACACTGCTTTGGTGGAACACTAGTCGAAACTATCTCTGGTATCCTATAGAGATGACCCCCCAGAGCAATAATGACACTATGGGGTAGAGACTCATAAATAACATGACGTTTCCACATATATGGTTGGCCAAAAAAATATCACAGATATCAAGAGGGGAAACATCACACACCACCTCATCCTTAAAGGGTTGGATGCCATAGGACATGTGACATTGTTGGTTGAAACAAAGATCTCATCCATGGTGAAGCCACCCGATGTTGTATGGTTGTGGGTGTGGTGTTTTCGACAACCCCAACTGTTTGATGACCTCAGCTGAGATGAGGTTCTTTTGGTAGCCGCTATCAACAATGAAATGTAACAAGGATCCCTTCACCCACATCTATGAATGGAAGAGGCGCTCCCCCTCTTTAGGATCTACTGGCTCTTCTCATTGAATTGTTGCGATCGTGATAGTAGAAGTGGGGTTTGCATCGATGATCTGTCTATTTTAAATATTTTTTGGATCAAATTCCGAATTGGAATTCAACTCCTTGTCTTTGACCTCAGCCACCAATGATCATTTCGAGCGACATTCATCGATGTTGCGCTAGGGGATTTTGTGGAAGTCGCACCACTTCCTAGTGTCATTCTTTGTCTTTCCTTTACCCTTATTTTCTTGTGTCTTGGACTGGTTGTCAGGAGGATGTTGGTTAGGGCCTTATTTACCATGATTTGTTTGTTGTGTATTTGTAGACCCAAATTCCCATTTGTTCTACCTAAATTTCTGCTCGATTTTGACAACATATCGATAGGCAGCTCCCAATGATGAGATGTTTAGGAAATCCATTTTGGTTTGGATGTTGCTATGTAGAGCCCCGTGGTATTTTTGAACCAAATTTCACTCAGAGTCTTTGGTACCTAGCTTGTTACTCAAGGTTTGGAAAGTATTTGTGAACTCTGACACTGTTTGGCTCTTCTCTTGCCGCAGTGTGGTCCATCTCATGTACTGGTCTTCATAGTTATCAACAAGGTAGTATTCTTCCTTAAACACATCCATAAAAAAATCCCAAGTGGGCTTGGCCCCATATATTCCACATTCCTTTGTGGAACTTTGGTCCCAATAGGTTTCCCACCAATGTTTGACGTGGGGGAGATCCTTGAAGAGTGTGAAAGTGATCTTTCCCATGTTGAAAAAATTGTGAACATAGAAATAACCTTCTAGCATATTTAACCATTTTTCTAAGGCATATGGATCTATCTGACCTTAAAATACAAGAATATCAAAATTAATTTGTACCTTGAAGGGAGAGGTTCCTCCAATGTGGCCGCTTGATGAAGATGAATTTGTTGCTATCGACAGACATTGAAGTATGTGGGAAAAATTCTCCATCATTTCGTCCCTCTGTCACGCGAGAGCTTGCTCAAGAAACATGTTAATAGAATATTCTTCTATGATGTTTTTCTTTTCTTCCACCATAGAGGTTTTCTTGGGCGTGTGAGAGCGATTTTCCTCAAGAAAGACAAGCTCGAGACCCAATTTGCTATACTTGGACCTCATTGGGGACATGCACTAAAAAACGATCAAGAGCAGCCTGCTCTGATACCTCTAATCCAGATTATTTTTTGGAATGAAATAAAAGCAGAGATATTATAGTGAAATACACATAAATATTGCAAGAAATAGAGAGATACAACAATACATGATTTTTATTAATGAAAGAAATGTACAAAGACTGTAAAACTACATAGTGCCAAACTTTCTAGAATGGTGGCAACTTTATCTAAGAGAAAAGATGTGACAACTACGCCCATTCATAAGAAGATGATTATAATGAGGCTTTGAAGGACTTTTTATGATAAACATGAATGCCAAAACCCTATAAATCCAAAAACCTAACCCTAGGAGATGAAGCACCAAAAGTCATGTGGGCCCCATTGGGGTAAGTTAGTACATTAATTTCTCGGGGTTGTAACTTTTGCATACAATCTCTGTTTTAGGTGTGTGATAGCCTATTAGAATGGTATTTTCGATAACTACACATTATTCCATCAAACTGTGACTCTGTCTATAATTTGACCATGGAAGGCCAATAAATCACTGTTTAGAGCCCCAAAACGGCCCTGGAAGTACAAAAGGATGTACTGACATGAAAAAATCCAAAATAAGCCAGTTGGAATAGGTGGGCATCCACCAATATCCACCTAGATGCTGTGTAGGGATTTAGGACAACCCCATAAATGAAAAAACCCACAATTACAAAGATATGTCCCCATTACAGAGAAACGTGCTGAACTGAAAATTGTCAAGATGAGCCAGTTGGAATTTGGAACAGGTGGGTGGCCACCAATATCCACCTAGATCAATCCTCCTCCGTTAGGAAGCAATGGTCTCCATTGCATTGAGTGTCCGGAAAAGAGGGTAAAGCATTTTCTGAATCTGAATCTTGGTGAGCTGCGTGCCTTGTTGGAGAAGTTGTGTTGCTTGGTCTGTGGAAGGCTGTCACAGACCTGTTGTTGGCGGGGTTAAATTTGTTCCACCATATTGTTTTTTCTCTTCTTTAATTTGCTTCTGCATGATAGAAGGTGTTGAGGCTTAAGTGGTTGTAGTGACCTTATGTGCATATTTTGAACATACTGTGAAGAGGATGAATTTTGCAGTATGAGATATTACCTTACAACACTATTTTGGTGCAATAGTTGTCGAAACTACCTTTGGTATCCTGTAGAGATGATCCCCCCAGAGTAATAATGACACTACGGGCTCGAGACTCATAAAAAACATGACGTTTTTACATATATGGTTGGCCCAAAAAAACCTCATAGATAGAAAGAGGGGAAACATCACACACTACCTCATCCTTGAATGACTGGATGCCATAGGACAAGCGACACTATTGGCTGACACAAAGATCTTGTCCCCGGTGAAGCCACCCGATGTTGTATAGTTGCGAGTGTGGTGTTGTCGACAAACCTACATTTTTGATGATCTCAACTGAGATGAGGTTCTTCTGGCTTCCACTATCTACAAGGAAATGTAACCGGGTCCCCTTCATCCACATCTGTGAATGGAAGAGGCACTCCCCATCTTCAGGATCTACTAGCTCTTCTGGTTGAATTGTTGTAGTCGCGACAATAACAGTGTCATCTGCATTGATGATCTGTCTATTTTCAATATTTTTTGGATCAGATTCTTAATCAAGGTTCGACTCCTTGTCTTTGACCTTGGCCACCAATGACCATTTCGAGTGACATTCATCGGTGTTGTGCCAGGGGATTTTGTGGAAGTCGCACCACTTCCTAGTGTCATTATTCATCTTTCCTTTACCCTTATTTTTCTATGTCTTGGACTGGTTTTCAAGAGGCTGTTTGTTAGGGACATATTTACCATGCTTTGGTTTTTGTGGATTTCCAGACCCAAACTCCCATTTGTTATGGTGCCTAAATTACTGCTCGATTTTGACAACATATCGATAGGCAGCTCCCAATGATGAGATTTTTAGGAAATCCATTTCATTTTGGATGTACCTATGCAAAGCCCCATGATATCAGAATCATATATCGTTTAGAGTATTTGGTACCCAACTTGGTGTGCAAGGTATGGAAAGTATTTGTGAACTCCGACACTATTTGGCTCTTCTCTTACCGAAGTGTGGTACATCTCATGTACTGGTCTTCATAGTTATCAATAGGGTAGTATTTTTCCTTGACCACATCCACAATAAAATCCCAAGTGGGCTTGGCCCCATATATTCCATATTCGTTTGTGGAACTTTTTTCCTAGTAATTTTCCCACCAATGTTTGACACGAGGGAGATCCTTGAGGAGTGAAAATGTGATCTTTTCCATGTGGAAAAAATTGTGAAGAGAGAAATAACCTTCTAGCAGATTTAACAATTTTTCTAAGGCATCCGCATCTATCTGACCTTCAAATACAAGAATATCAAAATTAACTTGTACCTTGATGGGAGAGGTTCCTCCAAAGTGGTTTCTTGATGAATATTCACATGTTTCTATCGGTAGGCATTGAAGGATGTGGGAAAAATTCTCCATCATTTCGTCCCTCTGTCGCGCGAGAGCTTGCTCAAGCAACATGTTAATAGAATCTTCTACTCCACCTTTTTTTGTTTTCTGCCACCATAGAGGGTTTCTTGGGTGTGAGAGAGTGATTATCCTCAAGAAAGACAATATCAAGACCCAAATTGATTTATTCGAACCTCATCGGGGACATGCACTGAAAAACGATCAAGAGCAACCTGCTTTGATACTACTGATCCTGATTATTTTTGGGAATGAAATGAAAGCATAAATATTACATTGAAATACATATAAATATTGCCAGAAAGATAGAGATACAACAATACATGATTTCTATTAATGAAAGAAATGTACAAAGACAATAAAAATACAGAGTGCCCGACCCACTAGATTGGTGGCAGCTTTATCTCTTAGAAGAGATGTGACGACTACACTCATTCGCAAGAACATGATTACACTGAGGCTCTGAAGGCATTTTTATGATGAAAATGAATGCCAAAACCCTATACATCCAAAAACCTAACCCTAGGAGATGAAGCGCCAAAAATCATGTGGGCCTCGTTGGGGTAAGTTAGTACATTAACTTCCTGGGGTCATAACTTTTGCATACGATCTTTGTTTTAGGTGTGTGATAGCTTGTTGGTAAGGTATTTTTGAGAACTATGCATTATGCCATAAAATTGTGCATTTGTCTATAGTTTGACTGTGGCAGGCCAAGAAAACACTTTTAGAGCCCCGAAATGGCCCTGGAAGTATAAAAATATGTACTCACATGAAAACTTCCAAAATAATCTAGTTGGAATAGGTGCGCGACCACCAATATACACATGGATGTTGTGTAGGGCTTCAAGACAACCCTGTAAGTGTAGAACCCACAATTGCAAAGAAATGTCCCCATTATAGAGAAACATGTTGAATTGAAAACTGTCAAGATGAGCTAGTTGGAATTTGGAACAAGTGGGTGGCCACCAATATCCACCTGGATCAATCCTCCTCCCTTAGGAAGCAAGGGTCTCCATTTTGATGAGTGCCCAGGGAAGAGGGGAAATCGTTTTCTAAATTTGAATCTTGGTGAGATGCATGCCTTGTTGGAGAAGTTGCGCTGCTTGGTTTGTGGAGGGCTATCACAACCCTGTTGTTGGCGGGGTTGAATATGTTCCACCAACTTGTTGTCTCTGGGCTGGACATAGCACTGTGTAGGCACCATTGTAGGTGAAGAAACAATATCTTCTTTCTCTTCTGCAATCTGCTTCTGCATGATTGAAGGTGTTGAGGCTATAGTGGTTGTAGTGGCCTTCTGTGCATCCTTTGAAAAAAATGTGAAGAGGATGAATTTTGCAGTATGAGAATTTACCTTGCAGCACTGTTTTGGAAGAAGAGTAGTTGAAACTATCTATGGTATTTTGTAGAGCTGACCCCCCAGAGTAATAATGACACTACGGGGTCGAAATTCATAAACAACATGGAATATCCACATATATGGTTGGCCCAAAAAAATGTCACAGACATTAATACGAGAAACATCATACACTACCTCATCCTTGAAGGGATGGATGCCATGGGACATGCGACACTGTTGGCTGACATGAAGATATCGTCCCTACTGAAGCCACCCGACGTTATATGGCAACAGGTGTGGTGTTGTTGACAACCCCAAATGTTTGACGACCTCAGCGAATATGAGGCTCTTCTGGCTTCCGCTATCAACAATGAAATGTAACGGTGTCCCTTTCAACCACATCTATGAATGGAAGTGACGCTCCCCCTATTCAGGATATAATAGATCTTCTGGTTGAATTGTTGTGGTCATGACAATAACATTGGGGTTTGCATCGATGATTTTTCTATTTTCAATATTTTCTAGATCAGATTTCAAATCAGGGTTTGAATCCTTGTCTTTGACCTCGTCCACCAATGACCATTTCAAGTGACATTCATCGATGTTGTGCCGGGGGATTTAGTGGAAGTTGCACCACTTACCAGTGTCATTCTTCTTCTTTCCTTTACCCTTCTTTTCCTATGTCTTGGACTAGTTGTTGGTTAGGGCCATCTTTACCATGCATTTGTTGTTGCGGATTTGCAAACCCAAACTCCCATTTGTTCTGGTGCCTAAATTTCTACTTGATTTTGACAACATATCGATAGGATGCTCTCAATAATGAGATGTTTAGGAAATCCATTTCTGTTTGGATGTACCTATGCAGAGCCCCATGATATTTCAAAACCATATGTCACTTGAAGTATTTGATACCCAGATTGGTGCGCAAGGTATGGAAAGTATTTGTGAACTCCGACGCTGTTTGTCTCTTCTCTTGCCGTAGTTTGGTCCATCTCATGTACTAGTCTTCATAGTTATCAACATGGTAGTATTGTTTCTTGACCGCATCCACAAAAATTCCCAAGTGGGCTCAACCCCATATATTCCAGATTCCTCTATGGAACTTTAATCCCAATAATTTTCCCACTAATGTTTGACACGGGGGAGAGCCTTGAAGAGTGCGAAGGTGATCTTTTCCCTGTCGAAAAAATTGTGAACAAATAAATAATCTTCTAGTATATTTAAACATTTTCCTAAGGCATCCACATCTATCTGACCTTCAAATATAGGAATATCAAAATTAAATTGTACCTTGAAGGGAACGGTTCCTCCAAAGTGGCCACTTGATGAAGATTCTCCTGTTTCTATCGGGAGGCGTTGAATGATGTGGGAAAAATTATCCATCATTTCATCCCTCTGTCGTGTGAGAGATTGCTCAAGCAACATGTTAGTAGAATATTCTACTCTGTCATTTTTTCTTTTCTACCGCCATAGAGGGTTTCTTGGCTATGTGAGAGTGATTTTACTCAAGAGAGACAAGGTCGAGACCCAACTTGCTATACTCAGACCTCATCGGGGAC
Organism: Picea glauca; assembly: GCA_000966675.3. NCBI lineage: Eukaryota > Viridiplantae > Streptophyta > Pinopsida > Pinales > Pinaceae > Picea > Picea glauca. Next base: position 9,844 of record JZKD02S0409891.1, on the reverse strand, counting down.
ATGCACTGAAAAACGATCAAGAGAAGCCTACTCTGATACCACTGATCTAGATTATTTTTTGGAATGAAATGAAAGTAGAGATATTACAGTGAAATACACATAAATATTTCCAGAAACAGAGAGATACAACAATACATGATTTCTATTAATGAAAGAAATATATAGAGACTGTAAAAAATTAGAGTGCCAAACTTGCTAGAATGGTGGCAGCTTTATCTTTGAGAAGATATATGATGACTACACTCATAAGCAAGAAGATGATTACAATGAGGGTCTGAAGGAATTTTTATGATAAAGATGAATGGAAAAACCCTACACATCCAAAAAACTAACCCTAGGAGATGAAGCGCCAAAAGTCATGTGGGCTTCGTTGGGGTAAAATAATAGATTAACTTCCCGCGGTCGTAACTTTTGCATACGATCTCCATTTTAGGAGTCTAGTTTATTGTTGGAAAGGTCTTTTTGAGAACTACGCATTATTCCATCAAAATCTAATTCCGTATACAATTTGACTATGGCAGCCCAAGAAAACACTATTTATATCCCCAAAACAAACCTGTAAGTACAAAAAGATATATTGACATGAAAACTTTAAAAATAAGCCAGTTGGAATAGGTGGGTGACCACCAATATCCACCTAGATGTTGTGTAGGGCTTCAAGACAACCCCATAAGTGTAGAACCCACAATTACAAAGAAATGTCCCCATTACAGAGAAACACGTTGAACTAAAAATTGTCAAGATGACACAGTTGGAATTTGGAACATGTGGGTGGTCACCAATATCCACCTAGATCAATTCTCCCCCCTTAGGAAGCAATAGTATCCATCACATTGAGTGCCCAGGAAAGAGGGGAAAGCATTTTCTGAATCTAAATCTTGGTGAGCTGCATGCCTTATTGGAGAAGTTGTGTTGCTTGGTCTATGGAAGGCTATCACAAACCTATTGCTGGTGGGGTTGAATCTGTTCCACCAACTTGTTGTCTTTGGGCTTGATGGGGAATTGTGTAGGCACCATTGTAGGTGAAGAAACACTATCTTCTTTTTCTTTCACAATCTGCTTCTGCAGGATAGAAGGCACTGAGGCTGAAGTGGTTGTAGTGGCCTTCTGTGCATCCTTTGAACAGACTGTGAAGAGGATGAATTTTGCAGTATGAGAGACTACATTGCGACACTGTTTTGGTGGAAAAGTAGTAGGAGCTACCTCCGGTATCCTGTAGAGATGACTCCCTAGAGTAATAATGACACTACGGGGTCGAGACTCATAAAAAAAATGATGTTTCCACATATATGGTTGGCCCAAAACAACATCACAAACATTAGGAGGGGAAACATCACACACTACCTCATCCTTGAAGGGTTGGATTCCATAGGACATGCGACACTACTGACTGACATGAAGATCTCATCCCTAGTGAAGCCACCCGATATTGTATGGCTACGGGTGTGGTGTTGTCGACAACCCCAACTATTTGAAGACCTCAAATGAGATAAGGTTCTTCTAGATTCCGCTATATACAATGAAATGTAAGGAGGTCTCCTTCACCCACATTTGAGAATGGAAGAGGCACTCCCCCTCTTTAGGATTTACTGGCTCTTCAGGTTGAATTGTTTTGGTCGTGACAATAACAATGGGGTTTGCATCGATGATCTGTCTATTTTCAATATTTTCTGGATCAGATGCCGAATCAGGGTTTGACTCTTGCCTTTGATCTCATCCACCAATGACCATTTCAAGCAACATTCATCGGTGTTGTGCCAAGGGATTTTATGGAAGTCGCATCACTTCCCAACGTTATTCTTCATATTTCCTTTACCCTTCTCTTACTCTGTCTTGGAATGGTTGTTGGGAGGTTGTTGGTTAGGGCCATCTTTACCATGCTTTAGTTGTTGTGGATTTTTAGACTCAAACTCCCATTTGTTCCAGTGCCTAAATTTCTACTCGATTTCATATCGATCGGAAGCTCCCAATGATGAGATGTTTAGGAAATCCATGTCAGTTTGGATATACCTATGCAAAACCCCATGATATTTTAGAACCAGATGTTGGTCAGAGTCTTTGATATCAATCTTGGTGTGCAAGGTATGGAAAGTATTTGTGAACTTCGCCATATTTTGGCTCTTCTCTTGCCGCAGTGTGGTCCATATCATGTAGTGGTCTTCATAGTTATCAACAAGGTAGTATTGTTCCTTGACTACATCCACACAAAAATACCAAGTGGGACCGGCCCCATATATTCCAGATTCCTCTGTGGAACTTTGCTCCCAGTAAGTTTCCCACCAATGTTTGAAGGTGATCTTTTTCTCGTCGGAAAAATTGTGAACAGAGAAATAACCTTCTAGCAGATTTAACCATTTTTCTAAGGCATCCTCATTAATCTGACCTTCAAATACAGGAATATCAAAATTAACTTGTACCTTGAAGGGAGAGGTTCCTCCAAAGTGGTTGCTTGATGAAGATGAACATGTTGCTATCGGTAAGGGTTCAAGGATGTGGGAAAAATTCTCCATCATTTCGTCCCTTTGTCGCGTGAGAGATTGCTCAAGCAACATGTTAATATAATATTCTGATTCATCATTTTTCTTTTATGTCGCCATAGAGGGTTTTTTGGGAGTACGAGAGTGATTGTCCTCAAGAGAGACAAGCTCGAGACCCAACTTGCTATACTCGGACCTCGTCGGGGACATGCACTGAAAAACAATCAAGAGCANGACTATGATCATTCGAAAGAATATGATTACAATGAGGCTCTGAAGGCCTTTTTATGATAAACATGAATGCAAAAACCATATAAATCCAAAAACCTAATCCTAGGAGATGAAGCACCAAAAGTCGTGTGGGCCCCGTTGGGGTAATTTAGTACATTAACTTCCCGGGGTTGTAACTTTTGCGTACGATCTTATTTTTAGGCATGTGACATCCCGTTGAAAATGTCTTTTCAAGAACTACACATTTTTTTGTCCAACTGTGACTCTATCTATAGTTTGACTGTGGCAATCCAAAACAACCCTGGAAGTACATAAAGATGTACTGTCATGAAAACTTCCAAAATAATCCAGTTGGAATAGGTGGGTGACCACCAATATCCACCTGGATGTTGTGTAGGGATTCAAGACAACCTCGTAAGTGCAGAACCCACAATTACAAAGAAATGTCCCCATTACAGAGAAACGTGCTGAACGGAAAACTTTCAAGATGAGCTAGTTGGAATTTGGAACATGTAGGTGGCCACCAATATCCACCTCGATCAATCCTTCCCCCTTAGGAAGCAATGCTATCTATTATGTTGAGTGCCCGAGGAAGAGGGGAAAACATTTTCTGAATATGAATCTTGGTGAGATGCATGCCTTGTTGAAGAAGTTGCACTGCTTGGTCTATGGAAGGATGTCATGAACCTGTTGCTGGCAGGGTTGAATCTGTTCCACCAACATGTTATCTCTGGGCTTGATGGGGCATTATGTAGTCACCATTGTAGGTGAAGAAACGATATCTTCTTTCTCTTCTACAATATGCTTCTGCATGATATATGGTATTGAAGATGAAGTGGTTGTAGTGGTCTTTTATGCATCCTTTAAACAGACTGTGAAGAGGATGAATTTTGTAGTATGATACATTACCTTGCGACATTGTTTTGGTAGAACAATAGTCGGAGCTACCTCTGGTATCCTGTAGAGCTGACCCCCTAGAGTAATAATGACACTATGGGGTTGAGACTCATAAACAACATGACATTTCCACATATATGGTTGGCCCAAAACAACATCACAAACATAAAGAGGGGAAACATCAAACACTACCTCATCTTTGAAGGGTTGGATGCCATAGGACAGGTGACACTGTTAGCTAACACAAAGATCTCATCCCCGGTGAAGCCACCCGATGTTGTTTAGCTATGGGTGTGGTGTTATAAAAAACCCCAACGATTTGATGACCTTAGCTAGATGAGGTTCTTCTGGATGCCACTATCAAAAATAAAATGTAACAGTGTCCCATTCACCCACATATGTGAATGGAAGAGGCGCTCCCCCTCTTCAGGATCTATTGTCTCTTCTGGTTGAATTATTGCGGTCGCGACAATAGCAATGGGGTTTGCATCAATGATCTGTCCGTTTTCAATATTTTCAGGATCAGATTCTGAATGAGGGTTCAACTCCTTGTCTTTGACCTCGACCACCAATTACCAGTTCGAGCGACATTGATCGGTGTTGTGCTAGGGGATTTTGTGGAAGTCGCACCACTTCCCAATATCATTCTTTGTCTTTCCTTTACCCTTATTTTCCTGTTTCTAAGACTCTTTGTTGGGAGGATGTTGGTTAGGTCCGTCTTTACCATGATTTTTTTTGTGGATTTGCTGAGCCAAACTCCCATCTCTTATGGTGCCTAAATTTCTACTCGATTTTGACAACATATCGATAGGTAGCTCCAAATGATGAGATGTTTAGGAAATCCATTTTAGTTTGGATGTACCTATGTAGAGCCCCATGGTATTTCAGAACCAAATTTCTCTTGGAGTCTTTGATACCCAACTTGGTGTGAAAGGTGTGAAGAGTATTTGTGAACTCCGACACTATTTGGCTCTTCTCTTACTGCAGTGTGGTCCATCTCATGTACTGGTCTTCATAGTTATCAACAGGGTAGTATTGTTCCTTGACCGCATCCACAAAAAATCCCAAGTGGGCTCGGCCCCATATATTCCATATTCGTATGTGGAAATTTTCTCCCAGTAAGTTTCCCACCAATGTTTGACATGGGAGAGATCCTCGAGGAGTGTGAAGGTGATCTTTTCCCTATCGAAAAAATTGTGAACAAAGAAATAACCTTCTAGCAGATTTAACCATTTTTCTAAGGCATCTACATCTATCTGACCTTCAAATACGAGAATATTAAAATTAACTTGTACATTGAAGGGAGAGGTTCGTCCAAAGTGGTCGCTTGATGAAGATGTGCCTGTTACTATCAGCAGGCGTCGAAGGACGTGGGAAAAATTATCCATCATTTCGTCCCTCTGTTGCGCAAGAGATTGCTTAAGCAACATGATAACAAAATATTTTTCTTTGTCATTTTTCTTTTCTGCCACCATAGATGGTTTCTTTGGCATGCGAGAGTGATTTTCCTCAAGAGAGATAAGCTCGAGACCCAACTTGCTATACTCAGACCTCGTCGGGGACATGCACTAAAAAACGATCAAGAGTAGACTGCTTTGATACCATTGATCTGGATTATTTTTTGGAATGAAATAAAAGTAGAGATATTACAGTGAAATACACATAAATATTTCTAGAAATAGAGAGATACAACAATACATGATTTATATTAATGAAATAAATATACAAAGACTGTAAAAATACAGAGTGTCAAACTCGCTAGAGTGGTGGCAAATTTATCTCTAAGAAGAGATGTGACGGCTACGCTCATTCACAAGAATATGATTACAACGAGGCTCTAAAGGAATTTTTATGATAAACATGAATTCCAAAACCCTAGACATCCAAAAACCTAACCCTAGGAGATGAAGCGCTAAAAGTCATGCGGGCCCTGTTGGCGTAAGTTAGTACATTAACTTCCCGAGGTCATAACATTTGCATACGATCTCCATTTTAGGCGTGTGATAGCTCGTTGGAAAGGTAATTTTAAGAAATACACATTATGTTTTCAAAATATAACTCTATCTATAGGTTGATTGCGACAAGCCAAGAAAAAACGGTTTAGAGCCCCAAAACGGCCCTGGAAGTACATAAAGATGTAATGACATGAAAACTTTCAAAATAAGCTAGTTGGAATAGGTGGGCGACCACCAATATCCACCTAGATTATGTGCAGGGATCCAGGACAACCCTGTAAGTGTAGAACCCACAATTACAAATAAATTTCCCCATTACAAAGAAACATGCTGAACTAAAAACTGTCAAGATGAGATAGATGGAATTTGGAACATGTGGGTGGCCACTAATATCCACCTGGATCCAAAACCTTTTAAGGTTTTACTCCTACAATATCTATTTCATAGTTTTGTTTCCTACAACCTTTTTTTTTCAAATTAACCTTCTCAATTTGCAATTTCTTTGAATTTTGATTAAAGTTAACATGATGCAAGGTAACCGATTCTTTTTCAAAAATTACTGGCTCTTCACAATCCAATTATTATGTTATTGTTCTGATTTCAATAAATCGTTGTTATACCCAATTAGGATCTCAAATTATAACATCAACTTCCATATCTTGGGAATTAACTTCAGACTCGTACACCTCTTGATTTTACTTTTTAGTAGATTCCTTTTTTCTCTTTGAAATTCATGAAACTATGTGTGATTTTTCCATAGCCCTTTTAGTGGGGTATTTATCTCCTCCATTATCAAAATTTCAAGCAAGAGACTTTATTTGTTCTACATTGTTTCCATGACATTTGATCCAAGTTGTTGAAGAAATTTTTTGAGGAATATGGGGTGAGCCCATGTTATGACTTGTTGTGGTTTTCCCTCATTGACTATATTGATCATTGGTGCTAACAAGTGTGTCAATATTATCTTGGTGATTTTCAGGGGAGTTTTCTTGAGGATTTTGGTTATCCCCTCCACCTTCATCTAATTGTGATGATTTAATGAAAGATGAACCATAACTAATGTTAAACATATGAGCCATGAATGAGCCATCAGGGTCAAAACCCTGAAATTCATGGATATCTCTCATTTTGAAAAGATCAAAATAAAAAACAAATTCATCCAGATGAGAGATATTTTTAACATTAACCTCTTCAACTTTAAAAGGTAATGGAATGAATTACTTTTTTTCCTTTTTTCATTAAAATAGTCGGCCCAAGATCTATACTATCTACATATCTCAACTATGAAGAATATATCAAAAACATAATAAGGGAGTAAAAAGAGTTTTCCTTGAAACCCATATAATCTGATATAGTTGAATTCATCTTGTCTAGTAAGAAAAAGTGTGGGTTCATTTGAAAATATTTGTGGTGAAGAAATTTTTTGGTCAAAAACTCTGTTACACATTATTTTGGTCACTCTGGTGATGTCTCTACAGTTGTGTGTTCAGGCTCTCATAAGGACCTTTTGCCTGACAAAAGTGACTATTGTCTTCTTCTACAAAACATGTTTTTAAGATGAGTTCGTAGGTTGCATATATTGTAGGGTGCGAGAACCTTGATTCTCGCAGGCTACTCTATACTTGGATTGCGAGGGGTTCACAGTTTGCTCTATAAGTAGGGTGTGAACCCACTTCAAAGCTTAAAAGGAAGAAGAGGTTACGAAGGTTCTAGAAGAGGATCTTCTAGAAAATGAGTTGGCATTCACATGGTTGGCATCCTACTGACTTCTCAGATTTAGTGGGATCATCCTCATCCATTTAACCATCTCTCCTTCTCCTATATAATGAAAGGTTTCTCAAGGAAAAGGTTAAGCAAGATTGAATAGAGAATTGGTGAAAGAATAGATTCATAATTGTGTAAGAAATTCTATTTGAATTGATGCTTGAGGCCTCTATTTGTCCATCAAGCCATAGTGGATCTTCTTCATGCAAGTGTGGAGCAAGTGTGTGTGTTGGAACGAATAACCACCAAAAAGAAGCTTGCAACATCAAGGCAATCTGGTTGTATCTTTTGTTTTCATTTAATATAAATACAGTGGCATGTCCCTTTCCCATAAAATCACTCTTATTTTATTACATGACTCCTTGATAACATGTTTAAGTCTTCATTGAATGTATTATTGTTGCTTTCACCTTAGTCGATTTATGTCATTGTAGATCTGATATCACAAGGCTACCAAAGAAAAGCAGGGACAACAAAGACATAAGGAAGAGATATCTAAAGGTACGCCACTTATTCCTTATTCAATGACAAATTCAATGATTGTAACTTAGGGGAAGTGTCATGTCCTGTCTTGTTTTGTTCTAGATCTAGGTGGATTTAGGGAGATATGTTAATGTCTGCATATACCGATTTATCCTATAACAAAATTGGAGACTCCACTGGGGAAAGTACTCATTTTGTGGTTTTTTGTTGGCTATTTGATCTTAGCCTACTTTTTTCATTGACAACCAGTCTCTGAGTCTGTAGGAGACCCATATAGACTCTCTGGACCTAGAAGTTCACTCAAAATTTTTGTCCCTTTTCCAAATTTTCCTTGATTACAAACCTTCTCACACTGTACCCCTCTATAGCCTGTGAGAACCATTAGTTTTTGCACCCTACTGTTCAGTCCAGTGCGACCTTCTTGCACCCTACCAGTGTCTAGATTGCGAGAATTCCTAATTTTCGCACTGTACCCCACTACTAGGCTGCAAACTCATTTGTAAAAGTTTTAGATTAGGTCTTCTTGTTTTTTTTTGATGCCCATATTTGTTTGTTTACCTGGGAAGAACTTCTTTTGCCAGTGTTTGACTATTTCTTGACTTCAAATCTTGCGGTTGATTGGTTTTCGGAGATCGAAAACTCTTCTTAATCATTTTTCTAGTTGTTACCTCTTGACCTTTTATCAACAAGGGTATAATCTCTGATTCTGAGATCCGAGTGCTTGTTTGGTCAAAAGTCTTTGATTGGATTAAAAGTTGGGATTAATTGTCTTTTTAGATTGCATGTTGCTTGGAAATTTTTTTGTCCATGTGCATTTGAAGAGATTTTTTCTTGTCAATTTGTTATTTTTTATCTCCACTGAAAGATCGATTTGGGTGTTTGTTGAGTATTTTATTTTCATTGGTTGCTTACTTTTTCTTAGTTCCATCCCATTTTTTTGGTTTCTAACAAAAAATTAAAGTCTTTTTTTTTAAGCAATCATTTATTCAGAAAATATTGGCGTTAAAATATTGAAAGAGAACGAATAGTGAATTTACATTGTCAATGATTGTTTGGTACTACATTTCAAAAGAGATTGTACATCATAGTTTGCATTGTTCCAGAAAACTCCCTTTTCCCTGCTCTAGATATAATTCATCGAACAAAAGTTTGTATCATTCATTTATATTTACACATTGTTGGGTCAAAGTCTTACACAACATTGGTTTCATTTTCGTCTCCCTCTTGCGTAACAACAACCTTTAATAATATTGCACAACTTTAAAATTCAACTAGTAACCTTTTCTAGGACTCTTTTGCACCAACATTAGCTAGGCTAGAGCTTTGGAATAGGTAGTGAGACACACTCTCCAAAGCAAAAAACACACAATAGCATCTTGTGATAGGGAGTGTCAAATTTCATTTGCAACATTTTGTACTGGGAGGCCCTTCTCACACAAGGGTCAAACCTAAGGTCGCATTGAGATTGACAGAGTTACTCACCCTGCTTTGTTGATATCAGTGTAGAGATTGCATGTATTACGGGGGTCTCTTGAAGGTATACCCACAATGATGAATGGAAGCGCATGCTATTTGTTTCCCTAAGTTGGCCATAGAATTTCTTTCGTGAGATTTCAACTCGATCACCATTGAATCTCCACGCCGCTCACGTAGAATACAAGGACTACCCCCAGAAGATTTGTAAGGTTCTCGATCCTTTCCTACCAACTCACAGGAGGGCTCTCCTCAATAGAGTGAAGTCCAAGACATTGCCACTCCACGAGTGGAAATAATTGACTCTTTAGACCAATTTCGAATTACAGATTCTCTAGAGGGATTGCGACTTCCTCTCGACTCTGTAAGACGTATTGTTCGAGTGAATTCATCCAGAGAGATTGTTGTTGAGTCTTATGGATTACCAACCAGACCTTTCACGGGCCCTGAAGGTTAGGATCCTTTTTGGACTACTAGCATTTTTAGACGGGTAAGACGTATTGTTCGAGTGAATTCATCCAGAGAGATTGTTGTTGAGTCTTATGGATTACCAACCAAACCTTT
>JZKD02S0409869.1:0-11107 GCA_000966675.3 Picea glauca | reverse complement strand
GAGTTGAATTTAGTGAGATTTTTTCCCCTATTGAAAAATTAAATTCCATTGGAGTACTAATGTCTCTAGTTCCAACATTTGATTTTGAGATAGAGAAAATGGATGTGAAAACAACGTTCTTACATGGGGAGTTGGAAGAAGAAACATATATGAAACATCCTAAAGGATTTGCAATAAAGGGAAAGAAAGAACTAGTATGCAAGTTGAAAAAACCTCTTTATGGTTTAAAGAAATCACCAAGGATGTGGTACTGAAAGTTTGATACCTACATTCTTAGTTTTAGATTTGTGAGAAGCAAGGTTGATCACCGTGTATATTACAAGGAAGAAGGAAATCATTTCATATATGTATCTCTATATGTCAATGACATGATGCTGGTCGAAAACAACTTGGATGTAATAAAGGAGGTGACAAAGAAAATTTCCTCCAAGTTTGACATGAAGGGTCTCGGTGCAATGAATTTTATTCTGGGGATGGAGATCAAAAGAGATCAGAAAGTTAGAAATATTTGTTGAATACTAGGAAGTATATTGAAATATTTTTTAAGTGTTTCAACATGTAGGATTGCAAACCGATCAAGGTACTAATTTTTGTGGCAGAAAAACTAACTACTAAATAGTGTCCAAAGACACAAGAAGAGCTAGAGGACATGACATGTGTTCCTTATGATATTTTTGTTGGTAGTATGATGTATGTGATGGTCTTCACTCAAAAAAAAATTTCTCATGTAGTGGGAGTATTGAGTAGATACATGAAGCACCAACCCTATGAGACACATATCCCCTTCTTTAGGGCACCAACCCTAGGAAGAACCAACTCCCTTGTATTTAGGGAACCAACCCTAGGAAGCACCAACTCCCTTGTCTTTAGAGAACCAAACCTAGGAAGCACCAACTCCCTTATCTTTAGGTCACTAACCCTAGGAAGCACTAACTCCATTATCTAGTGAAGGATATGAATCCTCCCTTTCTCCTCCCTTCCACCTTCACTGCATACGTATCATATGTTCCTCTTCTTGGACTCTGCTTCTGTTTTGATTTTCTGATCTGGACTACAAAGACACTTTCTTCTTCACCGTTCTTTCTTTCTTATATAGTCTTCCAACTCGTGTGAGCTATGAAACATGGTGTGTCTTTGTTTGAACCATTGCACCTCTCCATTTAAATTAACAATAATAACACTTGTCTTTCCTTTACTGTTATTCATACATTATCACAAAAGATTTTCAATTTTAATGAGAGGGATTTCCATAAATTGATCACAAGTATGGATCAATTCCATTAACTCGATTCCATGCCTATTTATTTTATTATAAATTTAATTTGATCAAATATAAGATTTTTTATTAGATCTCTAATGATTTGCATGTATTGCATCACTTAAGATAAATAAGGACAAAGTCCAGATCCCATCTGGTTTAATGTTCCTTCTTGACCGAGATAAATTTCTTATTATGTGTGTTAAATTTCACATAGAAACACTTCGGTACCTCTATTACATATGACCACAAGTGCTGACCAGGTGCTAAGTCAAACGAGTGCTTAATTACTTATCAAGATCAACAGTCATGTTTTAATTGCACATTGAGATGGACGTCTATCATTACTTTGGAACTTCGTCCTTTGGGACTTACAACCTTTGTAATCATTCAATATTCCGAGAGTGTATTTCGTCGAAGTGTGTATACTATATTAGACGATCAATAGTTAATATTCTATTGGATGGACGATCCTCGCTTATCCATAGCTTTTAAACAAATTGACGGTCAATACTTAATCCACAATTGAGTAGACGATTCTCGTTTACTTTGGGATTTTGAAGTTTTGGGACTCCATCTTTTGTTGTCTTCCAACTCCTATGGGGAAAATTCCATCGGAGTGCATATACTCTATTCACTAGTAGATCAGACAATTTTGACTTAATTTGTGGTTGAGTGGATGGTCTGGGAAAATTCAACAAGTTGTTTTGTGTTTTAGCCCATAGGCACTTCATTTCACCAAGTGAACATATATCATGATCATGTGTTAACCTAGTTGTCCCTTTAGCTCATCGCCACTTTACATATTCCCTTGACTTGTGACTGAGGGTGTTTTCTAAGTGCTGACCCAAGCAAGTGATTAATTGTTTATCAAGATCAACGGTCGTGTTTTATTTTCACGATGGACAATTCTCGTTCACTTTGGAATTTCCACCTTCGGCGCTTCAAGTGGTTGCTGGTAGGAGAAATTGGATATCCACGAAGAACATACTCTTGGAGTGATGTAGGTTGTTGACGTCACTACTGATGTGGCACTAGTCGAGTGGATACCACATGTCAACTAGATTCGTGAATTACATATACCTAAAGTGACAACTGAACCTTGACACTTGTCACCATCTGATTGCACCACATGTCCTCATCGATGTGGTCTTGCTGACGTGGAATATGATGACGTGGGCTCTTAAGGTGTGTGAAATGTGTCTTACTTTGTGACTTCAGAGCTCCAGTCTTTGGGTGAACTTGCATTTTTTAAACCCTTTTTCACCGAAGTGGTCAGTGCCAAAGTTGACCACAATTGGACCTGCCTATCCTGATCCAATGGTCACAAAGAATTGTCCAGATATGATGACGCCCATTCACTTCAGAAATTTGGGGCTTTGGCCTTCGGGTGAATTCATATGTTCTTGGATTCTTTTCACCAGAGTGGTCAGCGTCGGAGTTGACTGTCTCCTTTTACTATGATCTGACGTTTCCAATGTTTTACTCCAAATCGATGGTTGACGACAGTTTGTGACTTCAAGGCTTCTAACTTCAGGTAAATTTGTATTCTCTTGGCTTCTTTTCACCATAGTAGTCAGCATCAGAGTTGACCATCTCCTTTTACTGTGATCTAATGGTTCCAATGTTTTACTCTAGATCAATGGTTGACGACATTTCATGACTTCGGGGCTTTGACCTTTGGGTAAATTTATATGTTCTTGGCCTCTTTTCGCCAAAGTGGTCAGCGTCGAAGTTGACTGTCTCCTTCCCTTAACTGTGATCTACCGTTGAGGATTATTTATCCCTATATGATGGTTGGGATTTAAATCTTCCTAACCTCTAACTTCCCCTTGATCTGATGGTCCTCATTAGTCCCGAAAACTACATCAGCAAACAAGATTCCTCCTCAATTATTTTGGAATTTTACTGTGGAGATTTCAATCCCGATAGAGTTTTTGCAATGTGATTTTACTTCTAAGCTTTGATTAATGTTCTTCTGCACCCTATTTGAAATCAATGACAATATCATACCACTATGTCCAACATTGCATCATATTTTAGATATGATTTTGATGATTTCATGCACGCCTAAGGCTCCACTAACATATGGTTCAAGAAGGTTGATGCTCAAGGATGGCCTTCACCAACATTGAATGAGAGAAAATGGTGATTGTGTCCCCCTCATCAACCTCCAAGTATTTACAATGCTACAATCACCCAAGGCACCTAATCCATCGTCATACCCATTTAAATCACTAAATGGGAGAGGATAACCTAGAAAAAAGTAGGTCCCTAGAACATGAAACTATGCAACTTGAGAAACTTGATATTGAGCTTACTTATGAAACTATGCAACTTGTGCAACTTATGTAACTTTATGCAACTTTATGAAACTATGCAACTTCTGCAACAATACTTTGATGATATTCTAACTTGATATTGATCTTAATAAGGAACACAACGTCATTTCATCTAATATATCACCAATGAATGGAATAGAGAACTTCTCCTTGATGGTGATTTTATGAAGTTCTCTATGCAACTACACAACTTATGCAACTACACAACTTATGCAACTTGATGTTGAGCTTCCTTATGCAACTATGCAACTTTATGCAACTTTCTGCAACTATGCAGCTTATGCAACTATGAAACTTATGCAACAAGAATTTGATGATATTCTAACTTGATATTGAGCTTACTAAGGAACACAATTCCATTTCATCTAATATTCCATCAATGACTGGAATATGGAACTTCTCCTTTCTAGTGATTTTACGAAGTTCTCTACAAGGTATAACATTTAAATTAATTTAAGTTTATGCAACGTTATGCAACTTTATGCAACTATGCAACTTTATGCAACTATGCAACTTATGCAACTTGATATTGAGCTTACTTATGCAACTTATGAAACGATGCATAGTATGCAACTTGAGCAACTTGATATTGAGATTAATTATGCAACTTATGCAACTATGCAACTTATGCTTCCATATATTTTCTATGCAAGTGTAGATTAGGCACAATTAAAGATTCATATATTGTTTATACCTTGGGATTGATAGAATCATTTTGAATGGTATCTATCTTGGGAGGATATGTTACAAGTTTTAGTGGGATACTTAGAGAGAAGGACAAATTATGAATGAAACTTCCTCTAAAATGATTCAATGGGTATTCAACTAATCCCACTAAAGCTAAGTGCTATGGAATATGATTTGAGTGAAACATAAATCTCTCTCTCAACTATTTTCAAGAAAATAGAAAGGTTGGAGCTTAAATTATTACCTTGAAAATAAATTCCACCTTGAGGGTGAATATTGTAAGGATGTGCAATCAAATAGAGTTTGTATCAACTTTATGGTAGGGATGTAGAATTTTCAATTAGATAAAATATGTAGAAATATCTTCAACATTGGACACATTCATCTTTGAAAACATAGTGGAGTTTCCATGTCAATCATATACTATTTTTTGATGTTGGAGCATGATAAATTGGAATTTTTTTAACCATGCCCAATTAACTAGTATTGTACAAGATATTTTCTACAACCAACATACTATATTCAAGGATTGCACAATAGAAAATGAACTTAACACGCAAACAAGGAAAAAACAGGATGACATACCTTATCAATCCTTCTATAATAGGACAAAATAATCTATGAATACTTTGCTCACACATTTATATGGAATTAGTCCACCTATTTTGAGAATAAATAAGATGGTATACCTAAAGGAAGAAGTAATACCACTTGGGGAAATTGATGAAAGAGATATTGATGGACAAGATAATTATCTACAATAATTGAATCGTAAAGTGTATCCTATATTACAATAATTGGATCAACTCTATGTTGTGGCCTCTTGGGATGAGTTGGACCAAATCTATGTTGTGGTCTCTTGGCTTCTACCTTTTGGGATGAGTTGGACCAACTCTATTTTATGGCCTCTTGTTGGATCCCTAGTGTTAAATTTCTCTTATAGCAGTTAAGATGTTATGTATTCTTTAACTTTATAGAATTAAAACAATAACTATAACATTAAGGATCACTGAAAGAAATACATCCACAACATTACACGATATTTATCTTGGGAAACCCTCTTAGGGGAGAAAACCCAACAAAACGTATTTAGTATAGATTCTTCAACAAGTACAATGTATATCTAGGAGAGATCTCACCATAACAGAAGATAAACGATAATAGACTAACCACACTAGGGTAGCACACCACTAGAGCAAGATAGGTTACCTAAATGTCTTCTCATTGCTACCGCACCCCCTCCTCAAACTTGTGCACTGTAACTTTAGCTTGATATCTTGTGTTGTATATATATCCAAATGATGCGCCTAGCCTCCTTATAAATACACATTGAACTGCCCCCTTAAATAAGCTAGGGTCGACTTGACAATTTACCCTTATAGTTTACTATTGACCTTTTCCCAAGGTTTTAACCAAGCCAACTTTTACAAATACAATGTAATAATGTCTTTTAGGGGCTTTTCATTAAAAATACAATAATGATATCTTCTAAAGTTGCCCAATCTTCAACACCTAGAACACTCTACATCAAACATAGTGTGTTGACAAGTTGGCAAGGGATCTATACATTTAATGTGGGAGATCTTCCTAGTAGACCAATTAGGATAATAAACCTAGGGGATGTCTTCAAATATATTCCTTGTATAATCCACATAGATATGTGGGATAGCACCTACCAAGAATAGTTGTATGGAGACCAATTCTTAAGTCATCATAGCGAAAAATGAAAAATCCGCTTGCCATTACCCTTCCCCTAGAAAAATTGGAGGAAAATTGATTGATGTGAGATGATGTTGGCCCAAGGTTGGATGTTGTTGAAAATTTAATTGGATTTTAAGAATGTCGTTAAATAATACTTGGAGTTTCATATGATTAAAACTTGAATCCAACCTTTGTTATCCTTCAAAATCTGGAGTAGACTAGAACTACTCGAAAATTTGGTTGAATAAGAAGCCTCCAACATAAACATTGGTGGGCTTGGAGGCAAGTATTAAGTATGAATCTAAACATAAGAAGTAGGCTGCATAAAATTTCTATACAACATGCTTGATTTGATGCTCATATTTATTGTTTTTCATATCTAATTAAACCATGTTTGTTGAATGCAGTTCACATTTCACGACTTTCAAGTAAACAATCGTCATCTCTTCAAAAATACTTAGCTTGCTAACTTATGTTCTCATTTTATTGAATGTAGGTACCACCAAATAGGTACCTATCAGACCTATCTTCTTCAACTGAAGATCAAGTTATACTAGGATAGGTTGAAATTGAGACATATTGTACTAGATGTAATAGTTCTAGATCAACTAGAGTTGAAAAGGTAAGGATAATATTTTGTAGACGCATGAAATTTTTTATTGCCGAAGGAGGGTTGTGTGATTATGATGATGAGTGCATAGGTGCAATTGAGTTTCCCTTGAGTTATATAAATCTAGTGCAATGATGGGTACCTAAGGAGCTACTTCAATTGGACACAGATTTATTCATCAATGGGAGGATGTATCACATTGCTCAATCATCCATACATGGATTGGGGCTATTTTCCATGGATGGAATAAAGTTCAAATATGCCACTGTAACTAAATTGATGGAGTATGTCAGGCCATGCTACAAATAAAATCATTGGTTGATCTTGGTTCAATATATGCGAATTATGTGGAGATATGAAGTTGCTGTAAATTATATAAATCTAGTAGACAACAATAAAAAGAAAGGGGAAACTATGTATATTGATCGAAGGCCAAAATCTTCTGGAAACATTGCAAGCTTTATAAATAGTACATGACCAGGGACAACAACTAAGCAACTGCATTTCATATTTGAGGGGTGTGAAGGAAATCATATATTCATATATGCAACAAAATCAATAGTTGCATGTGAAGAGTTGTTGATCGATTACAATTTGAATCAAATAGATGGAGGGGATGCTACTATGGGGGTAAATTTCTTATATACCATTTAACTAAAAATTTGATCAATCACTCTTATTATTTATTTTTTTGCATTAATTATATTATATACCATTTAACTAAACCATTTTCATTAATTGTATTTCTTCTTGTATTGTGGTAGAGTGATCATGCTCGGATGCCTGCACGGTCTGGAGGAAGCTCCGAACATGTAAACTTCGATGTAATAACAAATTTTATTTATTATATAATAGTTAATATGATTACAATATCTAATTTTTTTTAATGTTACAATTATTTTCATAAATTTTATTGATTGATTTATTATGTCAGGGTGACCGTGGAAAGTCATTTGCAGCTACATCCATCATGGGTGACCGTGGAAAATCACCTGCAGCTACATCTGTCCAGGGTGACTGTGGAAAGTCACTTGATGTGTTGCATAAGGTAAATGTTAATAATGACTAAATATGATTACAATAACTAAATTTATTTAATGTTAAAATTAATTTCCTTAATTTTATTGTCTAATGTTAGTAGTCCACACTCGATGCGGATGATGAGGTATTTGAGGAAGAAATATTTTATTCGACAAACCCAATGGAAATTGTTAGGAAGGACCTGGAAAGGGAAAACATAGAATTACTTGGTTTTATTAGCATAAGATCCATGAAAAAGGATATCAACGCAAGAATTAATTAGCTGAAAGCTCAAATACAATCTTATGGGGTAAGTGGCATCTTTACATAATTTTATTATCTATGACATATATTCATTTATGATTTTTAGTTTTATATTTTTTATAGGACCCGATAAAGTCAAGTAGTCCTTTTGTAGGAGTTTTTAAAACCCAAGAGTGGACAACCTACATAGACAATTATTGGTAGCAATTATGCTCTAGTGTGACCACAACATCGACATAGCATACCATTGAAGATTGTTTACTCTCCTGAGGTTGGCCTCGAATCAAATCATGAGAATATTGATTTTGAGTAGCATGACATGCTCGAGAAGGGCCATACAGACATTGGGAATCCACATGATATTGGAGATGAACCTAGTGTCAATTGCGAGGAAGATTATCGTAGAGCAGCATGGGTGAAAAGCATGGGATCACTAGATGTCACATTTTTGGTGGATGATAGTTGTGTTCAATAAATAAACAAAAGGTTGTAGGTATTTCTTAATTAATTGATTGATGTTTATCATGTAATTGAAAAGCACATATGTCGAAATTATTTTAAATTAATGATCATAATGTTTTTGCAAGAAATAATGTATTCTATAAGAACTTGAATGACAAGGCATTGGAGCTTTTTGGCCCCACCATTTGCACAAGGTGGAATGGCCAAGATAGAAATTTGAAATATGAATTGATAATCCATATGGTAAACTTGTTTGGAAATATATTCAACAAAAAAGTGGTCATGCATTTAGCTGGCGAGAGTTTGAAATATACCAGGGCCCAGTATAGGCAAAGATTGGAAGAAAACCTCAAGTATGAGTGCCCTCCCATGGTTTGGGAGAAAGAGTGGAAGGAATTGATAAGGGATACAAAGGATAATTTCTAAAAATGCAAGGAAAAGAACCACAACTTGGTAAACCAAGGTACGACACATATCATACTTTTAGTGAAATTTGCTCATTTTTTTTTGTTTTAAATAACAATTGTGACATCTAACATATTTCAAATTTTTCATAGGCTTCTCGATACCTCCAAAGCAACAAAGGATAGAATGGAAAATAACGTAAAACATAAAATGGGCCAGGGTGGCTACAGGAAACTAAGAGCACGAATCGTAAGAATTAAATGATTAATTGTGGCCAATATTTATTTAACATTAGGAAACAAATAATTGTTTTATTACGAGCAATTTTAATGATGTTATGCATTGCATGGAAATGCGTTCAAATCCGCTGCCACCAAGGAAGACCTAAATCTTGGTTTCAAGTTTGGTTTTCAAAGTGTGGTTGAATATAGTTAAATATCAGGGTAGACGCCAATCTCCCCTATTATGAAAATGCAGGTAAAAAAAATCAATAAGGCCATCGTTGTAGTATACTTGTAAACTCTATTCATGATTGATTATATAACCAATAACTAAATTTTTATGTTTGTTTTAAGCAGGAGAACAACTGAAGCAGTGAGGGCAGCGGTACTCAACAACTAACAGTTGATAGTGGGGAACATCTGTCGCATGATATTGGGAAGTAGACTAGCCATTCGGGTATGTATGCTTTAGAAATAGAAGTATCTATTATGATTATAGATGTTTATTTTCTGACATGTACTTATAAATTTTCTTCTTTCAATGGAAGGGCATGTAGCTCATGAGGGTGAACTGCAAGAGGAACAAATGACGTAAGTAATGAAAAAAACAGTTGTCACATATAGACAGACAAGCAAAGAGAAATATTGTAATGTTATTCAAAATAATGAAATAATTCTTTCAATAATATTTTAGCATATTAATATGACCATTTTCGTTGTTGTAGTTGACACCAATTTGCAGCTACCTCCACGCCCTGCTCATCGACATACCAGAAGTATGCTACGTGAGGGCATGGAAACACAATCAACACAACTAGGACAGGGTGCAAGAAATACATTTCTAGATGAGGATGATGATATCCCACTCGTGGGTTTTATTAGAAAAAAAAACAAAAAACAAAAAATAACTGATTGTATAAATTTATGACTTGTATTTTTCTAACTATCGTTATTAATATGAATGAATTTTTATATGAATTTCCTCCTTATGCATGAATGTTTATATGTCTTGATGACTTTCCTACTTATGAATGAATGTTTATATGTTTTTTATATAAAATAAATCATTTATTGGGTATGGGGAATTGAGAGCGATGTGAGGGGGGGAGGGGCCATATGAGCTTCCACCTTCATGTGGTTGTCCCTATTAAGTAGAGAATAACCTATTCTTGAAACAAAGAGAATCTCATTAAGGTATTCCACTTTAGTGTTTCTAGAGTCTTTTATATGTTTAAATTCCTTTTTATTTGCTTATATATTATTTACTCATACACAAATTTTGTCTTTGATGATTTATGCAGGTTTTGGCGATGGAAATGCAACTCGTGGAAAAATCTTATCAAGTTGTATGGGAATATGGACCTGGTGAAAGGACATTGATAAGGTAAGGTTTTTGATGTCTTTTTTATAGTCTAGTTAGGCCACTGGTTTTATTCTATTAGTAATTGATAATTGGGTGCCTATTTTACAGTTGCATGTTTTTTATAGTCTTTTACAGTTGCATGTTTTTTATTGTCTTTTGTTAAATTATAGCTTGATTTCTTATGCGGATTAATTCTTTAAATTCTTCAACACTTTCATTCTTTAATTATTTATGCGGATTAATTCTTTAAATTCTTCATACACCCACTTTGTGGGAAGGGGGTGTATGGGTGAGGATGAGGAGTTCCTCCATAAGGAGTATATGATACTGCATACAAGGAACTAGATCCTTGTTGTTTTCCACAATAAGGTCTTGGATAACCATAAGGAATAATGGGTTCCTTGTAGGATGTTTTGGTCCCTCAATAATGATTGTTGTGGTTCAATGCCATGTTGTAAAACTAATTTGTGGCGTCAACAACAAACCCAATAATTCCATCGATAGAGTCATATGCCCCCGATGTAGGTGGTTCATGAATGTTGGTGTATGTCGTGCATGCACTTTTCTTACATCAATACACTTGCATGTGTTTCTTTACTTAAGCACCCATGCTATTTTCTTTTATCTTTAGCACTTTCATGCACATAAAAAATTAGACATACTTAGCTATCTTTTTGTTGTTTTTTCTTCAATGATTTGAGGAGAGATTTGTGGCATGCCATTGCATGGGTTTCTTTCTTGAATCTTTGTCTATTAGGTCAATATATTTGTATT
>JZKD02S0409857.1:273927-288904 GCA_000966675.3 Picea glauca | reverse complement strand
TCATATTTTGATTCCCCTTGTGAGTCTTCTTCCAACATAACCTAGATTCTAGATTTAGGATGAGGTCCCAAGCTATGGCTAGTGAGGTTTATTTCCCTAGGGACATCATGGTTTGAAATCTCTTAGGGTTTTGTGGGATTTCAATCTCTTGCCTCCTATTTTCGACCTCTTCTACTAATATTTATTTAATTTCCTCAAGAGTTTCGTATGGATCATCAAGAGATACAAATATATTGTTTCTTGATTCATGATCACCTCCTCCCCCTCCAGAAACAAAAGGAGCGACAAACAAGGGACCTAGATCCACTTCAACGCGACAAACTTTAGGCGGTTGTTGAGTTCTATACTTTCTCGATCCACATTTATTATTTTGGATCTTAGATTGATCTTTCTCTCTAGACTGAGGATGAGTTGATTGGATTTTGGGGAAGCTTTTCATGAAATGTCCATATTTGTGATAGGCCTTGCATTTGAATGGGAGTTTCTCGTAATCAACTTGTTGAATTTATGACCAATCATTCAGGGTTAATTGAATGGCTTCGAGAAGACCCTTTTCGAGATCCAACTCCAAACAAATGCGCACACAGTGGTGGAGGCCATCTCATGGTTCGACTCAATCAATATAACAACCCAGAGTGTTGCCTATACTTATGAAAGCCTCGTCATTCCAACAATGTAAGGGAAAGAAGGGGAGGTGAACCCATAATGGAATCGCATAGGGGATTTCATTATCAATACTAAAACCTAGCGCCCTGTGCTTGAAACACATTCCTATGGATCCCAAGGTAGCCAACGATCCAACAATTTAGCTCTCACGACAGTTGATGATTCAAACAAAAATGTTGGGAAGGGGTCCAAACCTATTATTTATTAGCAAGATATGGTCTGTCACCACATAGTTCCATGAACTGTGCATCGAAGCTGCAAAAGTAAGCCAACTCTCTAAGTTGGGAGTTGATGTGCATGTCGCCATGGATGATCACCTTTGTTGAAGAAAGTATCCCAATGTTGCGGTTTAATCTCTCCACTGGGATCGAAAGTACATGTATTCCATTCTCTATAGTTGTCTCAACGAGACAGAAGGATGATGACGTCTCTATTGATGGAGCATTCCCTCGAAATATACTTCTTGTAGGTCACTGAGTAACTGATCCAAGTTCTAGTTGTAGATATTGGTTTAGTTAGAAGGTAGTTTTCTAGATGGTGGTCTTCAAAAATATCTTTGACTCGCTACTCCAGAAACCATCGAAGACAAATATCTTGAAAATCTAGCCAAATGCAGCCCAAATCCATTGTTTTCCTTGAGAATTTCTTGACTCATTCCAAGACCTGTGTCTAGATACAACTACATTCTTAACAGATGATTTACTCTTACTGAAACCCGGCTGCAACCACAACTTGTTTTGATTATTTGGTCATAAAATATTGATGATTTCCTATTACTCAATTCTGGCAGCATTCACACCATAATCAAGGCCATTGGCTCTAGGAGAAACCAAATAATAGTTGTGGGGGCCTATTGGTATCCAAAGTTTTGGGTAAAAATTGCATGTGGACACTACACTTTTGCACGCACATCAACAACTGCATGATGAATTAAATAAGGTGTGCATGTCAGTGATAAGTTCCACTATGCATTACAAGAATCAAGAATATATTGTATGCATGCTATAATCAAGAAGAAGATATTTAGAAATATTACCGAATGATTAACTCAGGCAACACGAGAGATCATGGAGTAGTTAAGGGAGGATTTGGTAAGTTATTTAATACTATCATGACTCAAAAGAGGCTACATGGGTTGCATGTAGGTGGTAGATGTTGATATTATGGTATTTTTGGGAGGTATTAACCTCCACTTGTGACCTCTAATGAGATTAGAATATTCCAGGAAGTAAGAGAAACCCTAAAAGACTTGGACTTAATCCTAGAAAAGAAGTTGGCTAAAGAAAATATTTTATATTGAGTCTTTAGCCTCCAGAAGAAGTTGGCCCAAAAATCTTAGAGAAAGTAGTATAAATAAAAGATTCCAGTTCTCATTTGAGACAGACATCTCGGAATTGTATAAATCCACTTGTGCACACTGCAAAAATCTAGTAGTGCGCAAGTTTGGGAATAGTTGCGGTTGCAGTTCCTGCAACCTGTAATTTCGGTTTTTCTGGGTTGGACTTTCTGATCAGTCTTGGTTATATTTTCTTGTTGCATTAGCCTTGGTTGGCTATTGATTTTCTACCGAAATTATTCTCTCTGTCAAGGTCAAGCTGCTTGGGGGTGGCATTAGTGCCTATGGTCGGGCGACAATATTGCTATATTATCTATGGTTAAACAAGCACACCCACTTTTCTAACAGGTTATGGGGCCACACATCCTTCATTTAGTATAACCACTGAAGGGAAGCTAATCCATAAGGTTATCAATCTCGTTGAAGAACTGTCGCTAGGGTTTCTAATAGGTGCAGTTACTGAAGAACTATCACTAGGGTTACTAGCAGGTGCAGTTGAAGAAACCCTCAAACTCTTGCCTAGGACCTTATGATGGAATACCTTACTCAAGGAGAATATATTCTAGTTCGCCTTAGTCCAACACACCTCTTGGCACTCTCAGAAGGAAAAAACATCAAGGTTAAGATTTTGGGTCAAAGATTGACCAGTTATTAGTCAACAAAAATCATGAATGAAAAGACATATCATATACACTATCCAAATCTCACAGGAACTCTTGAAGATGACGTGGATAATTGACAGTGGATATTCCTGGCATATGACAAGAGACTAGGACAGGGTCTCTAATCTACATTAAAAGAAGACATCCTGCAAGGTAAAACTTGGAGATAAAAACACCTATCCAGTCGAAGGAATTGGTCAAGCCTCCGTCAAATTGAAAACAATTAACAATGTTCATTTGAGCAATGTCTTATATGTACCTGGTTTAGAAAATAATCTTGTATCCATATCTTGGTCTAGAGACTCTAGCATAGAGAACAATAGAGTTATTGGAACCCATGAAGGAAGACTGTAGAGACTACTAGAAATAAATGATGAAGCTCTTGTACATGATGAAGTCAATCCCAATGAACTTTGGCATAGAAGGTATGCTCATATCAACTATCAAGCATTACCTTTCCTCAAAAACATGGTTGAAGGAATACCAAAACTACAATCTACACATGACAGAATTTGCAAAGGATGTGCTCTTGTTAAGAATGTTAAGAAACCATTCTCAAGCAGCAATAGTAGATCAAGGGAAATCCTAGATCTAATACATTCAGATGTTTGCAGTTCGATTCCAGTGAAATATCTAGGAGGTTCTCTTTACTATGTTATCTTCATAGATGATTACTCAAGAAATAATTGGTTATATCTCTTGAAGAAAAAGGACGAAGTTTTCAGCAAGTTTCAACAATGCAAAGAAGAGATAGAGAACCTCACAAACAAGAAAATCAAGACATGCAAGGAATTTGTTGGATTTTGCAAATATGAAGGGTTTAGGAGGGAGCTAATTGTTCCTCATAATTCTCAACAAAATGGTGTAGCAGAAAGGAAGAACAGATATATTGAAGAAACTATGAAAACACTAATGAACGATCAAGGTTTATCTATGTATTTGTGGGGAGAAGTAGCCATGAAAACAATATATGTTCAAAACAGAAGTCCCCACTGCATATTGAAGGATATGAATCTAGAATAAGCCTTCTCAGGAAAGAAACTATAATGTCCCCATCCACACAAGTCGAGCCACGATACACGAGAGAACACTTTCATTCCCTCTGCCGAACATATTGTAACATACCTAACATCCAACTGAGCTATGCCACAAATTTTTTGAACTGCATGCAATTAAAATATATACACAGAAAGCTCTTGTGGAAACATATCTATATAAAATGTAAACATACAAATACATCTATAAATGCACGGATTATCATGAAAATAACAGTAAATGTATACATGCAATATATGCAGGCAATACCCATACATATAAACACAGTTATAAATCATACAGATGACAAAGCCATAAAAATAAACACATAAATAATAATGCAACATGTAAATTTATCACACAAATGACACTTATCTTGGTAAGAATATCACAAATTGCATGCAGACCTTCCACAAACCTCCTAGCCTTAGACCACACTACTCATCACTCTCAACAGTGGGTCACCCCCGAGATGGGACTAAACTCCACCCGGGTAAAGGGATTCCTAACCAGGCTAAAGGTTCATAGACAATAGGAAAGACTCTGTCGTAGGTGCCAACCTAAACTAACAGCCTACAGTCCCTCATTCCCCACATTCCTATCCCACCCAGGAAGTCTGCCCCTTCTCTTCTCAAAATTGCTTCGACTGCTTCACTTCCTTTCATGGATTTAGCAACAGGTTGGACAGAAAGTATTAGAGCCCTATAGCTGTAGTTTAGCACCTTTTAGGAAATCAACTCCCAACAATTCTCTCACCTAGAGAATTTCTCACAGGCTTGACAACCCGCCTCTTCAATATCCCACGGGCCTGACAACTTGCTTCTTCAATCCAACTCCCAAGCTAACCAGATACACCAACACAAAATGGCTATGGATACCGGTTTAGGTACAGTCGTGAAGATATGAAGGATAACTCAATGGGTGTGTGCATTCTCATGGATGATTGACTGGATGACTAAATGATGGAAGGAATGATGGGGAGAATCATGAAAAAAGATGGGAAAATGAACTAAGTCCCAACAATATGTATGCATGTCCCCAACTTGAAACTTATCATGTTGGGAGCTACTTTGGCCCCACTTGTCCCCTACTTTAGAACTTAGGATAAAATAATTATCCATACTTTATGATTTAAGAAATATTAATATAATATTCCTTTTTGGCTTAAGCTCCCTAGCTTATTCATTTTCCTAAACTTTTAGGCCCCTCCCTTTCCCTAACCAGTGGATTTTAGTCCACCATACTCTTTTATCGTGGTTGGTCTACGTGCAACGATGTATTTTATATTTATTATGAGACATATACAAATATAGGCGCACTGGCCTTTAACATCTAGGTTATCTGGCCTAATCAAAACATAAGCATCCTATATTATAATAACTGGCTCACCAGCCTATAAAAAACAACATATACACAAAATGATCCATGGACTAGAAATCGCGCGTACTCAAGTTGTTGCGGGTGGTATCCAGGAATGTGCACACTTCATCATTTTATTGCACAGTACAAGTGTGCACTATGCTATGAAATGTGCATACAAAATGATATCAAACAACTCACCAACTTAAGTACATTTTCATTTACATTACAATTGTGTTCGACCTAGGGATATTACAAAAATCTAATGTGGAACACTTAAGAATCTTTGGATTCCCTATTTAAATTCACATCCCCAAGGATAAAAGGAAGAAATTAGAAACCTCAGGAAAGAAGGGAATATTCGCGGGATACAATGAATCATCCAAGGCCTACATAATCTATATCCTAGAACAACATAAGGTTGAAGTCAGCAGAGACATAACCTTCAATGAAAATATGGCTTTCAAGAAATCCATAGAATAAACTATAGAAGAAGAAGAGTATGAAGAGCCTAAAGAAGAAAGCATGTGTCTTCCAGAAAGTCAGAACGAAGAAAAAAAACAACTTGATCATTCGATGCATCCATGTGAAACTATTGAATCAGACACTGTACCCAAAACCAAGAAACATCCAACTTAGCTTGAATCTACTCTAAAAGAAACAAAAAGACTCAAAGCCCCAAGTGGCACCTTTAGAAAAAAGAAAAAAATACAAAAGATTCTCCAACTATGCAGCATGTATGACAAAGCTTCTAAATGAAGAACCCACCACATTTGAAGAGGAAACTCAGAAGAAAAAATGGAAAGAAGTCATGACAGAAGAACACTAGTCCATCATGAAAAATGATGTATGGGAAATTGTTCCTAGACCCATAGAAAAATCAATAGTAACTTTGAAATGGGTCTATAAGATCAAACATGCAAAAGACAAAAGCGTGGACAATTACAAAGCAAGGTTCATAGCTAGAGGGTTCTCCAAGAAGGAGGGGGAAGACTATGACAAGACATTTGCTCATGTTTCCAGATATACTTCTATTAGAGCCATTATGTTTCGTGTTGCTTCCATGGGATGGATTTTACATCAGATGGATGTAAAGACAACTTTCCAAAATGGAGAAATTGAAGAATAAAGTTAACATTGAAAAACCTCAAATATTTGAAGTACACTCCAGAGACACTCATGTTTGCATACTAAATAAATCCTTGTATGGACTCAAGCAAGCTCCAAGAGCTTGGTATGCCAAAATAGATAGCTACTTAATAAGACTTCGTTTCTCCAAGAGTCATGCAGATCCAAATCTTTACTACAAAGTCATGAACAATGCACCTATGATTCTACTACTATATGTCGACGATTTATTCTTAACAGGTGAAGAGTCTCACATCATCTAGTGTATGAAGGAAGTTGGAACTAGCTTCTAAATTCCATATGAAAGATCTTGATCTCACGCATTATTACTTGGGACTAGAAGTATGGAATAAACGTGGTGAAGTATTACTTGGACAAGGATAGTATGCAGTGAATATTCTTTAGAAGTTTGGAATGATGGATTGTAAATCCATGGGCACTCCCATGACCACAGATATAAGGAAAGTAAGATACTCATATTTGGATCCAATAGACCCTTCCCTATATCGGAAATTGATTAGGTCATTGATGTATTTAGTAAATACTCGACCAGATATTTACTTTGTTGTAAACACCCTAAGCCAGTTTCAGGTGGAACCTCGACATGAGCATTGGATAGCTGCAAAGCATGTTATAAGATATATTCATGGGATGCTAAACTATGTATTAAGATATACTACATCTAGTGATATACAACTTCATGGATTCACAGATTGAGATTGGACAAGAAGTGAAAAAGATAGAAGCAGTACTTCATGGATGTGTTTAATCTTGGGCTCTTCTATGATATCTTGGGGCATCGGGAAACATAATTTTGTCGCACTCAGCACAACATAAGTAGAATATATCACAACATATGAGGCATGTACAAAAGCAACATGGTGAATAAATATGATTTCTGGATTATTTGATCAGGTTCCAGATTTGACCATAATATACTGTAACAATCAGAGTTGTATAAGGCTATCCAAACACCCTGTGTTTCATGAATGGTTGAAACACATTGAGATCAAATATTACGTTATTTGAGATAAAGTCCAGGAAGGAGAAGTGAAGCTTCAGTATATCCCCACAGATGAACAAACAACAGATATTTTGACAAATCCTCTGTCGAAGATAAAGTTTGCATACTTACGAGACAAGTTGGGGATCGTGGAAATAACTCGCTTAGATGAAAGGGAAGATATGACTCTCTAGTTTGGGAGGGAGCACTGATATATCATTGATTTATGGACAGTCATTTTCCATCTTGGAAAATGGTCCAGGATGGGCAGTTCCTTTCCAGTTTGGAAAGTGGTTTGAGATTTCCGACGGACAGGCATTTTCCAGTTCGGAAAATGGTCCAGATAGGATAGTCATTTTCATAATGAAAATGGTTTGATATATTATTGATGTACCATAGAAAACGACTCCTCTTGTGGCCAGTGCGGGGGAATGGTCTAGGAAAATCATTCTTCTTGGAAGTCACTCACAGTAGTGGCCAAGCAGAATGGTCTGCCTCGTCGGGAAGTCATTCTTTTGAAGTTCACAGTTGTGATTAGTTTCAAAGAATGGTCCATTTTGGAGGTTGGTGCGGGACAATCATTTCCTTACGAAATGGTCCAAACATTCATTCCCTAGAGAAGACTCATTCTCTCCAGGTTGCACTATATTTAGTGCCAGAGGAATGGCCTAGTTAGGTGAATGGTCCAGGTTCTAGGGACAAGCATTCCCTAGGGAAGACTCATTATCTTCATTTTTCACTATGTTTAAGTGCCATAGGAATGATCGAGTTAGGTGAATGGTTCAGGCTCAGAAATCAAGGACAATTATTCTTCCATGCTTGGGAAGAATAGTCCATATAGCCCATGGGTGATGCTTTTATTGTATGAGGGTAGATTATTTTCTAGATTTCACAGGTGTGAGTGGAAGAATGGCCAAGATGACTCAGTTTATATCATGAAATTGTTTTTATACAGGTTGATATCATATGATATGATTTCTATGGAGACTATATGTCTCTTGACAATAGATGTATGCTACTTTGATGGATATATTCCACTGGTTGTCACTATGTGTCACTAATTAAGTAGTTGTGTACTAATTGGTGTGGTTGTGTACCACTGGATAATAGTTGTGTACTACTATGGATAGACATAGTTGTGTTATATCATATGACATTGTACTGATTTTCATGGAGATTATCCAGTTGAATAATGATGTCGATGCTTGTGATTCGATCATGAGATAACCTGCGTGGCTATAATGATGCTACCGGTTAAATGGTTTGTTTGTTCTCAATGACATTACCTGTTATGCCTCCCTATCTAGGAGGGATTTTTGATATTATGGTGGTTGCGGTAGGTATTAACTTCCACTTGTGACATTTGATGAGATTAGAATATTCTAGGAAGCAAGAGAAACCCTAAAAGACTTGGACATTACCCTAGAAGAGAAGTCGACTAAAGAAAATATTTTATATTGAGTCTTTAGCCTCTAGAAGAAGAAGTCGACCTAGATAGCTTAGAGAAAGTAGTATAAATACAAGATGCCAGTTCTCATTTGAGATAGGCATCTCGGAATTGCAGAAATCCACTTGTGCGCACTGCAAAAATCTAGTAGTGCACAAGTTTGGGCACAGCTGCAACTACAGTTCATGAAACCTGTAATTTTGGTTTTTCTGGGTTGGTCTTTCTGATCAGTCTTGGTTATCTTTTCTTGGTCCATTAGCCTTGGTTGGCTATTGATTTTCTACCAGAATTATTCTCTCTGCCAAGGTCAAGGTGCTCAGGGGTGGCATTAGTGCCTATGGTTGGGTGACAATATTGCTATATTGTCTATGGTTAAACAGGCACACCCACTTTTCTAACAGTAGAAGCATGAGAGACTGGAAGTCAGTAGAGTGAGTGGAGAAGAGCTGAAAGTGACAGAGTGCCAGAGAAGAGAAGGAAACAAAAAGGGAGCGGTCGTGACACAAAAAGGTTGTTGTTTTTGTTGTTGTGTGTTGATTATCATTCAGTCCATTGGTTCACACTGAATATTGTTAGGCAAGAGATGAGTCTGGGCATGTATTGTAATTGTCTGTTTGTGAATCTGGTTTTGTAGTACATGCGTAGTCTAAGAGAAATAACATGGAGCCTTGTAATGAACTACTAAGAGAATGTATGAGAGCGTAGGGCACTATTTATGAATAAGGATGAGTCTCTTGGTATATATATGTGACTAGTTGAATGAATAAAATTCAGGTTGCATCATTTCCTATCATTCACAGTGTTGAGTATGTCTCCAATGAATGTATGCATTAATATTTCATGTTTTAAATATTTAAGGATATTGCAATGGAATGTATGAGTGTCATCCCGAGTGAATTCTCTATGTAATTTAACCCTTCATCACCGACACAATACCAAATGATATTTGTGATTCTCATGGCGTCTCATGTGAGACCTTCTTCAGTATTCAACTGAGGATTGATACGTCGATGCCTTGGGGTTTTGTTGGTAAACTATGGATGAACCCAAGGTCATTAACCCGCCCAACGTTAATAAGGATACACGCAAGATATCCGACACCAATGTCCGAGATCCAAGCATTTAAACAAGAGACTATGTAATCTCAAAACTTAGATTAGCTTCATTGAGAGCTTCCATTGATTTCTCTTTGTGCACCTTTGCAACACAAATTAGAAGGAAAGTTCCTTCTTCTTTGAATTATATGTTAGTAGAGTGTATGAATCATCCTACAATTGTATAAATACATTCGGATGTGCCACTAATCATGTCTTCTAATCCATCGTATTGATCTAGGAAAATCCTCGAAAGGATTTCTATAGTTTTGTCATGCAAAGGAGGTTATCCAGTCGCCATGAATGAAACAGGATGTCCTAAACTATAGGAAGATTCAAAAATAACTTCCCATGGTGGACGAATATATGTGACCCCTCCTTTAACCCTAGGTAATGAATCAAGGGCATATGATGCTTACGATGTAGCCTCATATCCTAAATTGGCAGCCATAAGAAGTGAAACTAAGGCAATTATAGTTCCAAGACGATAGATGCTTTCTCAAAACACATCATCAACATGTCAAGATTGAAGAATACATGCAATTGTTGCATCATCATGTGTCTTCCCATCAAGAGTTCCCTCTCACAAGACCCTAGTTATAGGTAAAACAATATTCTCAACTTGTCCCTGTTATGAAGGAAGGGTGTTAGACGGGCTATCTGGTTCAAGAGGGTGCACCATAGAGAGCAAAATAAATTTTTTGAGACTGGTTTGAGGAATAGTAGGTTGACTAGAAAATAAGAAAGGGGATTTTAGAGAGGTGAGGTTAGGAAATATACATATGTCCATATTTTTTAAGATTATACTAATGATTGTGAGCATGGTATACATCATGATGGAGTTCATGATAGGGAATACCTAGAAGCACAATTGTGCAATCCAAAGGAGACCCATCACAAAGAAAAATATTTTTGAAAGGGGCAATGGAAAAATTAAGGACACAACAATGGGTCATCATCACATGGGGACCATCCTTTTGAGCCCAACCACTGCACAGCCAAATCCCAAGCAACAAAATTCTTCTGGTTACCATTGTCAAGGATGAGTGTTGATCCAGATTATTTTGAGAACAACATGATGGTAGAAATATAATAGAGATATAACAAGGAAATACAAAGATATATTGCAAGGAACACAATAATATAGTAAAACTCAAATTCTATCAATGACTATGTGAAGTACAAAAGACCATAAAATGCAGAGCACACAATCTAGCTAGAAAACAATGGTATCTTATCTCTTAAGAGAGATGTGTCGGCTACACTCATTTGCAAGAAGTTGATTACAATAAGGCTCTAAAGTCCTTTTTTAACATAAAACATAAATGAGAAAGACATGACCCAGGAAGATGAAATGCCAAAAGGTTTGTGGGCCCTGATGGGGGTAGTCGATACATCAACTTCCCTAGGGTATAAATTTTGCATATGATCTCTGTCAGGGATGATTTATACCTCGTCAAAAAGTTCTAGTCAAGGAGTACACACCCCAAATGGACCAATACATCCCAATAGGGATCTATTGAGCGTTGTCACGTCAAAAGACATCATTTAGGGCCTCAAAAGGACCCCATAAGTTTGGGACCCAAAAAAATGTAGAAAACATTCCAGGATGGAAACTGTAATTTGAGCCACTTGAATAGGTGGGAGGCCACTTATTTCCACATGGATCAATCATAACCAGAAATTGCTTGATACATAAATTGTGAGTAAACAAAGGTGTTGGTGAATAAATCTGGTGATTAGTAGCCATGAGTAGGAGAGAGGGGTTCAATTCCATAGAGGTTCGGTTCCATAGGATTATCCAAGGTGATCAACTTTGGGGGGGGCATTGTTCTTGACGAGGAATCAGGAGCATCAACGAATAAAGTCCTGAAAGGATTTTGATTGTGAAGAGCATGACATTCAACTGAGGAGTGAAACTGATATTTGTGATCAGAACAACATTTCGTAGGCTTGGACGAGGTAGGAGAGGTAGGATAAGGAGTCGATGAAGGGATAGCTTGGGATAGAATATATCAAAGGCTAGGAGAGAGATTTTGTTCCACAAACAGGGCCGGAAAAAATACCTTATCTAAGGATGAGATTTCAAATAAATCAACCTCTCTGGGTAACAATAATAAAAGACCGATATTAAAATTAACAATGGGTACCTCTTCTGGATCTTGAATCTATAGCTGAATGCAGAGCTTAGTAAACATCTATATGTATATTTGGACTGATTGGCCTGAGATTTAGCAGAGTTGCGACCAACGAGCTAGGAGAGTCTAATGGTACCCTGGGGCATAGAAGCGATTATGTAGCACTTTAAAAAAATTATCCCAAGAACCCATAGGTGGAAAGGTGATCGCAGGATGATCTCCCAAGTCCACCACCAGAGAGGACGTATATGTTTGGGTGTCCCACCAAGATTGAGTAACCCCTTCCAATAGAAAATTGGTCATTTGTAGATTCTCTTCTTCTATCATTCATGGGAAGGTCTTCAAATAAGTGGATAGACCACATACCCAGGAATCAACAACCTCACCATTCATATGCCTTAAAAACTTAGGCAACCAGAAACGAGTATCCAGTTGTAGAGATATTGGGGATCTCCGTTGGAGCCGCATGAGTTCATTCATAGCAAGAGCTATGTATTGAATGGGAGCAAATTTCCCAGAAGTAGAGTCCTCGAGGGATGGATCTCTACGAGGAGTAATTATATTCATATACTAAAGAAACTAGAACTCAGAATGGAGAGTGCATTGAAAATAGAAGAGCAAGATTGTTGCATCCCAAGAGGGAGGGAAAACTCTAAAGCACATCGTCTCGAGAAAACCCTAGTGGATTATCCTTTGTATATGGATCTGGATATGGATTTGGATTAGGACCTAGATATGGATGGGAAAACGTTGGATCCAAAACCCTAGATCAAGATCCAACCCTAAAGCACATTGTATGGATCCCAAAAGGGAGGGTGTGCTAGCAAACCCTAGCCAAGTGCAGACTAAGAAGGCATGTTGGAAGAGAGGGGAGGGCATGACAAACCCTAGCGTACCTTGGAAGAAACTGGGGAAGAGGGGGGGACTAGAATATTCCCACTACTAAAGCACCAAGTAGTGGAGGGAGAGAGAAACCATAGCACACTATGTTGGAAGAGATGGAGGGTGAGTTGAGCCTCGAGCACACCTTTGAAGCTAGAAATCACAACAAAGGATTGGGCAGTGGAGGTATAGAGAAAACCCTAGCACATTACATGAGAGATGGAGGGTGGAGACACCTCTATTGCACCTTTGGATCAGAATACTAGGTGAGTGCAGACACTAGAAACCCATAAAAAAAAATTCTATGTCTAAAACTCACTAGAGCAAAAGCATCTCAAATCGATGCTCTGATACCATTTGATCCTCAATAACAATACTCCGAAAATTAACTAGTACATGAAAACATGAATACTATCACCAAAACTAAGAGCTAAATGAACATCACTTTGTTTACGCTTGTTATTATATGCTGGCTTGAATAGGTCAGAATACAACTAGCTTCTAACAATTAGTTAGCTAGATTTGATCAACTACCTCCTTGGGCCTTGTGCCCAATTGTTCTTCTCCTCCAATGAGCTGAGACAATGCGCCTTCCAAGAATCCATCTGGCTGAGAGAGAGTGTCTTCCTTGGGATTCACGTGGATGTCTCTTGGGTTTCCCATAGTGTATACAATAAGATGACTATTTTGAATTGATAAGTTTTTAGTAAAAACTTTGTAGATTTTCAAATTTATGAACAAAAATCTTTTCACTTCAATGTTTAAGAAAGGATATGTTTCCAACATACATAACACTTTCTAGAACACAAATTATTATAAAAGTTAAGTGTAATTCAAACTATTTTTATTTAAAGTAAATTAAATTATAAAAAAAAATGTGAAGCCCCATTATAAATATTGGATGTAGCCTCAACTATGACCATTTAAGGGATACTAGCTTTCTTGCACCATTTAAGGGTTACTAGTTTTCTTGCATACACTATGTAGGCTAAAATGGTTTTTGGATCTTCGAATATGACCTCAAATTTCTTTTAATTCAATAAGAGCTCTTCTTCTTCTTCAAACCTACAACTCGTCTTCTTCTTACCGAAGGACTACCCCCTTATGTACCATCAACTAGTTATTTTAGGTGACATGTTTTTTTTTAAAAGGGTGATGAGTCAACCCACATTATCTAATAATACCTTGATGACTGTAAAAAAAAATGGAAGAAAGTAACCTTTGCTTCCAACAACCTAGCCATCCCATGTCTAATCCACATCCATGGAATGTACCACCACACAATTAGAGTTGTCAATTTCCAGTAGGAAAGTATGTCCCTTAACCTCTCCTCGAAGCCTACTGGTTAAGAACATGTGTTTCGTCCTTAGAGAACACAGGTTCCAGTGAGGGGTAGGGTGTTTATATTTGTCCCACAAACAAGGGATCTCAGGAATCAGGATCCCAACTTTCAGCAACCCTAGTATCTTCACAAAGAATTTGGATTACGTTATCCTATTTGGGTCGTAGATAATAGGCTGTACAATTGATTGTGTGAATGCATTTCGAGGTACAATTTTTTGGGAGGTTCGTACGACAGTACAGACTTGGCACGAATTACGAGGCATAATTTTTGGGACTATTTATAGTGTGTTGTAAGTGGATTTCTCTTGCTGGAAATTGTGATTTTGCTACTGATATGTATTTTCCTAAAACTGAATAATAAGATCTCTCTCTCTCATTGGGTTTCCCCACGTTGGGGTTTTCCCTGGCATTTGCCTAAATTTCTCAGTTATTCATGGGTGATTGAATGTTGTTCATTGTGTTTAATTCTACTGCATAATTACTTAGCAATGTGTATTTCTGCTTATGGTAATTTATGAATGTCGGTTTTAGACATTTCAGAGTTTATGCAAGACCATCATATCTAGCTTTCTAAGTGTATGAAAGAATATTAGCTTGCTGATTTTTGTCATTAAAAATTACATCTTACACAAATCAAAGTCTCCTTATATCAATGGCCAAAAAAATTTAGACCCAGAACCTAGATTGGCCAATATTGGGTCCTTCACCTTGAGACCACCATGGGATTTAGGAGCCCGTACCACTTGCCAATTTACCAAGTAGAATTTCTTATGATTAGTTTTCCTACCTTCCCAAAGAAATTTTATTATCTCTTGTGCTACTTCTCTCTTGATTCTCATCAGGGCCAACATGGAGGAGTATTGAAATATGGGAAGAGTCAAGA
>JZKD02S0409857.1:259084-273877 GCA_000966675.3 Picea glauca | reverse complement strand
TCTCTTATTCTTCTTCAAACCTACAACTCGTCTTCTTCTTACCTAAGGACTACCTCCTTATGTATCATCAACTAGTTATTTTAGGTGACATGGTTTTTTTTAAAGGGTGATGAGTCAACCCACATTATCTAATAATACCTTGATGACTGTAAAAAAAAATGGAAGAAAGTAAGCTTTGCTTCCAACAACCTAGCCATCCCATGTCTAATCCACATCCATGGAATGTACCAACACACAATTAGAGTTGTCAATTTCCAGTAGGAAAGTATGTCCCTTAACCTCTCCTCGAAGCCTACTGGTTAAGAACATGTGTTTTTTCCTTAGAGAACACAGGTTCCAGTGAGGTGTAGGGTGTGTATATTTGTCCCACAAACAAGGGATCTCAGGAATCAGGATCCCAACTTTCACCAACCCTAGTATCTTCACAAAGAATTTGGATTACGTTATCCTATTTGGTTTGTAGATAATAGGCTGTACAATTGATTGTGTGAATGCATTTTGAGGTACAATTTTCTGGGAGGATCGTACGATAGTACGGACTTGGCATGGATTACGAGGCATAATTTTTGGGACTATTTATAGTGTGTTGTAAGTGGATTTCTCTTGCTGGAAATTGTGATTTCGCTACTGATATGTATTTTCCTAAAACTGAATTATAAGATCTCTCTCTCTCATTGGGTTTCCCCACGTTGGGGTTTTCCCTGGAATTTGCCTAAATTTCTCAGTTATTCATGGGTGATTGAATGTTGTTCATTGTGTTTAATTCTACTGCACAATTACTTAGCAATGTGTATTTCTGCTTATGGTAATTTATGAATGTCGGTTTTAGACATTTCAGAGTTTATGCAAGACAATCATATCTATCTTTCTAAGTGTATGAAAGAATATTAGCTTGTTGATTTTTGTCATTAAAAATTACATCTTACACAAATCAAAGTCTCCTTATATCAATGGCCAAAAAAATTTAGACCCAGTACCCAGATTGGCCAATATTGGGTCCTTCACCTTGAGACCACCATGTGATTTAGGAGCCCGTACCACTTGCCAATTTACCAAGTAGAATTTATTATGATTAGTTTTCCTACCTTCCCAAAGAAATTTTATTATCTCTTGTGCTACTTCTCTCTTGATTCTCATCAGGGCCAACATGGAGGAGTATTGAAATATGGGAAGAGTCAAGAGAAAAATTTTCACCAAAATTAGCCTACAAGCCAGATTCAACCATTGAGCCCCCCACAGAGTGAATGTTTCCTAGATATTTGATAGGATTACATAATAATCAGTGGTTGAGAGAGAGAATTAAGGCATATGGGAATCCCAAGATATTTGAAGGATCTCCAATTTGTCACCAGAAGGAATTGAAGAGTACTTGCACTGTCAACAAGAGAGGAAACACTAGTTCTCCAGGCATAGAGAAAACATTTATTTTGTTGACTATCGCTCGTGAAACATGAAGAAATTGGTCCAAAATGATTTTGAACCTTCTTTCCATGATGGAATAAGCCCCCCCCAAGAAGGAGAATGTCATCATCGAACTGGGAGTGATTTGTTGTTTTAGCTCCTGAGGTTATTTTGACTCTTGGTATGTTCCCATTCCTTCTTTCCTGTTCCAACCTTGTTCTCAGTGGTTTGGCCATTAGAATACAAAAAATGGGAGATAGCGGAGTAGTCTTGTAAGAGACCCCTGGTAGCCTTGAAAAAACTTGTTGGGTGCCCATTTAACAGAGTTTTGATTTAGGTGTTACTAATGAAAGATTCAATCTAGTGAATGAAGGAGGAGTTAACACCAAATTTGGTTAGAAAAATGAGAAGAATGTTGTTCCTAACCTGATAGAAGGAATTTTCCATGTCAATATTAATAACCATGCCTCATTCTCCTCAAGCCTTACTGGAATGGATTTCCTCTTGAACAAGCATGATATCTTCCCAGATTGGTCTTTTTGCAACAAACCCAACTTGATTAGGGGAAATGAGTTTGTGGAGGATCTTCTACAGTTTGGTTGCTATAATTTTAGACATGATATTATATGAAACACTACAGAGAGATATAGGCTCGAACCTTGAAAATGAGATTGAATGTCCTTTCTTAGGGATTAGAGATAAGAAGGCCAAATTTGTTGCTCCCCCCATTCTCATTTATTTATTTACATATTGAGTCATTCTTACCAGGTTAAAATTTATGATGTACCAACATATTTTGTAGAAATGAGCAATGAATCCATTTGGACCTGGGGCCTTATCGGGTTCGAATTGCATGAGAGATTCTAAAATATCCTCCCTCATGACTTGCTTGGTAAGCTCATCATTATCCATGTTCTGAACTAAGTTAGGAATTTAAGATAATGCCTGATCTCTTATCCTACTTTCTAATGTTCTTGACTCAGTATATAGAGAATCATATTGGGATAAGGCTTCCATCTTGATGTCCATGAAAGAGGTGAGAGTGGTTTCATCATCTAGTTTTATTCCACATTATTTCCAACCCTCTGAATCTTGCATTGTCTATGGAAAAAGTTCATGTTTCGATGACCCACCTGAAGCCAAAGGCATCTAGATTCTAATATCTTCATTTCTTCCTTCTTTTTATGGGTGGATTGAATTTTTTTGTGAGTTTTTCCCTCTTATTTTAACAAGGAGCGGGTGATAGGCCCATCCTCCAACTGGGACACCACTTGGGATATTTTTTCCTAAACTTGAACTATTTCTTCTTGTGGGGATTTGAAGTTGTATTTGACCCAATATTTGATTTATTTTTTCAAAGATATGATTTTTTGTTCCTAGATGTGAATAGGGGAACCAACCACCCAATGACACCAAATAGAGGAAACCAAGGGAAGAAAAGAGCGGTTGTCGAACCAGAAGGGATTAAAGAGAAAGGGGGTTGGCCCCAGATCTTTGGCATTAGAGAATAAAAGGGAGATACGCCTATGATCAGAACTGACCTAGAGAAATATTTGGGAAGAAATGAGGGGACATTCAACGAGTTAGGAATTTCTTACTAGGAAGTAGTCGAGTCTTGCAACAATATGACTAGGACCAGATCTGCAATTAGACTAAGTAAAAAGACCTTTTGTTGGCTTGATGTCCACAATAACCATGAAGGAAATAATATCTTCAATATGTTCCCAACAAGAATCTTATACCAAGGAACCACCCCATTGTTTCCAGTGATGAATGGTGGTGTTAAAATTCCATGCAAAAATAATTTTTTCCAAGGATTCTTCCTTGGATAAATCTAATAGAGAATGACAACAATATTGTTTTTTATGATATTGATTGGGCATATATATGTTTAGCATTATATAATTATTACCTGTTGAGTGTTGAAACAACTTGACTAGAAGCTAGTTTTGAGTAGCCTTGCTCTCCTCAAGATGGAATATTTGCGTATTCTAAAGAGTGCAAATTCCACCTAAATCCCCCCTTGAACGAACCACAAGAACTAAATTGTCTTTCCAAAAGAAGATGCTTTCCTAAAGGACCTTTGAGTACTTCATTTTTGTCTCCTAAAGCATAAGGATTTAAAGTTTTTCTGCATTAATCAACTACCTCATTTATTCTACTTTTTCTTTTCTCCCCAATCCTATACAATTCCAAGAGACTATTTTCATTATTTACTAGTGCTTTTTGTTAACCCCCCTTTAGGGGTTACAGATCATCTTGGTCCTATATTCCCATTGGCATCCTTCATAAGGGTGATATCCATAGTTTTTTTCAATCCCAAATCATTCTCCTTATCCATTGTTTCCTCTAGCTTACAATGATTGAATTTTCTTCCCACCTTTTTAATCAAGATGGCTATCCCTGAGTCTATGCCAGACTCATATTTTGATTCCCCTTGTGAGTCTTCTTCCAACATAACCTAGATTATAGATTTAGGATGAGGTCTCGAGCTATGGCTAGTGAGGTTTATTTCCCTAGGGACATCATGGTCTGAAATATCTTAGGGTTTTGTGGGACTTCAATCTCTTTCCTCCTATTTTCAACCTCTTCTACTAATATTTCTTTAATTTGCTTGATTCATGATCACCTCCTCCCCCTCCAGAAACAAAAGGAGCGGAAAATAAGGGACCTGAATCCGCCTTAGCACAATGAACTTCAGGCGGTTGTTGAGTTCTATAATTTCTTGATCCACATTTATTATTTTGGGTCTTTGATTGACCTTTCTCTCCAGATTGAGGATGAGTTGATTGGATTTCGGGGAAACATTTCATGAAATGTCCATATTCGTGATAGGCCTTGCATTTGAATGGGAGTTTCTCGTAATCAACTTGTTGAATATATGAACAATCATTTAGGGTTAATTGAATGGCTTTGAGAAGACCCTTTTCGAGATCCAACTCCACACAAATGCGCACACAGGGATGGAGGCCATCTCATGGTTCAAATTAATCAATCTAACAACCCAGAGTGTTGCCTATGCTTATGAAATCCTCGTCATTCCAACAATTGAAGGGAAAGAAGGGGAGACAAACCCATAATGGAATCACATAGGGGATTTCATTATCAATACTAAAACCTAGGGCCCTGTGGTTGAAATAAATTCCTATGGATCCCAAGGTAGCCAACGATCCAACAATTCAACTCTCACGATAGTTGATGATTCAAACAAAAATTATGGGAAGGGTTCCAAACCTCTTATTTATTAGCAAGATATGGTCTGTCACCACATAGTTCCATGAATTGTGCATCGAAGCTGCAAAAGTAAGCCAACTCTCTAATTTGGGAGTTGGTGTGCATGTCGCCATGGATGATCACCTTCGTTGAAGAAAGTATCCCAATGTTGTGGTTTACTCTCTCCACTATGATCGAAAATACGTGTATTCCATTCTCTATAGTTGTCTCAATGAGACAGAAGGATGATGACGATCTCCATCGATGGAGAATTCCCTCAGAATATACTTCTCGTAGGTGACTAAATAGCTGGGCCAAGTTCTAGTTGTAGATATTGGTTTAGCTAGAAGGTAGTTTTCTAGATGGTGGTCTTCAAAAATATCTTTGACTCACTACTCCATAAACCATCGAAGACAAATATCTTGAGAATCTAGCCAAATGCAACCCAAATCCATTATTTTCCTTGATAATTTCTTGACTCATTCCAAGAACTATGTCTAGATACAACTACATTCTTAACAGATGATTTACTTGTACTGAAACGCGGCTGCAACCACAGCTTGTTATGATTCTTTGGTCATAAAATATTGATGATTTCCTATTACTCAATTCTGGCAGCAATCATACCATAATCAAGGCCATTGGCTCGAGGAGGAACCAAATAATAGTTGTGGGGGCCTATTGGTATCCAAAGTTTTGGGTAAAAATTGCACGTGGACACTACACTTTTGCACGCACATTAGCAACTGCACGATGAATGAAATAAGGTGTGCATGTCAGTGATAAGTTCCACTATGCATTACAAGAAACAAGAATATATTGTATGCATGCTAGAATCAAGAAGGAGATATTCTGAAATATTACCGAATGATTAACTCAGGCAAGATGGGAGATCATGGAGTAGTTAAGGGAGGATTTGGTAAGTTATTTAATACTATCATGAATCCAAAGAGGCTACATGGGTTGCATGCAGGTGGTAGATGTTGATATTATGGTATTTTTGGGAGGTATTAACCTCCACTTGTGACCTTTAATGAGATTATAATATTCCAGGAAGCAAGAGAAACCCTAAAAGACTTGGACTTAATCCTAGAAAAGAAGTTGGCTAAAGA
This sequence comes from Picea glauca, assembly GCA_000966675.3. Classification (NCBI taxonomy): domain Eukaryota; kingdom Viridiplantae; phylum Streptophyta; class Pinopsida; order Pinales; family Pinaceae; genus Picea; species Picea glauca. The sequence continues at coordinate 268,151 of JZKD02S0409857.1, read as the reverse complement.
AAATATTTTATATTGAGTCTTTAGCCTCCAGAAGAAGTTGGCCCAGAAATCTTAGAGAAAGTAGTATAAATACAAGATTCCAGTTCTCATTTGAGACAAACATCTCAGAATTGTAGAAATCCACTTGTGCACACTACAGAAATCTAGTAGTGCGCAAGTTTGGGAGTAGTTGCGGCTGCAGTTTTTGCAACCTGTAATTTCGATTTTTCTAGGTTGGACTTTTTGATCAGTATTGTTTATATTTTCTTGTTTCATTAGCCTTAGTTGGCTATTGATTTTCTAAAGAAATTATTCTCTCTATCAAGATCAAGGTGCTCGGGAGTGGCATTAGGGCCTATGGTTGGGTGACAATATTGCTATATTATCTATGGTTAAATGCGCACACCCAGTTTTCTAACAGGTTATGGGGCCACACATCCTTCATTGAGTCTAACCACTAGAAGGAAGCTAATCCATAAGGTTATCAATCTCGTTGAAGAACTGTCGCTAGGGTTTCTAATAGGTGGAGTTACTAAAGAACTGACGCTAGGGTTACTAGGAGGTGCAGTTGCAAAAACCCTAAAAATCTTGCCTAGCACCTTATGATGGAATACCTTACTCAAGGAGAATATATTCTAGTGCGCCTTAGTCCAACGCACCTCTTGGCACTCTTAGAAGGAAAACATGTCAAGGTTAATATTTTGGGTCAAAGCTTGACCAATTGTCTGTCAACAAAAATCATGAATGAAAAGACAGATCATCTACACTATTCAACTCTCACAGGAACTCTTGAATATGACATGTGGATAATTGACAGTGAATCTTCCAGGAATATGACAAGGGACCAGGCAAGAGTCTCTAATGTAAATTAAAGGAAGACATCCTACAAGGTAGAACTTGGAGATAAAAGCACCTATCTAGTCGAAGGAATTGGTCAAGCCTCCGTCAAACTGAAAACAGTTAACAATGTTCATTTGAGCAATGTCTTATATGTACCTAGTTTAGAAAATAATATTGTATCCATATATTGGTCTAGAGACTCCAGCATACAGAACACTAGAGTTATTGGAACCCATGAAGGAAGACTGTACAAACTACTAGAAATAAATGATGAAGCTCTTGTACGTGACGAAGTCAATTCCAATGAATTTTGGCATAGAAGGTATGCTCATATCAACTATCAAGCATTACCTTTCCTTAAAAACATGGTTGAAGGAATACCCGAACTACAATCTACACATGAAGGAATTTGCAAAGGATGTGCTCTTGGTAAGAATGTTAAGAGAACATTCTCAAGCAACAATAATAGATCTAAGGAAATCCTAGATCTAATACATTCATATGTTTGCGGTCTGATGCCAGTCAAATCTCTAGGAGGTTCTCTTTACTATGTAATCTTCATAGATAATTATTCAGGAAAGACTTGGTTATGTCTCTTGAAGAAAAAGGACAAAGTTTTCAGCAAGTTTCAACAATTCAAAGAAGAGATAGAAAACCTCACAAACAAGAAAATCAAGACCTTGAGAACAGATAATGGAGAAGAACACACATCCAAGGAATTTGTTGGATTTTGCAAATCGAAAGGGGTTAGGAGGGAGCTAACTGATCCTCATAATCCTCAACAAAATGATGTAGTAGAAAGGAAGAATAGATCTATTGAAGAAACTGTAAAAACACTAATGAACGATAAAGGTTCATCTATGTATTTGTGGGGAGAAGCAGACATGAAAACAATATATGTTCAGAACAGAAGTCCCCACTGCATATTGAAGGATATGAATCTAGAAGAAGCCTTCTCAGGAAAGAAACTATAACGTCCCCATCTACCCAGGCTAGGCCACGATACATGAGAGAACACTTTAATTCCCTCTACGGAACATACTGTAACATACCTAGCATCCAACTGAGCTATGCCACATAAATTTTTCGAATTTCATGCAATTAAAATATATACACACAGAGCTCTTGCGGAAACACATATATATAAAACGTAAACATACAAATACATCTATAACTGCACGGATTATCACGAAAATAACAATAAATGTATACATGCAGCATATGCAAGAAATACCCATAAATATAAACACGGTTATAAATCATACACATGATAAAACCATAAAAATAAACACATAAATAATAATGCAATGTATAAATTTATCACACAAATGACACTTATCTTGGTAAGAATAGCACAAACTGTGTGCATACCTTCCACAAGCCTCCCAACCTTAGACCACACTACTCATCACTCTCAACAGTGGGTCACCCCCGAAATGGGACTAAACTCCACCTGAGTAAAAGGATTCCGAACCAAGCTAAAGGTTCATAAACAACAGGAAAGACTCTGTCACAGGGGCCAACTAAAACTAATAGCCTACAGTCCCTCATTCCCCACATTCCTGTCCCACCTAGGAAGTGTGCCCCTTCTCTTCTCAACATTCCTTCGGCTGCTTCACTTCCTTTTCGAGCTTCAACAACAGGTCGGACATGAAGTATCAAAGCCCTATAGTTGCAGTTTAGCACCTTTCAGGAAATCAACTCCCAACAATTCTCTCACCCAGAGAATTTCTCATGGGCCTGACAACTTGCCTCTTCAATATCCCATGGGCCTGACAACCCGCTTCTTCAATCTAACTCCCAAGCTAACCAGATACACCAACACAAAATGTCTATGGATATTGGTTTAGGTACAGACATGAAGATATGAAGCATAACTCAATGGGTGTGTGCATGCTCATGGATGATTGACTATATGACTGAATAATGGAAGGAATGAAGGGAAGAATCCTGGAAAAACATGGGAAAATGAACTAAGTCCCAACAATATGTATGCATGTCCCCAAATTGGCACTTGTCATCTTGGGAACTACTTTGGCCCCACTTGTCCCCAACTTTAGAACTTAATATAAAATAATTATCCATACTTTATGATTTAAGAAATATTAATATAATATTCCTTTTTTTCTTAAGCTCCCTAGCTTACCCCTTTTCCTTAACATTTAGGCCCCTCCCTTTCCCTAACCAATGGAGTTTAGTCACCCATACTCTTTTATAGTGGTTGGTCTGCGTGCAATGATGTATTTTATATTTATTATGAGACATCTACAAAAATAGGTGCACTGGCCTTTAACATCTAGGCTCTCTGGCCTAATCGAAACATAAGCATCCTAGATAATAATAACTGGCTCACCAGCCTATAAAACACAGCATATACACAAAAGGATCCATGGCCTCAAAATCGTGCGTACTCAAGTTGTTGCACGCGGTATCCAGGAATGTGCACACTTCATCATTTTACTGCACAGTACAAGCGCACACTATGCCATGAAATGTGCATACAAAATGATATCAAACAACTCACCAGCTTATGTACATTTTCATTTACATTACAATTGGGTTCGACCTAGGGATATTACAGAAACCTAATGCGGAACACTTAAGAATCTTTGGATGCTCTATTTACATTCACATCCCCAAGGATAAAAGAAACAAATTAGAACCCTCAGGAAAGAAGGCAATATTCGTGGGATACAATGAATCGTCCAAGTCCTACATAATCTATATCCTAGAACAACATAAGGTTGAAGTCAGCAGAGATGTAACCTTCAATGAAAAGATGGCTTTCAGGAAATCCATAGAAGAAACTATAGAAGAAGAGTATGAAGAGCCTAAAGAAGAAAGCACATGTGTTCCTAAAAGTCAGAATGAAGAAACAAAACAACATGATCATCCGATGCAACCATGTGAAACTATTGAATCAGACACTATACCCAAAACCAAGAAATGTCCAACATAGCTTGAAGCTACTTTACAAGAAACCAAAAGACTCAAAGCCCCAAATGGCACCTTCAGAAAAAAGAAAAAATCCCAAAATATTCTCCAGCTATGTAGCATGTATGACAAATATTCTAAATGAAGAACCCACCACATTTGAAGAGGAAACTTAGAAGAAGCAATGGAAACAAGCCATGATAGAAGAAAACTAGTCCATCATGAAAAATGATGTATGGGAAATTGTTCCTAGACCCAAAGAAAAATCAGTAGTAACTTTGAAATGGGTCTATAAGATCAAACATGCAACAGACAAAAGTGTGGACAATTACAAAGCAAGGTTCATAGCTAGAGGGTTCTCCCAGAAGGAGGGAGAAGACTAGGACAAGACATTTGCTCCTGTTTCCATATATACTTCTATTAGAGTGATTATGTCTCTTGTTTCTTCCATGGGATGGATTTTACATCAGATGGATGTAAAGACAACTTTTCGCAATGGAGAAATCGAAGAAGAAGTATACATTGAAAAACCCCAAATATTTGAAGTATACTCCAGAGACACTCATGTTTGCATACTAAAGAAATCCTTGTATGGACTCAAGCAAGCTTCAAGAGCTTGGTATGCCAGAATAGACAACTACTTAATAAGACTTGGTTTCTCCAAGAGTCATGCAGATCCAAATCTTTACTACAAAGTCATGAACAATGCACCTGCGATTCTACTACTATATGTCGACGATTTATTTTTGACAGGTGAAGAGTCTCACATCATCCAGTGTAAGAAGGAAGTTGGAACTAGCTTCTGAATTCCCTATGAAAGATCTTGATCTCACGCATTATTACTTGGGACTAGAAGTATGGAATAAACGTGGTGAAGTATTACTTTGACAAGGATAGTATGTAGTGAATATTCTTCAGAAGTTTGGAATGATGGATTGCAAATCCATGGACACTCCTATGGCCATAGATATAAGGAAAGTAAGATACTCATATTCGGATCCAATAGACCCTTCCCTATATCAGAAATTGATTGGGTCATTGATTTATTTAGTGAATACTCGACCAAATATTTACTTTGTTGTAAACACCCTTAGCCAGTTTCAGGTGGAACCCCGACATGAGCAATGGATAGTTTCAAAGCATGTTCTAAGACATATTCGTGGGATGATAAACTATGGATTAAGATATATTGCATCTAGTGATATACAGCTTCATGGATTCACAGATTCAGATTGGGCAGGAAGTGCAAAAGATAGAAGGAGTACTTCATGGATGTGTTTCATCTTGGGCTTCACTATGATATCTTGGGGCAGCAGGAAACATAATTATGTCGAACTCAACACAACAGAAGTAGAATATATCACATCATATGAGGCATGTACATAAGCAATATGGATGAGAAAGATGATTTCTAGATTATTTGATCAGGTTCCAGATTCGACCATAATATACTGTTACAATCAGAGTTATATAAGGCTATCCAAACACCCATTGTTTCATGAACGATCGAAACACATTGAGATCAAATACTATGTTATTTGAGATAAATTCTAGGAAGGATAAGTGAAGCTTCAGTATATCCCCACAGATGAACAAACAACATATATTTTGACAAAGCCTTTGTCCAGGATAAAGTTTGCATACTTACGAGACAAGTTGGGGATCGTGGAAATAACTCCCTTAGCTAAAAGGGAAGAGATGGCTCTCTAGGTTGGGAGGGAGCACTGATATATCATTGATTTATGGACAATAATTTTCCATCTTGGAAAATGGTCCAGGATGGACAGTTCCTTTCCAGTTCAGAAAGTGGTTTGAGATTTATGACGGACAGGAATTCTCCAGTTCGGAAAATGGTCTAGATAGGACAGTGATTTTCATAATGAAAATGGTTTGATATATTGTTGATGTACCATAGAAAAAGACTCCCCTTGTGGCCAGTGTGGGGGAATGGTCTAGGAAAATCATTCTTCTTAGCAGTCACTCCCAGTAGTGGTCAAGAAGAATGGTCTGCCTCGTCGGGAAGTCATTCTTTCGAAGTTCATAGTTGTGATTAGTTTCGAAGAATGGTCTATTTTGGAGGTTGGTGCAGGACAATCATTTCCTTAGGAAATGGTCCCGAGATTCATTCTCTAGAGAAGACTCATTCTATCCAGGTTGCACTATGTTTAGTGTTAGAGGAATGGCTTACTTAGGTGAATGGTCTAGGTTCTAGGGACAGGCATTCCCTAGGGTAGACTGATTCTCTTCAGTTATCACTATGTTTAAGTGTTAGAGGAATGGCTCAGTTAGGTGAATGGTTCAGGCTCATAAATCAAGGACAATTATTCTTCCATGCTTGGGAATAATAGTCCATATAGCCCATGGTTGATGCTTTTACTGTATGAGGGTATATGCTCTTCTAGATCTCACAGGTGTGAGTGGAAGAATGGCCCAGATGACTCAGTTTATATCATGATATTGTTTTTATGCAAGTTGATATCATATGATATGATTTCTATGGAGACTGTATGTCTTTGGACAATAGATGTATGCTACTGTGATGGATATATTCCACTGGTTGTGACTATGTGTCACTGATTAAGTAGTTGTGTACTACTTGGTGTGGTCGTGTACCATTGGATAATAGTTGTGTACTACTATGGATAGACACAGTTGTGTTATATCAGATGACATTGTATCAATTTTCATGGAGATTATCTAGTTGAGTAATGATGACGATGCTCGTGATTCGATCATGAGATAGCCTATGTGGCTATAATGATGCTACCAGTTAAATGGTTTGTTTGTGCTCAATACCATTACCTGTTATGCCTCCCTATCTAGGAGGGATTGTTGATATTATGGTAGTTGTGGGAGGTATTAATCTCCACTTGTGACGTTTGATGAGATTAGAATATTCCAGGAAGCAAGAGAAACCCTAAAAGACTTGGACATAACCCTAGAAGAGAAGTCGACTAAAGAAAATATTTTATATTGATTCTTTAGCCTCTAGAAGAAGAAGTCATCCTAGATATCTTAGAGAAAGCAATATAAATACAGGATGCTAGTTCTCATTTGAGATAGGCATCTCGAAATTGCATAAATCCACTTGTTCGCACTGCAAAAATCTAGTAGTGCACAATTTTGGGCACAGCTGCAGCTGTAGTTCCTGTAACCTGTAATTTTGGTTTTTCTAGGTTGGACTTTCGGATCAGTCTTGGTGCATTAGCCTTGGTTGGCTATTGATTTTCTACCAAAATTATTCTCTCTTTCAAGGTCAAGGTGCTCGGGGGTGGCATTAGTGCCTATGGTTGGGTGACAATATTGCTATATTGTCTATGGTTAAATGAGCACACCACTTTTCTAACAGTAGAAGCATGCGAGATTGGAAGTCAACGGAGTGAGTGGAGCAGAGTTGAAAGTGATAGAGTTCCAGAGAAGAGAAGGAAACAAAAAGGGAGCGGTCATGACACAGAAAGGTTGTTGTTTATATTGTTGTGTGTTGATTATCATTCATTCCATGGGTTCACTCTGAATATTCTTAGTCAAGAGATGAGTCTAGTCATGTCTTGTAAGCGTTTGTTTGTGAATCTGGTTTTGTAGTACATGCATAATCTAAGAGAGAGAACATGGAGCCTTGTAATGAACTACTAAGAGAATGTATGAGAGCGCAAGACAATATTTATGAATAAGGATGAGTCTTGGTATATATATGTGACTAGTTGAATGAATAAAATTCAAGTTCCATCATTTCCTATCATTCACTGTGTTGAGTATGTGTCCAATGAATGTATGCGTTAATATTTCATGTTGTTAATATTTAAGTATATTGCAATGGAATGTATGAGTGTCATATCGAGTGAATTCTCTATGTAATTTAACCCTTCATCACCGACACAATACCAAATCGTATTTATTATTCTCATGGTGTCTCGTGTGAGACCTTCTTCAATATTCAACTGAGGATTGATATGTCGATCCCTTGGGGTTTTGTTGGTAAACTATGGATGAACCCAAGGTCATTAACACCCCCAACGTTAATAATGATTCACACAAGAGATCCAACACCAATGTTCAAGATCCAAGCATTTAAACGAGAGACTATATAATCTCAAAACTCAGATTAGCTTCATTGAGAGCTTCCATTGATTTCTCTTTGTGCAACTTTGCAACACAAATTAGAAGGAAAGTTACTCCTTCTTTGAATTATATGTTAGTAGAGTGTATGAATCATCCTAAAATTGTGTAAATGCATTCGGATGTGCCACTAATCATGTCTCCCAATCCATCATATTGATCTAGGAAAATCCTCGAAAGGATTTCTATAGCTTTTTCATGCAAAGGAGGTTATCCAGCAGCCAATAATGAAACAAGATGTCCTACACTATAGGAAGATTCAAAAAGAACTTCCCATGGTGGATGAATATATGTGACCCCTCCTTTAACCCTAGCTAATGAATCAAGGGCATCTGATGCTTCCGATGTAGCATCATCTCCTAAATTGGCAGCCATAAGAAGTGCAACTAAGGAAATTATAGTTCCAATACGATGGATTCTTTCTCACAACACATCATCAACATGTCAAGATTGAAGAATACATGCAATTGTTGCATCATCATGTGTCTTCCCATCAAGAGTTCCCTCTCGCAAGACCCTAGTTATAGGTAAAACAATATTCTCAACTTGTCCCTATTATGAAGGAAGGGTGTGAGACGAGCTATCTGGTTCAAGAGGGTGCACCAGAGAGAGGGCAATAAATTTTTTGAGAATAGTTTTAGGAATAGTATGTTGACTGGAAAATAAGGAAGGGGATTTTAGAGAGGTGAGGAGAGGACATACATATGTCCATATTTTTTAAGATTATAGTAATGATTGTGAGCATGGTATACATCATGATGGAGTTCATGATAGGGAATACCCAGAAGCACATTTGTGCAATCCAAATGAGACACATCACAAAAAAAAATATCGTTGAAAGGGGCAATGGAAAAATTAAGGGCACAACATTGGGTCACCATCACATGGGGACCATTCTTTTGATCCCAACCATTGCACAGCCAAATCTTGAGCAACCAAATTCTTCTGGTTACCATTGTCAAGGATGAGTGTTGATCCAGATTATTTTGAGAACAACATGATGGTAGAAATATAACAGAGATATAACAAGGAAATACAAAGATATATTGCAAGGAACACGGTAATACAGTAAAACTCAGATTCTATCAATGACTATGTGGAGTACAAAAGACCATAAAATGCAAAGCACACAATCTAGATAGAATGGTGGTATCTTATCTCTTACGAGAGATGTGTTAGCTACACTCATTTGCAAGAA
>JZKD02S0409857.1:211959-259074 GCA_000966675.3 Picea glauca | reverse complement strand
ATTTCCCCATGAACAATCACAAATTGGGACTTCTTTAAAAATATTTTCACCGAAAGATTTTGAAAGAAGAGAGATTACCAATCCTTGTATAGTCAACTCCATAGTTGCAAAGAAAGTCAAGGGAGAATATAAATGATTGTGATGATAGGTTTAACACCTACTTGCTTAAAAAATGTATTGAGCCCCACATATAGTTTGTACTACAGTATATAGATCGAAGTAGGATTTCAAAAATGCAAGATAAAAATGTCTTGATGTCTTTAGTAAATTTTGTACGAACCCACTCGAAGATAAAAATGTGTAGGTTTAACACCCAATCAACCTTCAGATATTTTTGAGAAATACACCGACTGTCCTATAGCTAGAAGATAGATATACAGTCAAACTTGAAGGAATGTTGGAAGATATCATCCTTTCCAGGGAGTACCCTAGTGACTTCCTATTCCTTCAACCCATGTTTCAATCCAATGGATATCCTCTCATTTTGGGAAGACCTTGGATGGCCACAACAAATGCATACATTGGCTGTAGAGTAGGAAATATTACCATAGTTGATGGATTTTCCAAAAATCAAATAGCTCTTTATCCTCCTGCACAACCTTTGATGACATAGAATCTTCCTATGTGGGTAGAAGATGAAGAGGACTTGACACAAACAAATTCCTACCCCATCTACACAATTCACACTTCCTTGGTTGATAATGCAATTGATGAGGACACTTTCCTTGAAAATTTTCTTCAAAATGAATATCCAGGTGACGTGAAAAAAGAAGGGATAAATGATGATCATAGATCTACAATTTCTGCAGCAAATGACACTGAATTATGGAAATATTTTTTTATTGTTGAGATAGAATATACAACTGTCAAAACCATAGAGATCAACCCTAAAAAAAAACTCAAAATCAACAATGAACTCACTATTCAGTAGGAACAAAAATTGTTTGATGTGATGAAAAGAAATATTGAATCTTTTGAATGGGATTATAAAGACATGAAAGGCATCCATCCTTCTATTTGTACTCACCATATTTACATCAAGGAGGACTGCAAACCTATTAGGAAACCCCAAAGAAAGATGAACCCTACAATGAAAGACATACTTAAACGTGAACTCCAAAAGTTGTTTGATGTCGGATTCACATGTCTTATTTCATACAATGAATCGGTCTCTCCTCTAGTTATTGTCCCAAAGAAGAAAGGGAAGTGGAGGATATGTGTGGAATATCGGGAGTTAAACAAGCCCACTAGAAAGGACAATTCCCCCCTACCTTTTATTGACCAAGTATTGGATGTATTAGCTGGGAAGAAACACTTTTCCTTTCTAGATGGTTTTAGTGGATAAAACCAGATTTAGATTAGTCACGAGGATCAAAACAAGACCACCTTCACTTTAGATGGTATTACCTTTTGGTCTATGTAGTGCCCCAACCACTTTTAAAATATCAATTCTTAACATCTTTCTAGAACTCATCCATGATAAATTTGAGATGTATATGGATGAATTTACCCCTTATGGAAATTCATTTTATGAAGCCTTGTAAATCTAGATAAGGTTATCCAAACATGTAGAGAAATGAATCTATCCCTTAGTAATGAAAAATGTAATATGATGATGAATGAAGGGATTATTTTAGTACATTATCTTCCCTCTAGTAGAAAAAGATAAGACAAAAATCATCACTTTACCTCCTACCCCTTTGAAACCCAAAAATGTAAGAAGCTTTCTTGGACATGCAGGATACTATAGAAGGCTCATCAATGATTTCAATAATATATCCTCTCCTCTCTTTACCTTACTATCAAAATATTTATATTATTGTTGGACCCTAAACTTCCAACAAGATTTTGAGACAATAAAAGAAAAACTCTCAACCACTCTTGTATTACAAGGTCCCAATTAGGCCCTTCCATTTCACATTCAAATTGATGCATCAGACAAGGATGTATGAGCAGTCTTAGGAAAAAATGAAGACAATAAACCCTATGCAATATATTTCATAATTAAAAATATGGATGGTACAAAGATCAACTATACTGTTACAGAGAAGGAGATTTTAGCAATTTTTCATGCTCTAAATAAATTCAGACGTTATGTTACAAGGTATAAAGTTTTTGTACATATAGATCATGATGCCATTAGATACTTGATGAATAAATTTGACATTAATGGTAGGATGATTAAAAGGTTTATGTTATTACAACAATTAGATATAACAATTCTTGATAAGATTGGGAAGCAAAATGTAGTTGCATATTTTTTATTCAGATTCACTAGCCCTAATGAAGAAGGCATGATTGATGAACGGTTTCTAGATGAGAAACTATTTTCCATATCAATAAAAACCCCTTGGTTTTTTGATATAGAAAATTATCTAACAACAAGAAATTTCTCTCAACATTTCTCCTATAGGGAGAGATGCAAGATTTTACAGAAAAGTTCAGCCTACACTTGGGTTGCAGGCTATTTGTTCAAAATTTGCCTAGGCCATATTTTGAGGAGATTCATAAGAGAATATAAGATTCATGATATCATGTATGTTTTTCATGATGAACCATGTGGAGATCATCATGCATCCAAGAGGACAACTTATAAGATCTTAGAAGTTGAATATTATTGGCCAACCCTACATAGATGTCCTCAACAATACACTTTAGATTGTGATGAATGTCAATGAACGGGGAAACTAAAAAGGAGGGATGACATTCCTTTACAACCCCAAGTATTATTGGAACCATTTTAAAATTCAGGAATGGACTTCATAGGCCCAATTTATCCCCCATTAGAAAAAAATAAACATATATTGGTGTGCACAAAATACCTAACAAAATGGGTTGAAGTAAGGGCCATAAATGATGCCACAAAATCAAATGTAGATGAATTCGTCCAAGAAGGCATATTCTCAAGGTTTGGTTATTCACATATCAAGGCATTCAATTTACATAAAATATCATTGAATAAATTATGAAGTAAAATAACATCCTCCGCATGGATTCAACACCCTACCATCCTCGAGCAAATGGGAAAGCTGAGGTCACAAACCAAAAGATAGAAAACATCCTCACCAAAACAATGAACATGAACAAGAAATATTGTTCGAAGAAGCTCACAGAAACAGTATGGGCATACACCAATACATGGAAAATTACCATAGGGATTACTCCTTTTGAATTAGTATATGGTAATAAATCCATGCTCCCTATTGAATTTGAATATCATACATTAAGATCAGTAGTTGAATTAGACATGAATTTTCATTTAGCAAAAAAACAAAGATTGATAAAAATGTGTAGTATAAAAATGATAGGATTTCAAAAATGTCTTGAGGCCCTCAGGTTGTAGATATGGAGTTTCAAGAGACCAAATGACTAACAATGTCCACATGCACATATCGAAGCCCACTCTATCACCATAGTTTGGATCCATTGCCAGTGCATCCACCACACCAAGTAGCTTCTGGATAACACATGGGTCTTGCTCCATGCACTACAAGGTATTGTGGTAGATAATCACCCTAATATTTGAGGCATTTAAACATGTTGTATTTAAGATGATTTTGATTATATAATTATTTCTTGGTCATTATTCTTTTGACCTTGTTTCATCTTGGTGAGTATCATAGATTTTTTAGTAAGTGGACAAATTTTGGGGAAGGGTTGCAACTGGGGTTCCCTTGAGAAATTATCGTACCATTCCCAAACATACTTACTGCTTTACACTAATTATGCTCCCATCATATTTCCCTCTTCTAGGCCCTTTGACTTTAGTGACCCAAGAAGGGAATGTACCTCATTTCATGGAAAGAAGGGATTCAATTCCCAGGGGGATGGCTGCTGGCAAAAGATAAGTGACTAATATATAAACCTTCTATATGCTCTCCCAGATAGGGCTTGATAATGATGAAATGATTCTCTTACAATAATTGAATACCTACACAATATCAAACAAAGAATAAATATCCCTGTTGAATACAAGACTAACACAAGTGTGTTACAATGCTTTACATGGTTACCCCTATCGCACTTTGTGGATCTCTTCTTTTAAGTGACAATGTGTTACTACCCCTCAAGACAATCTATTCATTATTGGGAGTGGACATGTGTTTGTATCATTGATTAATTAAGAAATGAAAATAAATGGTCTTGGAAAAAGGTTGCATTGAGGAATAAGGTGCAACACACCACCTATAAAGGCACCCATAAAATGAGATAATACAATCCCTTGTATGTCATGAAACTCATTGACCTATGAAGTCTAAAGAACTATCCACCTCATCATCCACTACATAACCTTAAAGGGGAAACCTTGTGAGCATCCCCTACTTGAGGGTTTTGGTCTACCCAATAGGAATTTTATGACACCCCCCTCCCATACCTAAACTTGGTAAATTGTATAGGGTCTTGTAGAATTTTTTTAATTTGATGAGATAGTTTTGGTGAACATTTTTAGTTTCCTTTTTTATTAGCTGTGGTTTTCACTTACCATGATATTTTGACTTGAGATCCTTGGAGGGAATTACTATTTGTTTTGCAGGACCTCGTTTCGTGGACAATTTTGTAGGAATACACCTAGCTTGGGATTCCATGGGGATTGAATCCCACATGTTGGATGCCAAGGGCCCACATGTCAGATCATGATGACTTGCCTTTGGAGGCCTAGAAGACACCTTGGAAGACATGACCAAGCCCTCACATGCCAAACGACTTTCCTAGGATGGGTAAAACGTCACTTCTTGATGCTTAACGTCACCTAGGGATAGGGTTTGTCATGATGGAGTTGTTATGAGGTGATATGAACTATATGTGTAGTATGAAATTGTCAGTACAAAAGGTTTTCAACTGATCAAAGGCTAAAAATGTGCAGGAAAATCAAGCGATAGAAAACAACTCTAAACTAATTGCTTGAAGGAAACACACCAAATTGAATGTAAAACTAATCTAGATTGCATGGAAAGGAATTATTCTAATTGCATTAAAGACTATTGAATCAAGAAAGTTAAACTAAATAAAAAATCTTAATACAATCTAAACTATGATAGAAAAACTATAATAGAAATAAAGCTCTTAAACTATGATAGAAAATTGTAATGGAAGTAATTACACTAATGCATGAATAAAGCAAGATAACCCTTTGATCAATATCAATAAAAATTTCATTTTATTGTTTATTGATGCTTTCAGGAAAAGAAGATTAACCTAAGTCAAAATATGAAGCTAAAACAGACCTATCGGAGATTTCTACAGGAACTGTGCAATTCTACAAGAACTGTACAGTTTCTATAGGAAGAAAAATGGAGTCTAAAAAGGTAGTTCAAGTCTTTTAAAAGCATGGAAAAATATAGACTATAAATAAATTAAGTGAATCTAAGGTTCTTGTGTTGGCATGTTTTCAGACAGAGGCAGAGTATGCGTGTTTGTCATTGATGGCGATGTCATTGATGGTGAATATCAGCATGATCAGTAAAGCAACGATAATGGAATGACAATGGAAAGATCAACAATGAAGAGCAACATTGATTGTTGGATCCCATTCAGAATTCCCAATGATTGTCAGATCTGAATTCATATAGGAGGAGCACAGAGTAGAAGAAAATAGATCTCAAGCATCAGATCTGAGCATGAAGACTGACTGTCATTGGATCCATAAGAAGGAGCACGTTCTTCACGTACAAGATGAAGCAGGCCTACAAAATTCCGAAAGCAGGAGGATCATCCATCTTCAATAAGGATATGTGGCAAGTGACTAGAATTTTGCTGACCTGCACATTGGATGAGTCAACGGAACATGGCGTGGGAACTTGCAATATGAGAAATCACGAGAATTGATCTGGACCTTTGGATCGAGGTATGTTGTGGAACGTTGGATGCAGAGGGAACATGGCGAGCGATTGGCATTTTGCTGACTGGAGAGTCAAAGAAAGGAGGTGCTCTATCCCATGAAATCATGAAATGCGAAACCACGACTTACCTGAGTTGTTGATCAAAGGGAGATCGTGGACCATTGATCAAGCATGACCAAGGCCTGTGAAGTTGCAAAATCGTGATAAGATCTTGACCGTTGATCCAAGAGGGACATGTGGTGAGGGATTAACTTTTCGCTGACTAGAAAGTCAAAGGAAGGAAATTCTATAACCTTGCAACTTGCAATATGCAAAATCGCGATAAGGTATGGCATGTGGTCATAGACAAGATCACATCGTCGAAGGCTTAAGGGAAGGAGCTAATTGCTAAGGTCCATTTCGGGGATCACAACTTGGAGTGTGGAGACCCTTCATCACAAGAATCGTGATATGTGAGATCACAAAAAGATCTGGACTGTCAAAACATCAAGATTGTGGACCGTTGATCTGACTCCATTTCGGATTTTCGGATGCCGCGAGTTGGAGGAGTCAAGGAAGGAACTCACGGCAGGAACTCACGATAGGCGAGATCAAGAAAATATCTGGACCATCAAATCATCAAGATTTTGGACCGTTGATCTGACTCCATTTCAAAGTTTCAGATATCGGGAGTTGGAGGTGTTAAGGACACTCACGACAAGAATGTTGAAATGCTAAATCGCAAAGCACCTTTTTCCGCAGCCTATGGTCACTGTCCAATGGTCATGTAAGAGCGGAGCTAAGCCCATTTTTGGAGATCGCAACATGAAGAGTCAAGACTCTTCACCTATGGATTGCCAAAATGCAAAATGCGAAAGGCATTCTGATTAGGCCCGTGGTCACAGCCAGTGGGCATATGAAGTAGGCATGAGATCCATCATCGGTAATCCAATGGTGGAGGTTAATCAGGAATATGATCGAAGGGTCATCGTTTATTTTGATGATTAATAAGTTCAGTTACAATTCAGTTATAAAATCAAATCATGGTTCTTGATCGGTTGGTGATACATTTGCTGAGAAGTTTTTGTCTTTTCCCAAGGAGATTCGAGGTGTAACTGATGAGGCTGATGAGTATAAAAGGTGAGATGCAATGATTGTGTAAGGTTGGTTATTCTAACTAAAACAATGAGATGAACTATAAGAAGGGTAAAATGAAAGAATGTAGAGCATGAGATAAAACTTAGAGATGAGTAACAGTTGCTGAACAGATAGAAGCAAGAGCAGAATAGCAGTATAGCATGTAGCAGAGCAGAACTACAGAACAGTTTTTGAACCAGAGAAGAATTGCAGAACAATGAAGAACGAGTAAGAATCGAAATACCTGTATTGTTTGTTTGTCAATCAATTATGCATAATCAAGGAGGAAGGGTGGTGCTAGGGAGGACTATGGTCCTCTGATATTCAAGTTCATGCTTGAATATTGGAAGTTGTATCTTACATCTAGTTGTGCCTAGAAAAACAGGGTGGTAGGGTCGTGCTCGGGAAAACACATATTTTTCTGTATACAAGTTGGTGCTGGAATATTTAGAGAGTTGGTGCTTCCTTCTAGTGGGTGCTAGAGAAACCAAAAAGTTGGTTCTCTCAACAAGTTGGATCTTGTAAAACAGAGGTAGTAGCCTCACTTTGAGTTGGTTCTCAAACATAGATGATGTACAGAACTTAAAAGACTGCCTATCATTTCAAAGAAGAAGAGGTTTTCTCCCTTTATGGGTTTCCTCGTGAAAATATGTCTTTGTGTATATTTTATGTGTGATTGATGCTCATTATTTATGTTGTTCACATGATGTATAATATTGATGGTCACTTGATGAAAGATTAAAAATGGTTTAACAGACTTAATATTGTTTAAGAACAGTAACAACTGATTCACCCCCCATCACAGTTGTCTTAGTAATTTCAACATCTTGGCCTTGGGATGCACTTAAGAGTGATCCAAAAGGTTATTGAACATTTCTACAACATGTTGTTACAGCTATCCAGTTAGTGATAATCTAAGAAAAAATGAAATTGATCATGAAAATCAATATCAAACTTTAAGAGAGAAAGAAATACTATATAGGCACTAAATAATATGCATAAAAACTATAGAAATAGTAGCAGGGTCCTTGAGCCCTCTTGGATGGGCCCTACCTAAGAATCATAGGGAGCCTAAAATAAAATTTATTAGACTAAAAGCATAACCATCTTTATTTCATAAATATCAATAATACATCAGGAGAAGGAAAGCTCTAAGTTCTTGGTACAATTCTTCACATAATCTCCACACAGTACTTATCCAACATTCTCTATATCCCTCTCTTATACTAGAGTCCTGTATATAGCTAGAGATTTTGACATCCCTTCCTAAATCAAGGAGAGAAATGAATAAATGAGGGATATCATCCCTTTACATCTGTATATTCTAATTGTTGTTGATTAGAAGTGGTCATAAATGCACAAGGAGCGCTCTTGGAGGTAGGTATAGACAATTTCCCTTTATCTTTGGTTGGAAACTCATTCAAGGAGACAAATCCCTTGTTTCTAGGAGGTTGGTTCCCTTGACTCCTGTAGTTTGACCTGGATGGTGGAACACATGTATTTTTCCAAAAAAAATAGTGCAAAAAAGTATATTATACACAAAAATCCAGCTCAATCGTACACCCATTAAGCAATATACAAAATACCCATGATTGCCTATTAAATATGGTCAAAAGCAGACATTAAGTCATTTTAAGGTGGAAAAATGTTCCAAAGATGAGCCTTTAGAATGGACAATAATGAGGTTCATCATGTGCACTACCAAGAGTATGGGATTCTTTCCCATAAGTGTGTCATCATGAACATATTTTTCAAAATCAATCCCATATGTCCGCCTTCCAAGGTCCAAAATATGTGAGATCTAGTATCTAAATGTGTCAATCCACTAGGTGACTCAATGATTTTGATCACATGTTCCATATCCTACAATAAAGGAACAATGTCTTAGGTGATGTTGGTCCTAAGGTCTACACCTAACTACTAAAGGGAAAAGCTACACCACCTATCAGTTTAGAATGATTTCTTATTTTAAATTTTTGTTGGTTGGTCAAAGGGTTATTCTATCAAGACAAAGGAAAGGTTGGGTTGGCATAATGATATGGATGAGGGACCTCCTTGGTTGATGGCACACTAATGACAAATTGGTGAAATAATAGAAAACAGAGAGAAACAACAAACTTCTCAATGAATAATCTGCTGCAATAAGGTCAATACTTAAAATATCATTTCAAGATATCAAACATGTATCAAAACACAATAACTCCCACAAGTTTAAGAAAACAAATATTCACCAAAGAATTAGATGTTTGACAAGTTGCATATCAGTAAAAATAAGTCATACAATAGCTGAAAGGAAATGAGATGTACGTTGCACAAATACAAAATTGTATTCAAGATAAGAATGAAAACACATGAAGAGTTGAACGAAACACTATCATCAAAAGTATTTTCACTAGGTAGAGAGATTTAATCCGTGCATAAAATGGGTCCAACTAGTCTATTGTATTTCTATTCTTTTCTCAAAAAATATGACCTTTACAATATCCAAAAACTCCCTATTTAAAAGAGTTGCAAAGTCTCTCATCCTTAGGGGACTGAGACCTTGATCTAGGGAACTGTTCGTGAAAAAAAATATTAAATTCACTAAGAAACTAGACTTAATCAACAAGAGTGGTTCTTATCACACACAGAATACCACTCTTGCATCTAATCTAGGAAAATGATATACTAAATCAAATAAAACTACTACTATCTCTACGACAGAACTGATGCATGTGTTGGAGGAACTAGGGGGATGAAAAGAGGCCTTGGAGTGACAGAGCAGAGCTCTATGTTGAACAATGACATGTCTGCGAGCTCTTGGAGGAAACTAGAGATAACCAACTGCATGAGCAGAGTTTGTTGAAGTGTTTCTGGAACTAATCTACGTCGAACTATGACTGAGACTTAGCTCCCTCTTTATTCTTGATCTTTCGGAAGCCAAGTGCACTCTGTACTGACCCCGTCAGCTTCCATCTGGACCTATGAAATGGTTTCACTGGAATGGTTATCGGCCCATCGGACATGAGGGGAGATGTGTAGATGAGAATCCAATTGGGAGATGGGATGAATGGATGCGGGGGTAGATGACGTGTGAAGAGAGATGGCATAGTTTGAGGAGGTGTGAGCAGGTTGGGAAGTGAGGGGAGAATAAGTGGCGAAAGGCGAGATTCGTGAGTGGGGTGAGGGGAGATGACATGTGAGGTGATGTGATGATCTAATGTCATTCAAGCATGTGATTGTGGGAGATATTGAGGGTGGTTGGGATCCAGGCCTCCTTTGGGCATGAAACCCCCCACATGCTGCCATGTGCCCTTCCAACAAAACCATGGTTTAAATTGCGGGACCGCTCTGGAAAATTAATGTTCGGGAAGTTTGCATCCCCACAATGAACTATAGTCGTTGATCTGGTTATGATTTGAGATCTGGGTGACATTTACCTGCTGCAAGGATAGACGATTCTCATTGACCTGGGATCAATAGTCTAGATTCACTTTAGACTTCTGGTCTTCAGGAGTTTCAAATGTCAAGCGTGAAGATCTCCCAGAGGAAAATCGTCGAAGTGACGTGGTGGTCTAATGTCGTATGATTTTACAGCTGCTAAGGTGTCTTGGAAAGAATGGTGACACATGTCACATAGAAATTGGTGAATGACACAACCAAATGACCTGAGATGAATGCCACGTGTCCTGCCTCATGAGTGTGCCACATGTCTCAACTGCTAGTTGCCACCTGCTTCGACACTTCAAGATTCAGGAGTATCAAATGTTAGTGCTTTGAAACTTCCCAGAGGAAAATTGGTAAACTAATTGATCTGTCACGATGTGTTTCGTCTAATGGATGGTCTATATTGACTTTAGGACTTCGGGTCTTTGGTTCTTCGAGACTTTCGAATGTGAAACCTGAAAATATCCTGGAGGAAAATCCCCAAAGTGAATGATCTGATGTCGTGTGTCGTGACCAAAGAACGGTCCATATTCTCTTCAAAAATACGGGCCTCGGGAGTTTCAAATGTGAAACCTGAAAACCTCCCTGAGGAAAATCCCCGTAATGAATAATCTACTTACACATGTCATGACTGATGAACGATCCAGATTCTCTTCGAAAATATGGGCTTCGGGAGTTTCAAATATGAAGCGTGAAAAATCTCCTGAAGGAAAATCGTTGAAGTGACGTGTCATGTTCTTGGGACTTTGGCACTTCGGAGGCTTTGGGTCTTTGGGAACTCAATACTTCGAACTTGATATTAAAACCCGCGCGATTATGGAACCTGAATGGATGAGAGTTGTTGATCTATGATTTTCTTGGTGGATCTTTACCGTTGAAAATTTACCTATATGTTCCCACAATCTGAGCCTGAAATTTGTTCTTCTGGGTTGCTACATCATGTGCATGGGCATTTCTTATACATAGAAAAGTCTTGGTAGACCTGTGGTGAGCTCAATCAATGGTGCACATGATGACAAGCATTCTGAAATAAATATGACATGTATTTTATCCTTTCATAAAAACAGAAATAGAAATGCGTGAAGACTCAAAAATGAATAAGTGCCAAGACACTCAGTAGTGGGAAACTGACTTACACAACAGAAAAAAGGAAAAATTTATGAAGGCATAGGGAAAAAGAGATGAGACACAAGGGATGCAGACCTAGGTTACAACATTGGCTCCAATTGGGAATAGCTCATCCCTGTGAGGTGCTAAGAACTGTAGATCAGTGCCTTGAGATTAGATAAATGCTCTTACCTTTCATCACTTACCCTCGTTTTTGTCTATCAGCCTTGCATATCTATTATTGTCCCTCAGCCATGCATTTTATTGAAAAAAAAAAACTAAAACTACACCCCAGTGCCTTGTTGGGCTATGGAGTCTTTATTCATACACAACTAACTAATCAAAAGAAAAAATGAAGGAAATCATCTATGGTACAAGAGGGACCTTCCCCCATCCTCAAACAAAATATTGTTTCAGGAAGCACCCATTTACTGGGCCTCCAAAGATCGTTGTATCATCTAGATTGTGCATGATGAACGTGTTGTTGTCCATAACTTCAATCACCTTAAAAGGGCCAAACCAAAGGTTGTCAAATTTACCGTGCTTGGAATTGTCATCCCTTCTAGCAACCCACCTCAAAACCAGGTCACCTTCCTGAAAAATCTCCTTCTTGGTTTTCTTATCAAAGGTCGATTTGATCTTTCTCTAGTATGCCTCTGTTCTCTGATCAAGTGCATCCCTTTTCTGCTAAACTTCTATAATACAAAATATCCTTCGTTGGATGTATTTGGTCTCCTCAATATCCTCCTGCAAGAATTTCAGGACTGGTATACCGAGTTGAGTAGGAAAAACAACGTCTATGCCATAAACAATATGGAATGGTGAGGTTCCTAGAGACTTCTTAGTGTTGATCCTATCAGCCCATAAGGCATATTTGAGTTTAGAGTCCCATGATTTCTTCTTTTCAGTGAACAACTTTTTAATGATCCTTATGAGAGTCATGTTTGATGATTCTACCATGCCATTTCCCTGAGGGTAATAGGGTGTGGAATGTGTCAAGGAAATGT
Source organism: Picea glauca (assembly GCA_000966675.3). Lineage (NCBI taxonomy): Eukaryota > Viridiplantae > Streptophyta > Pinopsida > Pinales > Pinaceae > Picea > Picea glauca. The sequence continues at coordinate 246,578 of JZKD02S0409857.1, read as the reverse complement.
TTTGACTGCCACAAAAGTTAATCATGGCTTTGGACTTGAATGCTTGGGCATTGTCTATTACAAGCTTACTGGGGCAACCAAATCTGGAAAAAATATTAGTTTCCGGGAAATTCATGATTACCTTGTCAATGGCATTTCTGGTGGGCACAACCTCAATCCATTTGGTGAAGTAGTTGGTGGTAGTGAGAATCCACTTGTGTTTTCCATTGGAGGGTGGATTTATTTATCCTATGAAGTCTAACCCCCATTGTTGAAACAAACTATTGGTTTTGATAGGTTTCAGGGGAAATGATAGTAACTTTTGTTTCCCTACAAAAATTTGACATTCATTACAGGCTCTAACTGTGGCAAACACATCAGAGAAAAGGGTGGGCTAGTAGTATCCTCCCCTTAGGATATTGAGCATTGTGGCCTTCCAATGTTGGTTCCCACCACACACTCCTCTGTGCATTTCTGCTGTGACGTGTTTAGCTTCATTTTCATCAAGTCATTTTAATAGAATTCTAGCAGGATCCCTCCAATACAAGCTTTGGTTTGAAATGCAGAATTTGATGGCTTTCAAATTGAGAGACCTGGCCTTTGTATTGTTCACATCTGGTGGACATTCAAAATACTGTAGAAAATAGATGATTTTTTTATACCAAGGTGAAGAGGAATATTTTTCAAATACCTGTAAGTTGTCTTGTCCAGACTGTATGATGGGCACATCTGATTGGGTGAAGATTTGATGAAACTCTGGCACCTTGTAGTTTGATTCTGATAGAAATTTTGCCAATCCTTTCCTCTTGATCATCTTGGTGGGTGTTATAAACCTAATTTTCGCCCAGCCTGCATACTTGGCCTCTGGCCCTACTAGTTGCTAATTTCTTAAGCCAAGCTCTTCTAAAAATACCTCTTTTTGAGCCATACATGCCCTGGCCTTCTACATCCCGCATGTGTACTCATGCATACACATTTAGGCCTTCTACAGACCGCGTGTACTGACAAAAGCACAAAAAATGGAAAGTTGCAGATGGGAAACAAAGTTTCGGTAAATTGCTAAAATCGTTTGATTGCCTATGGCCAGTCATTCAACTGGATAACTACCTATAAAAGAAGGGGTAGGGGTCCCATTAAAAAAAGAAGAAGAAGAGCATAGAAACTCTGCCCAAATTTATCCCTCCTTTGCCCCAATTTCCTGCAAGTGTATTGTGAGGTTGAGTAGTTGGTGCATTGTGAAGAGGAGCCCAGGACCAGGTTCAAGGAGCAGTGCCAACCACATATTGTAAGTTTACTCTTATGAAGATTAACACAAAAAGGAATACTTTTTTCGTCCCACCATATCATGTGTTCAAATTGTTTATTTATTTTATGATATTGTCACATCTAACCTAACAATTAGTATATAAAATGCATGCTTGAAACTCTCTGTTTGTCCATGTGTGAATTCATGTCATCTTTGGGAGGAGGCTTGCAATCAAGGAGTGAGTGAAAGCGAAGGGATCAACATCAAACAAAGGATTTAAGGTAGAGATACCTAATCTTATTTGCACCTTTATATTGCATGAATGCGGGGTTTTGTGTTAGGATAATAGGAAAAAGTAGAGGCCTTTAAATGGTCATTTTCAGCATGCATGAAAATGATAAGTCCATAAGCGGGATTTTCCACTCACTTCAGAATTGGCGACTCCACTGGGAACTCTCTAGGGTTCTTTGGGGATTTTTATTGGGTATTTTGAAATTGGTTTTACTGCCTTTTTTGATTTTTTGCAAGAAGTCTGAGTGTTTAGGGGTTTTGGTTCTCAATACCAGTCTTCCTTCCTCTACTTACCAGACTATTTATTTTCTATTTTTGAGAATCTTAAGAGGCATACACACCCCGTAGTGGGAAAACACGTGTGTCTGAGAACCCAGGAAATCCTTATCAGGAAGAGGAAGTCATCCTCTCAATTGCATACATGATCCTTCTCAGGGATCTTTTGGGTCCTTCTAGGTCTCTGATTGAATAGTCCATAGTCAGGTAAAAACCTCAGGATTAGCTCTGTTTCGCTATATTTTTCTTGCCTCTTTGCGTCAAAGTAAGTTTCTTTTTACCTTTAAGGGGTGATGGCGTTCAATATCAGTATCCTCTGTTGAAGCTTAGTTGCTTCTTTTCTTCCTTTTTTTGAAGGTTTTCAGAGGCACACACGACCTACAGTGGGCCTGCCCATGTGCACATGCGCCCTGCCCTTCTACAACCCACGTATGCATGCTAGTTGTTGAAGAGACAGTCCCATACCTATCCAAAATGGTTTTTGGAGGCATTCATCCTCCTCCCTGTCAAGTTTTTACTTCCCAGGGTCTTTCTTGTCTGAATGTGGTCTCTGTCATAGCAATTTAGCCTAAGTTTGGACTCTATTATGGCTTGCTTTTTCATTCGAAGTCTTCTTCTGTTTCTTAGTTTTCTTTTTTGATGAGATAGTGAGTCAGTCTGATCTGCCTTCTTGGTTGTCAGTATCTCCCCACGGTCAATGGTTGGCCAGAAAATTTTCTTAGCCTTGTCTTGTCTTACCTTTTTTACCATTTTTGCTTCGGAAAAAGAGAAAGCTTCTAGCTTTAGTTTTTCTTGTTTTTGAGGCACAATAAAAAAATAAAATAGATTTTTTCTTTATTTGGTTAAGTAGTCAAGTGTTTGCACAGATTATTAGGAAAAAGTTCATTTTCATAAGTTATTGGCTAATTGACTTAGGACAATAAGTAGCTCGTAGTTGAGTGAAAGCTTGTTTTCAGTTTTCTGTCAAAAGATCTTAGAAAGAAATTTTGAAAAGTTGGTTAAAGTAAATATTTTTTGAAGAAGTAGTTTTGTTTTAAGCACTTTGCATGTTCTTCTTTTTGTCGCTATAAAACATCATTGGTTTCATTATCATCTCCCATGACTTTAAAAACATCCACTAAAATAAACGTTTAAATAAAATATTTTAGACTTTATGTTTTGTAGGGTACACCAACAAGTCTAGGACTAGAGCCTTGATTTAGGTTGGAGAGGAAACTCTTCAAGGCTGCCAAACACAAACATAAGAGTCTAAGCTAGGGAGTGTTCAAAGCCCAGTTACCATGAAAATTTTTTGGGACCCCCCTCTAACATAGGGGATAAACACGAGGTCGTGTGTGGAAAGGTAGCGGAGATAAACCCTCCAAAACCGGACCAAGCGTAGTGTGGAATGCATATAGAGGACTTGTCATGGGATTCCATTGTTAGCACTTGCCACAGAGCTTCATGGGTCTCGAATCCATTTGATGTCCTCAGTTGTCTTCCGGAGCACTTTCTCTCGATGCCCTGGATAGGTTTTTGGCTTGATACCCTGCTCATTGTGGTCCACCTGACTGTCGACAGTACCCGCTTGGCAACTATTTGTGAGTTGGCAACCTAGTTGCCTATCATTCTAGTGAATTACACAGGTGACTGCAGGGATATACCATGGTACCTAGGACAGACATCAGGCCACACTTTGCAAAGTATACCCAGAGGGTGCTTCCGTATTCGAGTTGCACTTGCACTGGTAAGTTGCTCTAGTGTTGGTTGCTATAACTGTTCTTCCAACTAGCTAGTGACTACCTGTTTTATCTCATAGAAATTTTTTCATAGAGTGTGTTTGTTTCTCAATCGGTTAGAAAGGCCTTAGTGTGTCTCTAATATTCTCACACAGTGGAGGATCAGAAGCTCCGTCAGTCGCGAAGGATTCTTGGCCTACCACTGGTCGATCTAGAGCCACCCCCACCGCCACCAAGGTGGAAGCTAGACCATCAAGGGTCATTTGAAGAAACTGGGCCACGGGGAACTGTGTCCAACCCACTTTCAAGAGAAGAAAATCTCATCTCGGAGGAACCAACCATTATTGACCTTGGAGTGCAAGATATTGGTCCTAACAAACCTTTGATTACGGATCTCTCGGTGCCTATTGTCATATAGGTCTATCCTTACAAGCATTTGGAAGCATCCCAAACAAATATGGAACCAAATCCCACAACTTCTTCAGGGAATTCTCATATTCCCTCTATGACTGTCACAACTGAGGGTGTTCCACCTCCTAACCAACAGACACCAGTCTAGGCCACTATGGTCTCGACTGCCTCTACTTCAGGCAATGGTCCACTCCCATATTTGGTGGCGACCATTGCTCCATTGTATCAGAGTGCGACAGGCCCTCCGTTCACATACAAAATGCCTAGCTTCAATCCAAATGTTGTCCTTTTTTACTCCACTCAACCAACTCTAAGTCTAGGGGCAGGGAGTTCAAATACTCCTCTGCAAGGATCCACAGGGGGAATTCAAGCTCCTTATAATGCTTTCCCTTACGGAGGGGGTCATATACCTCCTTCATTCCCTACACTCGGTGGTGCTCACCAAAAATCCATCGGGCCAAGCATGAACTATGGTTCGTATGGCATGAGTAGTCAAGGATTGCCTTCTAATAGTCAGCCGATAGGTTCGACACCATTCTCTTTGTTCGATGTGTTTTCTAACAATGCTTTCTCATCTGTTGCTTTCCCCACTGGAGGTAACCTTGGTTATGGACAATCGAATCCTATGCAGGGTACTATTCCTGCACAGGGGGCAAACCCAAGAATCTCTTCCCCCCAAGAACCGTGGAATCCTTGGTAAGGATCAACTTCCTCATCATGGATGCTGACAGGGGGAAACCCTTTCTAGTATGATGTTTTGATCAGTACTGGTAGTTGTATGTTTATAATGGAAAGAATATGTATGGCTTATGTTCTCTTAAATCATTATTTATATGCATACTAATCTAATTCAGACTTCACGCCTGGTTCTAGAGAGAGAGATACCCTTATTTGCCTTAGATAGTACCCTGGGTAAACCTCCCCATAGAGATACCCTTCTTGAAAATCCCATCAAGAACCTGGAAGGAGGACGTGAAGGTGAAAGGCCTTAAGAAATCCCTGATAAGTATCAAATCGACGGATGAGATCCCGTCAGGAGATCTGTGGTCACTCACGACCGTTAGATAAGAAGAAGAAGATGGAAAGTTAAGTACCTTAACCTTGATAGGTGTCGATTGACGGACGAGATCCCATCGGGAAATATGTGGTCACTCATGACCGTTAGATTTGGTAGGAGAAAGTAAGATGTTAAGTGCCTTACCCCTATGACTTTCTGTGTCTTCGTGGGTAGTGAAGAGATCGGGACCATAGATCCCCAAGGTCCATGAGAGCATCTGGACCGTTGATTTTTCCACGTCCAAGAAGTCGTGGGAGAGAACACAAGTTAGGAACCTGCTTGAGCCATCAAATCTCGGCTGGAAAACCCGACAACCGTTGGATCTGTCAGGAGATACCCGAGGGATAACTCCCCAGTGAATAGGGGTGAAAGCCTTGAAATAGATTTGGACCATCTGAATAATGGAGGCCACGTGTCAAGAGATTTTCCACTTCGAGAAATCAGGAGTCGAGAACTCGGGAGTTCTGGTGACGAAAGATCGGGGCATTCCATGGTAGAAAACCCAAAGTAGATTCAGGTCATCCGATTAAAGGAGGCCATGTGTCATGAGATTTCCCATTTTGGGAAATCAGGAATCGAGAACTCAGGAGTTATGGTGATGAGAGATCGGGATGTTCCATGGTGGAAACCCCGAAGCAGTCGTAGACCGATTGATTCCTGTAGGCTACGTGTTGAGAGATTACCCGTTTCGGGAAATCAGGGATCGAGGATTCAAGAGTCCTGTTGACAAGAGGTCGGGCTCTTGCCTTGAAAAATCTCGACGGAAGAGAGACCGTGGTCATATGGGAAGAGGTCATATTGGCCAAGGCATAACCCAAGGGGCTAATCACCAATTTAGGCCTGTTTGGCACTTCGACATTTCGGCACTTAGGATACCGAAGGGCATGTTCCCTTGTGCTCTCAAACCCTGAAATCCAGACTTATAAATATCGAGATGTTAACATGTGGTTAAGCTCCGATGAACGGATAGGATCCTCTCGGAGGATCCAGGGTCTAGGATGACCATGAGATGTGAGGAAGAGACGCTGAATTTAAGCTGGGGCGTGAAAGCACATTAGGGTAAGTGGTGAGAAGATTTGGATGGCCAAAGCCCACCCACCCAAATCTACGGTTGAGGCTTCATTCCGGAGCCCCCTTGTTGTTCTTCCTTTAGCAGTGAGGGGAGGGTCCAAAATCGAACATGCAACTCTTGAACGGTCAGGATTTATTCGCCTTGATCAACGACGTTCAGGCGAATTTTAGAACCCCCTTGCCATTCTGCCTTTAATGGGGGGGGTCCGGAATGGTGTGGCGTGTGAAGTGGGACCCGCCTCCTGTCACGTCTCCCTCTGGGTCGTGTTTCCCCTCTTTCCACCTCTACTCCACTCAACTGCATGACAGGGTTGTTCCTAATGGCCATTTGCTAACCCTGTTGGGATTCGTCCCTATTGGCTAGTCACTAGCCCTGTCGGGGTTCGACTGTTGTAGAGTCGAACGATTCGACATTCCTGTAGCGTCGAAGCGCGAAATACAAGAAGCTCCATGATTATTTGACCTGGGATCCTGACCCGCAATGACATGGGAGAAGAGAGAGAGAGTTAGCTTATGCTAGGCCTCCATAGATATTTCAGGGGCTCTGATTCTGTAGAAATCAACGAAAACTTGATTATGGTAGTGGGTTGCAGGAACCCCGAACAAGGTTCAACACCTATGCTCGTTGGGTCGGCAGGGGGAATACCCTCTCAAAATCCTTGGACCGCAATGTAAGCCCAACCTCCTTTGTCCTTCTACGAAAGTTAGTTGACGATGCCTCAACAAGCACAAAATCCATACTCTATTCTTGGACTAGGTTTTTACTAGAATCCTGGCCAGCAGCCAATCTTTTCCTGGCAACCTAGTGCCAGTCAAAATTCAGTTCCCTTTTTCTATGGTCATAATTAGCATCCCAAACTATTGTTCCTAGAAACTTTGCATTTGCTTGACTTAACGAGGTTGTTGAATGACCCCATCTGTCATGATCCACGTTGGCCTCCTATGCCGACCAAGTTGCCTTCAGACATTCCCAAGTTCGAAGCCAAACCTAACAAATATCCAGGCGATCATGTGACTACTTTTCATCTCTGGTGCTCATCTAATTCATTGAAATATGACTTCGTCCAGTTGTGCTTGTTTCAATGCACTCTCATAGAGAGTTCTCCGAAATGGTACATTGAGCTTGATCGCTCAAGATACTCTTCCTTCAGCGAATTGACAATGGATTCCTTAAACCATTTCCACTTACCTATGAGATACGATTCCAACACAGAATTGTTGGCCAAATTTGAGCAGACCAAGGTGGTCCATATCTCTGATCACATCCGAGAATGGAGACGCCGGAAGAGTTTGATAAAAGTACCAGTCCCACTAGAATTTTTGCTGGAGTGGTTCCTTAATTATTTGGTACCCTGGTTATCCAAAGATGTAGCTATGTCGGAATTATTTTTTGAAGAAGATGCAATAATGAGAGCTCAACAGCTTGAGCTGATTTACTCATAATCTGGCCTACTTTATGAAATCTTGCCAAATAAACCTAGGTCAATTCTTAACAAAACTATATAGAGAGTTGGACCACATGCTGATGGTATTGTCGGTTCAACACAAGGTAAGACCATTGATCCACTATCAAAATAATTGAAACAATTGTCGATACAACAGACAACAGCCATCCGGACCATAGGTTTGGTTGCTCCCCCTACCCAAATGTCGGATGTACACAGTGTACAATCGACAAAACCAAAGGCCAACCAATAGCCCAACGAGAAGAAGAAAAAATGAAATAAGGGTAAGGGGGATAAGAAACCTACCAATAATGTTGGTGGGGGAAACACTGAAAAGAAGAAGTCGAAGCATCCGTGTAATGTGTGCACAGAAGACCACCCAACTTCTCAGTGCCCTTGGCTCGTGGGGGCCCAAAAGTTATTGGCACAACAGTAACCTGTTGTGTTAACGAACCCATTCCAACATGGGAAAAATTTAACTCAATCCTTGGTGAGCATGGAAGGGGGAAGTCAAGGACCTCCTACATCTTCGAGTAATCCTTTGTCCGCAAATGTGTATATGATGAAAGGTGATGCTTACATATCATCCAGAGCGCATGATTACGGAATGCCTAGATCCTTTGAGAAGAATAAAGAAGCTGAGATTCCCCCTCTTCCTCTCCATATTTAGAAGACGTTGGGTGAAACAATGACATGTATCCCAAAAGGTGCGTTCAAGAAATCTTCTCACAACCCAAATGCAAGGGCCGCCCAGAACTACTCTGTGGTGGAGGATTTGTCCCAAACCCCTTGTGCGATGTCTGCCTTGGAATTCCTCCAGAGTTGCCCTTCCTCGATAAAGGCTATGTTAGTCGCTTTAGGATCCACTGAGACTTTTAATCTAGGCACAATCATGCTTGATATGACTGACTTAAAACCTCATCTCTCTTACCATGTTGCATTTTAGATAGTAGTGGCTTATACCATGAAAACTTTTACACAGAACATTTTCCGCACAGTGGTTGATGAGGGTGCCTCGACATGCGTAATTTATTTGGCGTGTTGGAAGGGCATAGGATAGCCTATTTTGTTTCCATCACCAAATCTTCTTACCGCTTTTGATGGTCATTCTTTCCGAACACATGGCATCATTCCCTCTTTCCCCATGCGGTTAGGGGGGAAAAATGTGTGCATTGAAGTTGAAGTAGTCAATGCGTATCTCAACTATAATCTTCTGTTAGGAAGGAGTTGGAATTATGCTATGCAAGCAGTGGTTGCTACTATTTTTCGGGTCTTGTTGTTTCCACACGAGGACTGGATAGTGACCATTGATCAGTTGTCTTTCTCCCATCCTGACCCTTCATTGGGGGCATCCATAGTCCCAATGATCGAAAACCCTCAACCCAACATCGTCAACATAGGGATTGGTTTGTGCCCACCTTTTATGGGTACTTTTGATTACTTGCCCCCTCCCGACGATATTAAGTTTGTATCAAACCAGCCTACGGTTGAGATTTTTCAAGTCTTCTTGTTTCGTACGAATTACTTTCATGATCCATGGAATCTTCCTTCCCCATCAAGAATGATGGAAGGGACAGGGCACCATGGCATGGCGATGCCCTTGTCCACAGAAGAAGTTGCGTACTCTATAGTCCAACAAGATTCCGTCGACCTTGATCTGACTCCCACTCAAGATTTAGATCTGATTTCAGAGTCTACTTGGGCTCGAGGTTTCCTCACCGATACTAATTATTTAGACTTAGTCCTACCCTCTGAAAAATCATTCATAGAGGCAATGACCATTCCAGACAAACCCTGGGATGATCTCCATCACAAATCTTACTTCCTCTCAGAGTTAAGAAGAATTGAAGCAGGAGAATTCACTTTGACTATGACTAGAGATAAGTCTTGTCCTATCAATCCCTTGGCTATGCACACAGTTTATGTCGAGGGTAATATGGCACCCATTACTGAAATGATACCTATTGATATCTCCAGAACCCCTGGTGTCGCGGAGAATGTCCTCTTCAGAGTTGATTTCTCCCCCAAAGAGATTCAAATATACACGAATTTATTTAAAGAATTCTGTGATGTTTTTGCTTGGTCTTATGAGGAAATTCTAGGCATCGATCCAAGAATTTTCGAACATGAAATCACGACTTATCCTAATGATAATTCGATCCGACAGAAGCTTCCTCCAGTCAATCCTAGGAAAGAAACAACTATCAAAGCTGAAGTAGAGAAACTTCTTAAGGCAGGTTTTATCTACCCCATTCACTTGACTTAATGGGTGTCAAACCGCATTCCAGTCGATAAGAAATAGGGTATGATTCACATTTGTACAGACTTCCGTGATTTGAGCAAGGCTTGTCCAAAGGATAATTTCCCCACACCATTCATTGACCAGATAGTCAATGAATGCACCGGATGCGAGGCCTTTTCTTTCATGGATGGTTTTTCGAGCTACAATCAGATACAGATCAAACCCAAAGACCAACACAAAACCACTTTCATTTGTCCGTGGGGTACATTTGCTTATCGAAAAATTCCTTTTGGTCTGAAAAATGTTGGAGCTACCTTTCAATGGGCCATGTCTTTTTCTTTCCACGATATCAAACATATAGTTGAGGCTTACCTTGATGAATTAGCATCACGATCTCATAAGAGAGTTGATCATCCTACGCACCTCAGACTCATGTTTGAGAGATGTCGCTACTATCGGATTCGCTTGAATCCAAACAAGTGCAGTTTTTGCATTACGTCGGGTCATCTGCTAGGTTTCATAGTTTCGACAATGGGGATCATGGTTGATCCTCTCAAGGTTGAGGCAATAGTTCAGTTGCCTCCCCCGAGCATGATCCTTCAACTTCAGAGTTTGCAGGGAAAAGATAACTTCTTACGACATTTCATCGCAAACTATGCCGAGATCACAAAGGGCTTTATGTGTTTACTCAAGAAGGACGTCCCTTTTTATTGGGACGAAGCTGCTCAATGCTTGTTTGGTGCTTTGAAACATTCTCTCACATCTTCCCCTCTGCTTTGGCCACCCAATTATAATAAAGACTTCTTATTATACTTGGTTGTAGCAGAGTCGACCATTGGTATGGTCTTGGTTCAGGAAGATGATGTGTTTTCTAAGTACGTGATCTATTTTCTGAGCCGAGGCCTGGTTGGATCGGAACTTAATTATTCCCATGTTGAAAAAATTATGTTGGAAATAGTTCATGATGTCCAATGGTTCTGTCATTATATCTTGTTTCTAAAGACCACCATCATTGTCATTGTGAATCCATTTCAATAGGTGTTGACACGACGAATAATTGGCGAACATATCAGTATATGGATAGTTTTCCTCCAAGAATTTGACTTAGATTTTGTTTTGTCAAAATCCAAAAAGTCATTGGTCTTTGCGGAACTCATATCAGAACTTTTGGTCGAGTCAGGTGATGTTATTCCCAAAGAGTCTCATATTAAAGGAGACGTGTTTTTGATTGCATCTTCGAACCCCTAGTATGGATATATACTTGTCTATATCCAAACTTTGAAGTTCCCCACCTCTGCTTCTCGTGATGAGTGTCGTCGTATACGCTATCAAACCAAGAAATATCTTATACTCGAAGATACTCGAAGAAATCGTCCTTAACAATTGCCACACTGGAGCATGTGGCAGCCATATGTTTGGGTTGGAAACAACCCAAAATATCATACGCATCGGTTACTTCTGGCCGACATTAATCAAATATTGTGCTGAATCGGTCAAGAAGTGTCACCCGTGTCAAATATTCTCTCGGAAGATGAGGGCACACCTTGCTCCTATGTTTCCCGTCATTACCATTGGTCCTTTCACCAAGTGGGGGATTGATTACACAACATGCAACCCCCCTTCAACAAGAGAGAACCATTATATCATCATAGAAGTAGACTACTTTACAAAGTGGGTTGAATCCATGCCAACGTTCAAGGATGATGGAGAGACAACAACTCTCTTTTTGTTCAACCAAATTATGGCAAGGTTCGATGTCCCGAGAGAGATTGTCACTGACCATGGTAGTCACTTCTAGAATAAAATGATGACTTAGTTAACATCAAATCTTGGGTTGAGGAAAGAACATTCGTCACCTTACTACCCTCAAGAAAATGGTCAGGTGGAAGCTGTGAATAAGTCCCTCAAGACTATTTTACAGCGAACAATCAATTCGACCAAATCAAATTGGCATTTGATGTTGTACTCTGCGTTATGGGCCCACCGAATGTCTGTTAAGACTGCAACTAGTTTCTCAGCTTTTCAACTTGTTTACGGGTTGGAAGTAGTTTTACCCATAGAATCTTAGATCCCCTCTTTAAAATTGGTAGTGCAATTATTGCCAAACACTTCATCACTTGAAGAGTGGTTATTACATCTCAAACAACTCGATGAGCAGTGTCGAGACACAGCCTTGGCCAACGATGCTCACAAACAAAAAATTAAGTGTCAGTATGATCAGTCCATCCTTGAATTTTCTCTAAAGGTGACTTTGTCCTAGTCTATGACCAATATAAGGATCCCCTAGGGGCAGGCAAGTTCAAACCCATGTGGTTCGGACCATTCATTGTTAAAGAGGTTCTTAAAAAAGGTGCTTATTGTCTGGTTGAATTTGAGGGAAACTCTTTGGCTGAGCCTAGAAATATGCTCTACCTCAAGAATTATTACTCGTAGGTGGGTCACCTTCAATGACTTCTTGTAACATATGTATAGACTCTGTACATTTGTTTTGATTACTTTTTGTCTTTTTCATTTATGCAAGTGTCATTTTTAATGACATTCTTTTCACTATGGTAGATGTCAAGTGAATTAGAGGTTTTCATGGGGTTTGCAGACGGTGCTAGTCGACACACTTGGAGGCTTTCTTCCGCAGCTTCGGTGATTTTTACACCTCAAGGCCAGTTGCTATCCTCAAGAGGTATCTGTTTAGGTAATTATACAAATAACTTTGTTGAATACAGTGCAATCATAGAGTTTCTCTGTGACGCTTTGTCGCATGGTATCTCTCACCTCCAGGTCTACTTAGATGCTCAATTGGTTGTCTCAAGTAAATGTTGTTTACCACGTTTACAACCCTACCCTACACCAACGGTTCCTTAGGGTACGTCTCTTAGAACAAAATTTTGATTACATTACTTACATTTGTGTTCCTAGGAGATTAAATCACATCACTGATACTCTAGCTAATAATATATTACATTGGCATTTTTCACACATGGAAAGATAAAACACACACGCACATGTAAATACATTTGTAGCATAATCCATAAAGCATTAAAAGACAAAAAAAATCCATATATATATATATATATATATATATATATATATATATATATATATATATATATGTTGAAATATGTATCAAGAGTAGAGTGTGGGCGTGAACGCCTCAAAAATATGCACAGTAGGAGTCACAAGGCTTATGCCCTAAAAAATGTACAAAAGTGCTCACAACACATAAACAATCCAACCTAGCTAAAGGCGCAGCCTATTGTCCCTGCCATAGTGTACAACAACATTTTCCAAATGCCAAAAAAGTTGGACCCAAGTCCGTGGCACCCCAACTATGTGAGGCTCCATAGAGGGTGGCAGATCCTCAATCTCTTTCATAGGCACAACATGAGTAAGAGCGGTAAGGTTCTTCTCTACCCACCTCAAAACTCTCTCGGCTTCCCCAGGTTGAGGCCCCCCTGCTGCTCCTGCCAGTCTAATGGCTTCGGCTGCTCCCGCCTTTGGACAAGGACGTCATCTAGTCCTCGCAAAATCTGTCGGACGCACTGGTCCCACATCTGCACATAACAAACAAATCATTGTCAGATACTCTGATACACATAAAAAAAATGATATATATAAAAGAAAATAAAAATTAAAAAATATGAAAATTCAAAATTTACCCAACTCTCCTCGCACTTCTTCGAGAGGAACAACCATATTCAGGTCTCTGGAAAAGTCAATACCAGCATATGGGTAGTCTTCTATCGTTGGAATCTGGCAAGACCACCAGTCGAAGAACTTGTCATCAAAGGCCTCCATGGTCCTTCCACCACCCTATCATGGCAACAATGTCTCCCATTTACATACAGCTGGGAATGTGGCTATGTGCCCTCATACTATCTCTCAAGGGATAATACTGGGCACCCTCTTGAAGAGGAATGCACAAAGTATGGTCCCAAACCCAAAGTTTCTATGCCTCTGCATGCGGCACTCAGTCAATTTCCTTTTCATGCAGTCAAGTAATGTCATGCTCCAATCAAACATGTGTGCATTCAAGCACTACACCGCACAATGCATGTGCGCCCAGGATGCTTGGTGAAGTGCAACAGATCCAGTGATCCGCCCAATCAACAGTACTATCACTTTCAGTGATAGGTTAGATATCTTGTTGGTCGGCACCTATGTGCCCACTTTGTCAGTCCCAACCTCACAATGGATCCCAATCAACTCCTCTATGTTATGAGGCCCTGAAGGAAATATGTGGAAGTTGACTGGTTCCCCTCTCCTTGAGAGGCCAGTTAAGAAGTATATGTCCTCTATCATCAGAGTCAATGATTGACCTTCAAGCATGAAGGCCTCTGCATCCGGGTGCCAATAATATATCAAGGCATTCGATAGCCTCGGTTGTGCCTGCATGAATGGACACTAGTAGAATTTCAGTAGCCCGCATTGAGTCAATGCAATAGTCACACCAAGGTCCTCATCGAACAAAATTTCAATGTCTTCATTCTCTCTTTCCCTCCAATGAACATGCATCCTGCAAGTACCAGTTCAGGAGGGGAATTAGATCTTGCTTTTTATTTTTTTTCAAAAAATTGGGGGCATACGTGGGTTGTAGTGGTGACAGTCATGTATGCACGCATGCAGTAATTATTTTTCATGCATGCATACGTGTGCTTCCCCAAGGCAACACGTGTATGCCTAGGGCCGACCCTTTTTAAAGGTCGACACCCCCCCAAAAAGTGAAATAAAATGCATAAAATAAAAATTGAAAGCCAAGAGGAGCGAATTTGTACTTACTTGGTCCAATCGGAAGTTTGTTTTGTCCACTGAAGCTCCTGAAATCAACACTTTTATCAAAGGGGTGTTTATGGCTTCAGAGTCAATTTCCCAAATCATCAATGGTGATAATGAGTTGCCAACTTCTATTTATAGACTTTTTGGCCCCCTTTTGTCATTTTTTTGGACCCCCTCGTCATTTTTTCTAAACTGGAAATCATTTAGTATGGTTCAAGAGTTTCTTTGGGACAGTTACGATAGAGGTAACTTCGGGTATCGAGAAGCTTTTGGGATATTTGGGTCACTTTTGAAGGTCCTTTGGTAAAAATAGCATTTTTTCAACTTGAGCATTTAAGTTAGGATTCGACCTCCACTTTTTGTATCTTGTTGGATTTATCACTTTGACATAGGATTGAACCCACCAAGTTGTGATATAGAACCATCTTTGCTTCTTTAGAAGTGTCATAATGTCATGGTAGAGACTTCCCCTTCATGGATGCCCTAGCTAGATACTGCTTGCTTTTACGACATCCATGTTGTTGGTAATGACTATAGGCTTGGGAGTCCCTGTTAGTCTTTTCCTGATTATGAGTTTGAGCCTCATCTGCATGATTTTTTATCACTGTTGACCTCACCCTCGGGACTCCCAAAATTTTAAACAGGTCTTCTTTTAAGCCCTTTTCAGACCCTCTAAAAATGAAAAGATTGTTGAGCGATCTTGTTGTCTTTCACGCTCATTAAACTGAAATTTGAAGTCACGTCTGTCTGGCGGTAGTTTACCCCTTTTTCGGTCCATATGGTAAACTATATGAACAAAGGTATACTCTAGGATCTTTGGTTCCCTAGAAGAGTATTCTCAGGTATGATTTTAACCCTTTTTCAGGCCCGAGGGACTAAATTTACGAAAAAGGCACCCCGACAGAGTCCATAGTTAAGATATTTTCAGAATCCCTAAAATTGAAAATATTGTTGAGTGACCTTGTTAATTCACACTCGTTAAAATGGACAAGAAGAACATCCTTTATGGAGTCCATAGTTAAGCTCTTTTCAGACTCCTTAAAAATGAAAATATTTTCGAGTGTTCTTTTCTTTGTCACACTCGTTAAAATGATTTTGAATAGTCGTCTGTTCAGTGCTAGTTTACCCTTTTTTCGAGCCGATTAGACTATCTTCGAAAAAGGTACCCCACTGGAGTCTCCTTTTACATTTTTTTAGACTCTTTAAATATGAAAAACGGTCGAGCTTACCTTCTCTGGGATCGTCAAACTTACATCGAAGGACGTTACCATTGTGTGTCTTATTAAACCGCATTTTCATACCTGCGTCTTTGGCCTAATACCTACTCCATGTTGCTCTCAACTGAACCATCTGAAGCATGCCTTATATGCAAGCCATGTAGCACTTTGCCTCTGCGTCTTGGCACCTTTGGCCCATGGAGGTTTTTTCCAAGTGTCCCCTTTCTGCATATGTCCCCTTTCTATGAGCATTAGTGTGTTCCTTGCACCTGGAACTAGTATGTTAGCGACACTCGTTCCTCCTTTGTAACGTAACATTATTTTATTCTTTTTTCAAAAGATTTCCAAAATTATTGAAAAAAAGACAAAAAAATAAAATATACTCCAAAAAGAGGAAGGGAAAAGTATTTTCTTTTTGTTGGCAACACAAGGAGTCGTCCTTGGACAAAGCACATCTTTTTGTTTGTTCGTCAAAGATATAGGATATAGTATGACCTTAGGAAGCTATTCTCATAGATCTGTGTCCTTTGTTTGGTTATTCCTCTGAACATATGGAAGTTGGTGTTGCCTCCTACATTGTCAAATTTTGTCAATATCATGCTGCCTGAGTCTCATCATTTGTAGTGCTACTGTCCAAGGGAAGTTTTTACCAAGCTTGTGTCGGCCTTTCTACAGTTTGTCTCTTGTCCTCATTCCCGCCCATCCTAAAACACCAATCAAAATCCTTGTTCAAAATCAATGAAGTTATTTTCCTGATCACTGAGATCCTCTTGTCTATTCACGATGAGTTGTCGAAGACCTCTGGGTAATGAAGTCGTACACTCATATTACACTCTTACCTGAGTTTTGAAGATATTGAAGTTGTTGCTCGAGCTATGAGAGCATCATCTCCAACAATCAGACGACACTTAAATTCTTGAAGATGGATACTATACATGTATATATTTTGATTTTGAGATGTATATCCATTGTGTATTTCTCACAGCTACACTTTATATAGTTATATGACATGGATCTGTAGTGTATTTGATTGGCAGCCATGATTTTAGTTTTTTATCCCAAGCATGGGTATGCCTGCCTTAGAGAGACAAAATGTTATTTTGCAGATGGCATATCCCAAATACTGGTCCCTAGGTTCACTCACTTGGCACATTGACGAAGATTGGTAAAGTATTTCAGCCATCATGTGCTCTTCTGACCTCACACTTTAGGGGGCATATGTTATAAACCTAATTTGCACCCAACCTCCATACCTGGCCTCTGGCCCTACTAGTTTCCAATTTCTTGAGCCAATCTCTTCTAAAAAGCCCTCTTTTTGAGCCATACGTGCCCTGGCCTTCTACAACCCGTGTGTGCACTCATGCATACGCATGCAGGCCTTCTACAGCCCGCGTATACTGACAAAAGCACAAAAAATGGAAAGTTGCAGATGGGAAATAGAGTTTCGGGAAATTGGTAAAACCATTTGACTTCCTATGGCTAGTCATTCAACTGGATAACTACCTATAAAATAAGGGGTAGGGGTCCCATTAAAAAAAGAAGAAGAAGAACATAGAAAATCTAGCCAAATTTATCCCCCCTTTGCCCCAATTTCCTGCAAGTGTATTTTGAGGTTGAGTAGTTGGTGCATTGTGAAGAGGAGACCAAGACCAAGTTCTAGGAGCAGTGCTAGCCACATATTGTAAGTTTAATCTTGTGAATATTAATACAAAAAGGAATACTTTTTTCGTCCCACCATATCATGTGTTCAAATTGTTTATTTATTTTATGATATTGTCACATCTAATCCAACAACTAGTATATAAAATGCATGTTTCCAGCTCTCTATTTGTCCATGTGTGAATGCAAGTCATCTTTGGGAGGAGGATTGCAGTCAAGGAGTGAGTGAAATCGAAGGGATCAACATCAAATGAAGGATTTAAGGTAGAGTTACCTAATCTTGTTTGCACCTTTTTATTGCATGAATGTGGGGTTTTGTGTTGGGAGAATAGGAAAAAGTAGAGGCCTTTAAATGGTCATTTTCTGCATGCATGATTAGAGCCCTTAATTTCTAAGTCCATAAGTGGGATTTCCCACTCACTTCAATGGGATTTATGTGCAAATAATACTCCAACAGCTTGAAATCTATTTTCCTCTTTTCCCCTCGCTATCTAGTTGGACTAGAATCTCTTTGACACTGCTGCTAGGAACAAAGGCCATTATGATAGACTGTAGCATGTAAATCATGAAGGCCTTGAGTGCATTGACCAGTGCGAAAGATTTCTTCTCTTATATATCATAATTGAGCTCAGCATCTCAAAGGGATCTACTGAAAAATGTTATTGGATTCTCATGCCCTTCCTCATTTTTCTGCAGCAGTACAACAACAATTGTTTCCTCTAAGGAAAAAGAAAAGATGAAGAACTCTTTGGTATAGTCAGGGCTAGCCAATATAGGTGCTTCGACTAAATCTTGCTTTATTGTTTGGAAAGATGATTTTTCCTCCGAGGACCATTTTATCACAACATCTTTCTTCAACATGTTAGTAATAGGCTTCATAATTTCAGCAAAATTTGGCACAAAACGTCTGAGGAAGTTTATCTTACCAATAAAAGACTAGACAACATTTTTGTTTATAGGGATCTCAATTTGTTGAATGGCACAAACCCTCTTTGGATCAATTTTTATGCGTCCCACTGATATGATGTGGCCCAGGAGATTTCCTTCTGGCATGGAAAAGTGAGACTTACTAGGATTGAGAGATATCCCATACCTCCTACATTTCTTGAAAACATGCTCCAAATGATGCAAACGTTCCTCATCAGACTTGGAGAAAATGGTAATGTCATCTAGGTATAGGACCATAAATTTGTCTTTCTTCTCCACAAAATCTATGTCCATGGCCCTCTGAAAAGTGGCCCCTGCGTTCATGAGCCCAAAGGGCATCTTATCATACATGAATGTTCCCCATGGGGTGGTGAATGATGTCTTTTCTTTGTCTTCCTCACAAACTGCTATCTAGTTATAACCATAATATCCATCCAACAAGGAATTTCTATGTGCACCTACCACCCTCAGTAAAATATGATCCATCTTGGGGAGGGGTTAATTTTCCTTCAAAGAACACTTGTTGAGATTTTTGAAATCAACACATAAACGTATATCCCCACTTTTCTTCCTTGCATGTACTAAGTTGGCCACCCAGTTTGAATACCTCAATGGTACAATAATCTTGGCATCCAACATGATTTTTATCTCTTTCTCAATTATGGACATTAACATGGGTTTAAATTGTCTAATCTTCTTTCTGAATGGCTTGGAGCCAATTTTTAGAGGGATCTTGTGTTGGATGATGTCAATATCAAATGTCTTCAAATCTTCATAGGACCATGCAAAAGTATCAGCAAAATTTTTAATGAGACCGACATACCTATCATTTTGTTTTGAAGCCAATGATTCAGACAACTTGATGATCTTGGGATTCTCAGAGGTCCCAATGTCACACTCTGTCACCTCCTTTTCTTAATTCTTCATGGAAGTTCCTTTGTAAACATAATTGTTATCGAACAATCTTTCCAATGGCACCAGTCCTCTCATAATGTGATTGGTTTTCAACTCCACAATATCATGACCAACCAATGTCCTCAGTAGATGAGAGGATTGTTGATCTTCTAATTTCTCATTTTCATCTTCTTGAATTTCTTGATCAATTGAGATATTGGAGAATTCATCAATGGTGTGTAGAAATCTGTGTAGCTCTAAATCATCACTAAAGACTTGCCAGTGCTTTATGTTGTTTGGTATGGTTTTTCTATGTTTGATTTCCACCTGATATTTAACATTTGGGCCAATGGGAAGCCTAAAAATGCTGGTAGCTAAGGCCAAAGAATCATCCTTTTGATTATGTTCTCTGGGAATGAAAGAAATGTTAAATGCTGGAAATAAATTATCGATCAAATCCCATACCTTTTTCCTGTACTTCTTGAGCCTCTATTTCTTAGTTTGATAGATATTTCTCACTTGATTGATTACCATCTCAGAACCACCAAAAATTGCTAAACAATTAATGGCCATGTCTTTGGCAGCTCTCAATCCCAATACCAGAGCTTCATATTCTGCTATATTGTTAGTAGTCTCAAACTCCAGCTTATAAGAGAGGGTTATCACTTATTTTGAAGGGTAAATAAGGAGAATACCTGCACCATATCCTTCCTTTGATGAAGATCCATCGAAATACATCTTCCACACCTTGTTTTGTCGACGAGTCATTGGTTGATCTCTGCTTTGGCTGACTAATATTTCAGGTTCATCATCATTTAAATGAAAAAAAGACGAATCAACCCCATCCTCAACAACATAAATGGGGTGATTTCTTGGGTTCTGATGATCATTGACTATGTAGGCTAACCTTACCTTTCTGTATAGCCTCCTGTTCTCACCACCGAACACAGGAATGGTGGCATATTTGAGGTCCATTTGCAATGATCCTCCAACCTTCTTAGCCCAATTTCTGGATAAGAGCATGAAAAAATTTGGGGGGATGTCAACCACCACAATGTCCATCACTACACTCTTCATGGGTAATTGTGCTAGAGAAACCACCATATCCTTTATCAATCCCAGGCATTTCACTTTCTTATAATCAAAGGAATACATGTCTTGGTAAGGCTTGGTAATATCTATACCTAGTTCTTTCATAACAACTTTGGGCATGACATTGTGAGAGGCTCCTAAGTCCATAAGACAGTTGTGCAGGATCTTATCATGGACATTCAAAGATATATAGAAAGGAGGAGAAGCATCAGAGCCATCCTCAATGTGTGGACCCATAGTAATGGCTGGGTTTTCATCCCGTAGACTAATGACATAGGAAGATACACTAGAAGGAGTTGGTTGTAGAACTTTCATGATGGATTTCTTGAAAGGTTCATTTTTTAAAAATTCTGTCAAAGGGACAGGAATCTTGATTTTTCTCAGCTCATGTTCCAGGATGAAAGAGGTTGGTGGATTATCAACTTCCTTTGTTTCAGGGGAAAGAGGTTTTGATAGTGGAGATGACTAAGTTTTAGATGGTGTACCTTTATTTTGATTTGGCTTAGTATGGGCTTCTGCTTGTTTTCCTTTAACAGAGGTGGTGTCCTTGGAAGGTCCATTTATCGTCCTCAAATCATATTTATTCTTGGGTTGACCTTGAATAACTCCCTCTTCCCCTATCTGATCATCAAATTGATTTGACAATTGTGCTACCTCATATTCTTTTTATGTTAAGTGACTGGTATAATAATCTATCTCATTGAAAAGCACAACAATATCGTCCACAACATCATTGTCTACATCTATCTCCTCAATCTGATTGTTTTGGAAAGGGGGCAACACCCTTTGATCATCAACATTTCTCCTTTCTCTATGCATTACTTGAGGATCATCATTAGGCCTTCTGAATTGGTTTTGATTTCTATTACCAACTCATTGAAAAGTTATGTTCAGTTGTTTGGATTCCCATTTTAGCCTAGCTATCTTAGAAGTCAGATCCTTTAAAGTCTAGATCATCTCCTCAAATTTAGGATTAGATGTAGCTGGGTTAGAGGAGGCAGTGACATCCACTCTCTGTTTTTTCTTCTCTTTATCAGACCTAGTCTTCAATCTATCTGATGCCATAATATTAGATTCAACCTCAATGGATGCTTCTTGCATGGAAAACAATGTGGTTGAAATTCTCTCTCTCAAGAGGAGGGCGAATTCTGCATCAAATGCATTAGCATAAGTGATCTTGGCAGAGGCCTAAGTTGGTTTGATTTCATCTAGGATTCTACCATACATTTTGTTGAATCTCTTGGTGAAATCTGAAATAGATTCACCATTCTTTCTCTTTAGAGCCCCAAATTCAATGATGTAATAGAGATAATCTCTCCTATCTCCCCATTTCTTTATAAAATCTTCATCTAACACCTCAATATCTACAATGAAGGTTGGAGGAATACTTTTGAACCATTTTCTGACCTCCCCATACAAACTCTGCACAAACAACCTCATCCACACATCTGAATAATCCGTGTTAACGTTGTCTGCAAAATTGTAAAAGGATACCAGATGTTCTTCAGTAGTTATTTCACCTTCCCCACTACATCTTGGAATATATTTCATGTAATCTATGGTTGGGAGTGCATGTAAAACTACAGGTAGCACTACGGGTGCATATCTAGCAACAATTATGAAATCCATCCTATTAACGACCATGGCTTGAACAATTGGAATCTTCAAATTTATGGGAGATACAGGACTGGATGCAGGACTGGATGATGAAGTGGAATCAGGAGTAGGATATGCCTGAGCCCCGTTGGAATTATGATTCTCAGGGATGGAAAATTCAAGCTTCTCGTGATGATGGTTTGAAGTATTCTCTTGGTGTGCATCTTTTCCCTTGAGGGGGGAAGTGTATCTATGAGCTACAGTGGATTTCATTAGTTTCCTTTCTAGCTCAAGGCCTACTGTGTTATTTTCAGGGTTGTAATCAACCTTCTTGGATTTTCTTTTTTCATATTTGGATCTGTTGAATCCCTTTTTGGGTTCCATTATTTCTTCTTTAAAATTTACTCAATGAAGTCGCCAAGTGAAATATGGCAGTTTGTCTGTGTCTAGTATTTATTCACCATCAAAGGTGAGAGTTGATCAATTTTTGTTCTCCCAGGGAAAGTTATTTTTTTACTCCATCCCTGAAAACAATGCCAGAATATGTTGGTCCTAAGGTCTGTACCTGACTGATAAAGGGAAAATCTAGGCCACCTATTAGTTTATAATGATTGCTTCTTTTAACTTTTTGTTGGTTGGCCAAAGGGTTATTTTATCAAGACAAAGGCAAGGTTGGGTTGGAAGAATGATATGGATAAGGGCCCTCCTTGGTTGATGGCACACTAATGATTTATTAGTGAAATAATAGAAAACAGAGAGAAACAACAAACTACTCAATGAATAATCTGTTGCAAAAAGTTCAATACTTAAAATATCATTTCAAGACATCAAACATGTATCAAAACACAATAACTCCCATAGGTTGCAAAAAAAAAATCTTCACCAAAGATGTTTGACAAGTTGAATGTCAATAAAAATAAGTCATACAATAGCTGGAAGGAAATGAGATGTGTGTTGCACAAATAAAAAATTGTATTCAAGATAACAATGAAAACACATGAAGAGTTGAACGAAACATTGTCATCAAGAGTATGTTCACCAGGCAGAGAGCTTTAATCCGTGCATAAAATGGGTCCAAACAGTCATTGTATTGATATTATTTCCTCAAAAAATCCAAACTTTACAATATCCAAAAACTCCCTATTTAAAAGAGTTTCAGAGGCTCTCGTCCTTAGGGGACCGAGACCTTGATCTAGGGAACTGTTCATGAAAAAAAATATTAACTTTACTAAGAAACTAGATTTAATCAACAAGAGTGGTTCTTATCAGACATAGAAGACCACTCTTGCATCTAATCTAGGAAAATGCTCGACGAAATCAAATAAAAATGCTACTGTCTCTTTGACAGAACTAATGCATGTGTTGGAGGAACTGAGGGGTCGAAAATAGGCCTCGGAGTGATAGAGAAGAGCTCTGTGTTGAATGACAGCGTGTCTGTCAACTGTTGGGGGCCACTGGAGATAACCGGCTGCATGAGCAAAGTTTGTTGAAGTGTTTCTAGGACTAATTCGGGTTGACCTGTGACTGAGACTTAGCTCCCTGTCTATGCCTGAGCTTTCGAAAGCCAAGTGCACTCTTTAATGACCTCGTCAGCTTCCATATGTACCTATGAAATGGTTTTGCTAGAATGGTTGTTTTCCCATTGGACATGAGGGGAGACGTGGAGGTGAGAATCTAATCGGGAGATGGGATGAATGGACGTGAGGGTAGATGAGATGTGAAGACATATGGCAAAGTGAGAGGAGGTGTGAGCAGGTTGGGAAGTGAGTGGATAATAGGTGGTGAAAGGTGAGAGTAGTGAGTAGGATGAGGGGATATGAAGTGTGAGGTGATGCGGTGATCTAACATCATTCAATCATGTGATTGAAGGAGCTGTTGAGGGTGGTTGGGATCCAGTCCTCCTTTGGACCTACAACCCCCTACACATTGCCACCTACCCTTCCAACAAAACCATGGTTTAAATTGTGGGACCGCTATGGAAAATTAATGTCTGGGCAGTTTTCATACCCGCAATGAACTATAGTCATCGATCTAATTACGATTCAGATCTGGGTGACATTTACCTACTACAAGGATCGATGGTTCTCGTTGACCTGGGACCAATGGTTCAGATTCACTTCAGAATTTTGGGCTTTGGGAGTTTCAAATGTCAAGAATGAAGATCTCTTGGAGGAAAATCATTGAAGTGACGTGACGATCTGATGGCGTATGATGTCACGGATTCTGAGGTGTATTGGAAAGAACTGTGACACCTGTCACGTGGAAATGGGTGAATGACACAACCAAATGACCTGAGATGAATTCCATGTGTCTTGCCTCATGAGTGTGCCACGTGCGTCGACACTTTGAGATTCGAGAGTATCAAATGTTAGTTCTTCGAAACTTCCCGGTGGAAAATCGTCGAAGTAACTGATCTGTCGCCACGTGTCCTGTCTGATGGATGGTATTGATTTACTTTGGGACTTTGGGTCTTTGGTTCTTAGATACTTTTGAATGTGAAACCTAAAAATATTCCGGAGGAAAATCCCCGAAGTGAATGATCTATTGTCGTGTGTCGTGACTGACGAATGGTCCATATGCTCTTCGGAAATCTAGGCTTCAGGAGTTTCGAATCTGAAACCTAAAAATATCTTGGAGGAAAATCCCCAAAGTGAATGATCTGCTATCACATCTCGTGACCGACAAGTGGTCCATATTCTCTTTAGAAATCCAAGCTTTGGGAGTTTCAAATGTAAAGCGTGAAAAAGCTCCCAAAGGAAAATCACCAAAGCGACGTGTCAGGTTCTCGCAACTTCATCTCTTCGTCTCTTCGAACGCTTCAGGTCTTCATGAATTCATTAGTTCTAAATTGATATTAAAACCTGCGTGATTTTGGAAACTGAATGGACAAGAGTCGTTGATCTATGATTTACTTGGTGGATCTTTACCGTTGAAAATTTACCTATCTTTTCCCACAGTCTGAGCCTGAAATTTGTTGATCTGGGTGGTTGCGTCGTGTGCATGGGAATTTCCCGTAGAAAGAAGAGGCTTGGTAGACCTATGGTGATCTCAATCAATAATGCACATGATGACAAGCATTCTGAAACAAATATGACATGTATTTTATCCTTTCAGAAAAACAGAAACAGAAATGTGCAAAGACTCAAAAACGAATAAGGGCCAAGACACTCAATAGTGGGAAACTGACTTAACCACCAGAAAAAAGGGAAAAATTGATGAGAGGTGGGGGATGCATACCTAGGTTACAACAGGTGATATCCTAGGGCATCCTTCAAAGTACCATGTCAAGGACATCTAAATAAAAAAAAGTATGAAATCAAGTAAAACCAATGCTCATAAGATATATCAGTCCTTAGATCATACAAAGTAAAATGTTACTTAATGTATAAGACACATAAATAATTCACATAAAGTATCCCCTTCAAATTTAACATTAACTCAAGAATTTATGCAAGTTGGAAAGTTTGAATATGGGAGGACTTTCATCAGACCCTATTAGGTGTGTCAACCAAAATAGTGAAATAAAAAATGCAAGTAGAGGGATATGTCCTGGGGGAAATAGGAAACAAAAGAACCCTTCAAGAGTAAGTGTGATAGTGGTATTTATCGGGGTTACTTCATGGCTTATGGTGTCATTGAATCTATTTCTATGAGCACCTTCATGGAGGGTGTGCTTTCTCTTGAGTTATCACTTTCTAAGTGATACATTTTTCCAACCCCTTAATAAGCCATTTTGTTGTCTTCTTATCATATTTTCAAATCCCCTTTATAAGGTTTCAAGATATAGCATCACTGCTTGGGACCGAGGAAAACATGGAAAGGGTGGATATCAAGTATGGATTGGATTTTGAGAGTTCTTTGTTATCTTCTCTTTATTTCTTTGGTATCATTGCACCATGATTAAAAAATAACCATGGGTTATTAATCTAACCCCCTTGTGCATATGTGCAACAATAGGTAGGATCCAAGTCATATTGAATAGGTGCACATTGGAAGGATTGAGACTTTATGTTATACCTAAGTGGGAGAATTGTATTGAAATGAGTATGTGGAGGAGGGTGACACATGGTTCCATGTAAGTGACATGGATTTCAAAAGTGCATCCTACCACAAACCCCCTCCAAACTACAAAAATTCCATAGATGGTGGATCTTAGATAGATCGAAGATGCATTGATTTTACATAGTAAAATTGGTGAATGATTAACTAAGGAACCATCATATCTTCCCTAGATTGATGGCCTAGACAATTTTTTGTGTTAAGGTAGAAAGGGGTTTAAATGGAGGGCCTCAAGAAGAGTGAAATTAGAGGGAGATAGGTTATTGCATCTAATTAGTGTGGTGTTGGAATGTGCATTTCACAAAAAATAGGCTTCCCAACCCTGAAAATTCCACAATCTCTAGATATTAGAAATATTAGTAATGTAAAAGGAATTATAACTAAATGTTGGAGGTATTAATAAGGAATTGAATCCATAAAATCTTACCCAAATCAATGACATGGTTATTTTCTGTGTGGACAAGGTGGGAATGACTTAATCATAGGCCCACTGCCTCACTACCTAATGAAAATTTGTCATGGAGGACCCCACAGATATAGTAAGTCCACCACCAAGAGGTGTAAAATAATATGGAAATATGGGGTAGTTGACATGAACAAAACATATGGGTTACTTATGGTCTTGAAACTACATAAATAGAATTGCAGAAAGAGTACAAGGATGAGACTATCTAAGGTTGGTTGGGTCCACACAA
The DNA here is from genome assembly GCA_000966675.3 of Picea glauca. Taxonomy (NCBI): domain Eukaryota; kingdom Viridiplantae; phylum Streptophyta; class Pinopsida; order Pinales; family Pinaceae; genus Picea; species Picea glauca. Next base: position 219,933 of record JZKD02S0409857.1, on the reverse strand, counting down.
ATTTTTGTTGGGATATTTAGACACATATGACTTAGTTAATATAAAATTGGTGTAATTTGTCTTTAGGTAAAGTGTGTTTCTCTAGTGTGTTTCCTTAGTATGCATTTGTAACTATGTAATCCAACAATCACGATATGTTCTAGACATAAAGTGATCCAATGGTTCATTTTCTCCTTGATACTAATGGTTACATTGATCTATGGATTAACACCCAATTGGTACATGATATTTATTTAAACATCATGGAGGATCATTTTTTGATGACCAATTGTGAAAAAATCATATGCTTTGTTTTTCCTTTTGAATTAATATATTGCCTCAAGTGGTTGTGTTGGTTGAAGTCATGGATTGTTTCCGCCTTTGAGGATTTTAACCATGTAATAAAATTGTGTTGATATAGAATGGATTGGAATTTTATAGGTGGAAATATTGGACGAATTAACTTGTAGGGCCCATTTTAGGGGCAGGTCCCAATTTTGTGATTTGGGGTTCAAAACCTTCTAGAGCCCATTTAAGGAATCAAATGGCATTTTTTGGGGTCAAAACTTTGTGAGCTTAGTTTAAATCCATTAATGATTTTTTACACATCTAAATCTTTCCAATGGTGCAAAAAGCATCTCGATCAGAGTTTGTATTCATAAGTCATTACTACCACAAGTTAACCTACCCTATTGAACGCCATGGTACTGAGTGAATTCCATGTTAGGATCTATTACTCACACATGTGGGGATATTCATGTGTGGAGTTTCAATAATATTCTATAGGATCCAAAACCATAAGACTAATTTAGGGTTTATGCATTAAAAAACCCTAACCCTAAACAATTATCAAGATATGTTAAATACTAGGTCACTAAGAAGAGAAGGGGTTCCATTATTTTGGTATTGTTATTGGTTCATATATGATAAAAACATAGAGGAGTTAGATATTAAAGCATAAAAAAGAAGGTAGAATATTTTTTAGCATCCATTCAGGTCACAATGTCCATGGAAACTCTATATAGAGTGCCCCTTTCTTTGTACTTGTGTTTCATAATTGAGAAAAAAATAGCAAATAGTAGGTATCACCTTCTAGCTGGGTTTTCTCCTGTATTAGGTTTCCCAGGTCACATCTTCCATTCATTTATGTTGATGGTGTGTACATATTATTGCTTCTTTCATTTTGGTTTTAGTTATTTCAATAACTGTGAGCGCTACGCTACTAATATTAAATCTAAGATATAAGGTAATAAACTGCATAGTAAAATATTTTGGAATATTGTAACATCTATTATGATGAAATATTTCAATGGAAGATCCATGTAAATTTACATATCATATTGGTATCAGAGAAGTTTTATTTTGGGTTTTGTGGGAAGAACCATATCCATAGTGAATTAGTATAGTTTTATCGACCCTCAAGATGAGGTAGAGGAGAGATTTTCAAAGATGGAAGAACAAGTTGTTGATAGCTCTCACAATAAGTCCCTACTTATGGCGGCTCTAGTGAAAAGTGTTGGAAATACTAAGACAACTGAGAGGGGGGTGAATCAGTTTTTACTGTGCTTAAACAATTTTATGCCTATTAAACTATTATTAATCTTCTCCAAGTGATCATCAAGATTATACAAGTCATGAACAATAGAAATAGTAAACATCAATCAAACATATGATATACACAGAGACAAATATTCATGAGGAAACCCATAAAGGGAGAAAAACGCGTCTTCTTCGAATGATAGGCATTCTTTTATGTTTTGTACATCATCTGTATTTGAGAACCAACTCAAACTGAGGCTACAAGCTCTTCTTTAACAAGTTGCAACTTGTTGAGAGCACAAACCTTCTGGTTTCTCTAGCACCCACTAGAATGAAGCACCAACTTCCTAAGTGCTCCATCACCAACTGGATGGAAGCACCAACTTCCAATCACACAGGAACCAACCTATATAACAGAGAACAATGGTTCTCCCTTACACCACCCTACCACCCTCATTTTTCTGGTTGCAAACAGATGGAGGCTACAAATCCCAATCTCATCATTGTTCTGCTACATTGCTCTGCTCTGCCTACATCAGTGTGTTCCTGCTGCTTGAATATTCTTGCGCCGACCTGTTCAACTTATCTTCTTCCTTTTATGCTTTGTGATGCCTCTTCATCCTTTTCATTGAGTCTCTGATATTCCCTTCATATCATGCACTGCATCCCCTCCTACACACATGCATCACACTCAAAACAGAACTCTATGCTCTTTGTTCTATATGTTTTTCTCACATCGAGTCCTCTGCCTGATAATCAGTAAAACCCATCATCTTCCTTGGTAATTATGATATATTTTTTCATCATCAATGGAAGTTATCCAAAGATTCTTTGGCTTCTCTGGCAGTCGCAACTCTTTGTCTTATCTGTCAGTTACAACCAGTCAATTATGGATTCTTTGGCTTCTAATCCCCTTCCTTCACATGACCAGCGACGGTGACCATACGCCTACTCAAAAGGTGCTTCTCATTCTTGGTCTAGCGAGTGCTAGCTCCATTTTTTCTTCAATATGACCTTAGAAGATGAGATTCACGTGACCACGCGATTGCAGGCACGTCCATGGGAAATTTGAGGGAAACCAACTTTTCGCCCCACAATTCACTACAGAGCTCCACGTATGCCTTTGGCAATACTGTGGTTTTGATTGTAGCCCACATACGAAAAATTAAGACTCGAGCATGTTCTAGCCCCACAATCGAGCATGATCGTCGATCTCACGGTCTATGACAAATTCCTTTGACCAACGACTTCGATCAATCTTCCTTTCCCACCTTCTTTCCTCCATCTATGCATGATCCTTAGTCTTAACAACCAAGTGACATGTGTCTCTCCAAACCACTTTCTCCATGGTGCTTCCACCTATAATTCGTGATCTATCAACACGTGGTATTCTCTAATCAGATGGTCACAATCCCTTTAGGTATTCAGGGTTCAAGAGTCTAAACTCTCAACTTTCTTCCTTCCTTTTCTTTTTCCCAGAGTGTTCCAATCCAAAGTACACAATCTGTTGATGTGTGTCCTCCTACAGATCGACGGTCCTCAGCTCCTTCGGGTATTTCACCTTTCACCCAAATTAGACAGATTATTTCTTGAAAAAAAATCAATTGTCATATTTGATCCTTACACTCATCCTTTCATTGTTCAATCTGACGGATAGGACTTAATCAAACATTGAGATGGATGGTTGTCGAAATTTTGACCTTTGAAACTTCGGGATTTCAACTTTTCAAACGTACACTATCTTTCCACTGTACTATGATCAATGGTTGAGAATACACCCGAAGTGATCTTTTAGATTGAACGACTTGTGTCCTTGCTGACATGGTCTTCCACACGTCTTTGTTGATGTTATCTACTCATGTGGTCTGCCACATATCCTTGCTGACATGGCTTGTTGACATGATCTCCCATATGTCCTTTGCTAACGTGGTCTGCCACATGTCCTTGCGGATGAGGTTTGTTGACGTAATCAGTTGACATAGATCTCCCTGATCAAGCAATCATCATATGTTCTCCAGATCCTATGGTCCTTATTCATTTTGGATTTCCATCTCTCTCGGCTTCAGGTTTTTCAAATCTCAAACTGAAAAATATGAAGTGAGATTTTTTCAGCTGAAGGAATATAATTCAGCTGAACAACTTTGTTTGTAACATTCTCTTTGAGAAAATGATACTTTATTGGTATATGCTTTGTATTTGAATGGAGAACAAGATTCTTCGAGACACTAATAGCACTGTTGTTATCAAAGTGAAGTGGAATGGGATCGGTATAAGTTACCTTCAAATTTGCAAGAGCTTCTATCATCCATAAGATCTAAGTGCAGCAAGTAGAAACAACATTGTACTCTGCCTCTATAGTTTATACTGAAATAGATCCGTTCTTCTTACTAATATATGATACTAACGAATCACCTAAGAAGAATGCACCTACACTGGTTCTCTTTCTCTCATCCAAACAGTTCTCCCAATCAACATCTGAATATGCAATTAATTGTAAATTCTGATTTCTAGGATACCAAAGACCATAAGTCATTGTACCCTTCAAATATTTGAATATCCTCTTGACAACTGCTAAATGAATTTGTTTAGGAGTAGACTGATAACAACCTACCATTCCAACAACTTTCATTATATCAGGACGAGATGTTGTGAAGTATAAAAGATTGCCTATCATTGATCGATATGTTCTTTGATCAACATCAAGTGAAATATCATCTTTACTAAGATTGAAACCAACCACTACAGGTGTACTAAAAGGAGAGGAATATTTCATTTGAAACCTCTTTAACATCTATTTCAAGTACTGTTCTTGAGAGATAAATACCCCTGTAGAAATCTGATTGATTCGTAAACTAAGAAAATATGACAGCCCTCCTGTCATAAACATATCAAAGTCAGTCTGCATTGAATTAGCAAACCACTGAACTGAAGGGTCATTAGTGCATCCAAAAAAATGTCATCTACATAAACCAAAACAACTAATAAATGATCACCTTCAGACTTAATTTATAGGTTACTGTCAACAGTACCTTTCTTGAACCCTTTGTCCTGTAGAAATTTGTCTAGTCTATGATACCAGGGTTGTGGTGCCTGTTTCAGTCCATATACTACCTTTTTCAACTTACAGACATAGTCAGGATTATCTGTTAGTGAAAATCGTTCAGGTTTCTCCACATATACATCTTCTTCTAGATCTCCATTAAGAAATTTTGACTTAACATCCATATGATATACTTTAAAGTTCTTATTACGGGCATAGGCAAGAAACATTCTAATGTCTTCCAATCTTTCCATTGGTGCAAAGGTTTCATCAAAATCCTATCCTTCAACTTGTGCATACCCCTTACGGACCAATTTGGCTTTATTCCTAACAATTTGTCCTTTTTCATTCATTTTGTTCTTAAACACCCATTTGGAGCCAATTACATTCTTATCTACATGTCTAGGAGCAAGCTCCCAAGTATTGTTCTTCTTAATCTGATCCAGTTCCTCATTCATTGATTTTAACCAATTTACATATTTACTAGCTTCATTAAAATTCTTGGGTTCCACCATGGATATGAAGGCTATATGTGATTGCTCGGTGTCTTTGATTATTCTTCTCCTGGTTTGTATACCTTTTTATTTCTCACCAATTATCTGACTTGCAGGATGATTCTTTTGAGTAATTCTGGAGGAAGGATTTGATGTTGTCTGTTGATTTAATTATGCCTGAGTATTTATATCTTCATATGACTCAGATTCTTATTTTTTTTATTCTTGGACCTATTCATCTTCAAATTCAACTATATCCTTTGTTGTTGATTCAATATTGCCCACATGTCTTACTGGGACTCCTTCATCAACTTTTATGTCAATACAATCAACCAAATTATGAAGCCTCTTATTATAGAATTTGTATCCTTTATTGTTTGTAGCATACCCTAAGAAGATGCCTTCATCATCCCTATCATCATACTTGCCAAGTTTTTCATTATTATTCTATATGTAGCAATTACTCCCAAAGACTTTGAAGTGTTGGATTGAAGCAGGTCTTCCATACCACAATTCATAAGGTGTCTTGTCACTGTGTGGTCTGAGGTGAGCTTTGTTAAGAATATGGATTGATGTGTGTATTACTTCTACCCAGTAGTTTTGACCAATGTTCTTCTCATTCATCATTGACTTGGCCATTTGTTGAATTGTTCTGTTTTGCCTCTCTACTAATACATTTTGTTGTGGATTTCCTGGGATTGTGTATTCTCTTTTGATCCTATGTTTATCATGAATTGTTTGAAATCACTTGACATAAATTCTCCTCCTCTTTCTGATCTTACAACCTTTAATCTATTGCATGTTTGATTCTCAGTTAAAGACTTAAATATTTTAAATTTCTCAAATGCTTCATCTTTTTCTTTAAGAAAAGAAACCCAAGTGAGTCTGGAGTAATCATCAATGATCAGCATGAAGTATTTTTCCTTCCATGTGCCTTCCTGTCTTGATGGTCCACATAAATACATACAAACTAATTGGAGTGGTTTCTCTATTGAAGTAGAGCTCTTGGATTTAAATTGTGTCCTGGTTAGCTTTCCTACTTGGCAGGGTTTACACACAAAATCTTGTGGCTTTGATATTCTTGTAATATCTTTTACTGCCTCAAGATTTTTGAGCTTGATTAAGTGGTCAAAGTTTAGATGTCCAAGTCTCCTATGCCATAACTAGATTTCATCATGTTTTCCTAGATGACACTCTTCTCTATATTCTTTCAACACATTTACATTATTCTTTGTCCTTATGCCTTTAGCCACCACTTTTCATGAGTTTACATACTTTATCTTACAATCTTTGGAAGTGAACACCACTTCACATCCCCTGTCACAAATTTGACTTACACTAAGGAAATTATGTTTTAGCCCATCTACAAGCAGAACATCCTGGTATTTTCCTTTACCATTACTGAAACTCACCATACCTTTACCCTTGATTTTAACTGGTTCATCATTTCCAAAGGTCGCATTTCCTTCTTTGCTTTTACTTATAGACAAAAACTTATCCTTGTCTCCAGTCATATGCTTGGAACATCCATTGTCTATATACCAAGGAACTTTTTGTTTTTGAGATGAAAGTACTAGACCACATTTTTCACTATCTTTCTTTATCCATATGCTGGCATTTCTAGCTAATGGTTTTATCCTTGGATATGATTTGTAATTCTTCATATGGTAGTTTCCATCTTTGTGGCCGAAGTTATGACAGTTATATCATTCGATCTCATTTTTCAATAGGTCAAAGTGATTGATGCAACTTTGTCTACTCATTGGTTGTTTATTTCTATGTTGCAAAGATCGTTTATTTCTAGATCTCCTCAGTTGCATGTCTCTAAACTTAATTTGACATTTTGCAATCTTATGAACAAAATTAGAGCAGTAAAAACAATAACCATGGAAGAAATTTTGGTACCTGAAGAATGGGCTTCTTCTTGGAATTTGTTTCTCCATCTTCTAATATCTTTGTTTTTTATCAGGGATCATCTTGTCTTTATTGGATTTTTGTTGCAGAGTACTCACATGGTCTAATTGTTTGTTGACTTGGAACTTTTTCATCTTTACTGACTCTTTTCTTTCTGGTTGTTTACTGCTTGAACTACTTACATAGCCTAAACCAATATTCAACAAAGGAGATCTTTGTTTTCTCATAATGTCATTTAATTCTGCCGAGGCTTTAATGCTTGGAATATTTTGGAGACAAAATGCTTTAAACTTCTCCACCTCTTTTTTGGTTCTTACTACCTCTTCTTCCAAGGCTTCACATCTTGCCTTCTTCTCTGATAACTGTTGTTTCAAAATGTCCTATATTTTCTTTGCCTCTTCTAATTCCACTTTTAGTAGGGCAAAGTCTTCATTAGGTTTTTTATTGTCTTTCTCGAACTGTATCAGCAATTATTTTTTCTTTTTCTTCTTAAATATGAGTCTAGCAATTTCTTCTAGGGCACTGATCAATTCTCCTTCGGAGTCAACCACATATTCTTCTACATCAACATCACTTCCTATTATTTTATTATCATATTCCTTCTTGGACATAAGCATAAATTCATTAACCTTATATTCACAAGCAGAATCATTATCTGTGTCTTCTGAAGAGTCATCATTGTTTACACATAAACTTATTTTTTACCAAATCTCTTGGATTTGTACTTCTCTTCACCTTCAGCATTTTGTTCCTTCTTCTTATGTGGACACTTAGATGAAAAGTGACCTATCTTTCCACAGTTAAAATTTTTTAAGGGCAACTTGCCTTGGTACTTGCTCAGAATACTCATTCTTATCTGCTTTAAATGATGCTTCTCTAGAGGTGGTGTTAAGCCCTAATGTTGGCTTATTACCCCTTAATTGGGGCATATTATATTAGTAATGTTATTTTATTTATGTCGGCTTTAGGCCATTAGTTGTAATTATACCTCCTAGTCTCCTATATATA
>JZKD02S0409857.1:188583-208123 GCA_000966675.3 Picea glauca | reverse complement strand
ATACCAAGGAGACATTTTCATTTTGAATCATCTTGTACTTGAACATTTAAGTGGGTTAAAAGGAGGTTTCCCCCTCGAAGAGGCTTATTATCTGAAATTATCTCTGTTTCAAGGCATTTATTGCTTTTCCTGAGGTTTTTCCATGCTATATTGATGTTTGGTTCTTAACAGGTGGGTTTATCTTTACCTATCCTCATTTCATAAGAAATCATAGTTCCTAGGAGTTTGTCAATAGGAAGATATTTTAGATCATTAAGTTCTTCTATAGCAGAGACCTTTCGGTTGAACCTATATAACATAGATCTCAAAATTTTCTGAACTAAAGAGACATCCTCAATTTTTTCACCAAGTCCTCTCATTGCATTTACTAGTTCTTCAACTCTCAAAAAATACTTCCCAACAGTTTCATCCTCTTTAATATTTAGTTGTTCAAACTGCAATATGTATGTTTGAAGCTTGGCATCCTTTACCTTCTCATTACCTTCATAACCGCTAATGAGTTTGTCCCACATTTCTTTGGAAGATTCTAAGTGCATAACTTTTACAAATTCTTCTTCTACAAGCCCACTCAAAATAACATTCATAGCCTTAGCATTGAAGTTGAATTCTACCTTGTCATCCTTAGAAGATAGTACAACTGGATTTACATAACCAATCTCTACCACATCCCAAACATCTGCACCTAAATCCATTATGTAGGTTCTCATCCTAACTTTCTAGAAGGAAAAGTTTGTTCCATTGAAAATGGGTACCTTATTGGTTGAAGTTCCTTCATGGCTAGTCATGTTTAAGCTCTAGGATCTACCCTTAGATAAAAGGAACCCACTCTGATACCAATTGTTGGAAATAATAAGACAACTGAGAGGGGGGGTGAATCAGTTGTTACTGTGCTTAAACAAATTTGTGCCTATTAAACTATTATTAATATTCTCCAAGTGATCATCAAGATTATGCAATTCATGAACAACAGAAATAGTAAACATCAATCACACATATGATATACACAAAGATAAATATTCACGAGGAAACCCATAAACGGATAAAACCTCTTCTTCTTCGAATGATAGGAAGTATTTTATGTTTTGTACATCATTTGTCTTTGAGCACCAACTCAAAATGAGGCTACAACTTATTCTTTAACAAGCTGCAACTTGTTGAGAGCACCAACCCTTTGGTTTCTCTAACACCCACTAGAAAGAAGCACCAACTCCCTGAGTGTTTCAGCACCAACTTCCAGTTACACAAGCACCAACCTGTATAAGAGAGAACAATGGTTCTCTCTTGCACCAACCTACCACCCTCGTTTTTCTGGTTGCAACCATATGGAAGCTACAACTCCCAATCTCATCACTGTTCTACTACATTGCTCTGCTATGCCTAAATCCGTGTGTTCATGCTGCTCGCATCTTCTTGAGCCCACCTATTCAACTTCTCTTCTTCCTTTTATTCTTTGTGTTGCCTCTTCATCCTTTTCATTGAGTCTTTGACCTTCCATTTAGATCGTGCACTGCATCCCCTCATACACACATGCATCACACTCGAAAAATAACTCTATGCTCTATGTTCTATATGATTTTCTCATGTTGATTCCTCTACCTAATCATCATTCAAACCCATCATCTTCCCTGGCGGTTATGCTATATCTTTTCATCATTAGTGGCAGTTATCCAAAGATTCTTTGGCTTCTATGGTAGTCGCAACTCTTCATCTTCTCTGTCAGTTACAACCAGTCAATTATGGATTCTTTGGCTTCTAATCCCCTTCCTTCATGTGACCACCGGTGGTGACCATATGCCTATTCGAAATCCGCTTCACATTCTTGGTCTAGTAAGCACTAGCTCCATTTTTTCTTCGATATGACCTTGGGTTATGAGCTTCACATGACCATGCAATTGTGAGCACGTCCATAGGCAGTTTAAGGGAAACCTTCTTTTCACCCCGCAATTCACTACAGAGCTCCACATATGCCTTTGGCAATACCATGGTTTTTATTTTGGCCTGCTTACGAAAAATTAAGACCCGAGCATGTTCTGGCCCTACAATCGAGCATGATTGTCGATCTCGTGGTGTCTGACAAATTCCTTCGATCAACGGATTCGATCAATATTCCTTTCCCTCATTCTTTCCTTCATCCATGTGCAATCCTTAGTCTTAATGACCAAGTGACATGTGGCCCTCCAAACCAACGGACGAGATCGATTTCACCTTTCAAGCTTCGGGAGTCTTGATTCTCAAACTTTGTTTTCATCATGGTGCTTCCACCTGAAATTCACGATCTATCAGCATGTGGTATTCTCAAATCGGACGATCACAATCCCTTTGGGTATTCGAGGTTTGTGAGTCTCAACTCTCAACTTTATTCCTTCCTTTTCTTTTTCCTAGAGTGTTCCAATCTCAAGTAGACAATCTGTTGACGTGTGTCCTACTACAAATAGACGGTCCTCATCTCCTTTGGGTATTTGACCTTTCAACCATATCGAACGATTTATTTCTCGAAAATAAATTAATGGTCAGATTTGATCATTACACTCATCCTTTCATTGTTCAATATGACAGCTAGGAATTAATCAAACATTGCTATGGACGGTTGTTGTAACTTCATCCTTTGAAACTTTGAGATTTCAACTTGTTGGCCCTTGACCAAGTTTTGTGGAAGACATCGACAACTTGTCAAAGATGGAGCTCCAGGTGAAGCAGAGATCATGGGATCTCGACCCACTTTTGGGGCCCTTTTAGGGATTTGGGTTAATGTAATGGGAAAGGGATGTTGGCCCATGGGTTTACCCATGGTTAGGCCTATGTTGTATAGTATAAATAAGTAGCTAGGAAATGTAAGAGGAGTCGATGGCTTAGTGCTAGTAATTAGATCTATGTGATCGAATGTAAATGCTCTGTGCATGATTGTAAGAGGCTTGCAGAGCTGAGTGCAAGTGTTGTAAGTGCTGAGTGCACGGATTGCAAGAAGGCTCTGTGTTAGATCTACTCGGGTAAGGAGGATCTAGCAAGGCGTGCATAGATCTCCTGTCCTATGCGGAGTACAAGTTGAGCTATGTGCTGTAATCAGATTGACCAAAGCTAATAAAGAAGAAGAAGACTTTGTGGATGTAGCCGCAGGGTGGGGGTGAACCACGTAAACCTATGTGTCATGTTTTGTGTTCTTGCTCCGTCTGTTTTTACTATCTTGCTAAGTGCTATGCCATGATTAGATAGATTTTCTTATTCTTTGTGATTCTCTAGATGTATATGAATAGTATATCTGATGTGTATGAGAATGCTTAGTGTTGATCTACAAGATTTAATATGTTTTGTTGTTGTTAAGCACTGAAATATCTTATATCTGAGCAAGTACTGCGATGTTTTGTCTTTTTTACGAAGTACAATAAGGTTGAATAGTGATGAATGAACAATTCTAAGTGCTTTGTAAAGGATATAATCATAGATCTGTGTCCCAGCTAAGGTTACAAAAACCTGAGTCTTGCGACCACCCCTGCCTCTACCTCAGGTGAGACTTCATCTGCTTTGCAGGTGTTGTCGAAAGGGTTGGTAGTTAGGTCTTTGTTGGTGCGTTCTTGAGCGTTGAAATCTGGGTCTCCCCCTGTGCCAACAAATGGTTCCATTGCCAGGACCTGAAACTGTGATTTCTTGGAACTGAGGAAGAAGAAACTTTGTGCAAAAGAAACCTTTGTGCGTAGATATGTTTCCCTAGTGCGCATATTTTTATTCGACCCGTGAAACTTTGTGCCAAGAATAAGGTTAGATCTTAAGAAAGGAAGATTAGATCCAAAGAAAAGAAGCGAGATCTGGACACTCTGTGCTCTAAGAAAAGTAAAAGTGGAAATTTCTTAAAGAAAGAAGTCAAATATGCAAAAAAGAGGTAAGATTTGTAAGCTTTGTGCTCTAATAAAGGTAAGAATAGTCAAAAGTGTTTAGATCTGAAAACTTTATGCTCTGTAGAAGTAATATAAGTGAATTTTTTTGTTTCTAAATCATGGATCTAGCTATGCTTGATAGATTTTGTCCTAGCTTCAAAAATAGGGCATTAATAGATGAAAGAAAGTTTGATATGAATAGATTTGATAAGTATAATGACAGATATGTTATACCTATGCATAGAATGAATGCCTGGACTAACAAGTGGATGTAGGATCCTAGAAAGAGTTTTTTGCAGGCTAGATACCATGATCTTGGTGTGCAGTATAGAAGTAGTTGGGGAACATTTAAATGAAAGAGAGGGTTAACCCTCTGTTATAGTTGCATAAGACCAGGACATCTTGCTAAGGAATGCCCTGGTGGAAGACCTAGTTGTCTTTGTTGCAAAGCTTTGCACCATGAAGTGTTGGATTACCCTAGAATGATTTCTAAGCTTGAAAGAATGAATCTGAATGAAGAAAACCCTAAGGAAGATCCAGAAATAGTAGAAACTCAGAAGGAGTCAGAAAAGATATTGCTATAGATGAAAGACACCTTGAATGATCACCGACATGTTAGGCTATCATAGGTCTTCAAAGAAAAGGAGCAATTTGAATCATGAATAGGGGACTTCGACACTGACCATATTCTTGATGAAGAAACACAAGTGAACATTATGCCAGACAGAACTTGGGAAGCTATACGGAAGCCTGCCTTGATCCATTCCCTAGGAGGAACAAGTTTATTTAGAGGAAACCTAGTAAACCTATGTGGAAGGCTCGCTTGGATACCTATGACTGTCCATGGAACTTAGACAGAGGAAGACTTTGAAATTATTAAATTTATTGAAGATAACGCCCCGTTTACCATGCTCATAGGAAAACCTTGGATTGATAGAGAACAAGCCAGATGAAAATAGGAAGAATAAGTTTTGGAACAAAAGAAGCAAGAGTTAAAAGAATTTATGACCAAAAGGATTGCGCACTTGATTGAAGAACAGAAGAGTAGATCACAGGTATTTAATACTAGCAACTCTGTTGTTGAGGCTAAGAGAACACTAGAGGACCCGCAGAAGATTGAGTTACCTATTTTTGATACAGAAGAAGTATTATCCAGGAACCCTAGGAAAGAATTTCAACAGTGCGAAGTAACTAAGACCACATAAGATAAGCATCAAAATGGTAAAAGAATTACTGAGACAAAGCTCACTGGGAAGAAGGATAGAAAGTTAAGAAAGAAAATGGATAATACTGTAAGGTCACAAGAGGTTCTAAAGGATACTTCGCAAAAATAAAAATTGCAGAATTGGAACTTTGCCAAGATATCAGAACAACGACATAGAGTACTTATCCATGAGGAAGCAGTATAGTCGTTGGGTCGGATATATCCGTTCGACTTCCACTCTGAACGGGAAGAAAATCAATAAAGGTTCATCATCCAACCGTTGAAAAGAGCCATAATGGGTCTAACAAGAGTTAATAAATGATCATACCCGTTGCAAGCAGATCGTTGCTAAGTCTCCCTACTTAGTCCATCGTGCCATGCATCACGAATAATTTTTGCTAAGTGAGAATTTGAGCATGAAACCTAAGATTAACTCACCCTGAGATCATTGCCTTGTTCCCACACTATTCACTATAGTCTCTGAATTCCTTTCGCACCCGAGCTAGCTGACCCAAGCTTGTATGTCGGACGAGCTCAACGCTGCTGAGAAAATCATTGAAGAAGTTCTAATTGATTTAATGATTGAGAAATTCATGTTAGAGAGAGGAGTGTCTACGAGTGTACAGGCATTGTCCTTAGGAGCATTGTCAACTTCCCCCTCCACTACTCGAGCAGGACCATCCCGACTGCCTTTGGAAAGATGATCTAAGCTCGGAAACAACTTCACCACTGTGAAGATGATCCCAAGTATCTTTCCTAAGTATATCCCACCACTAAGTGACACGGTGAATCGAGACACTATACCCAGAGAATTCGAATATGTTGTGGTCACTGCGTACCTCCAAAAAGGAGTACGCACAGTTCGTGTTGACCAGGACAAGCTTGCTACATTGAAATTTACTGATTTTAACCTTGGAGATCTCAAGGTTTATAGTATGCTAGCCCCGCACAAGTACTTAACTATCAAAAAAGGGAGGAACCTGAATATTTTCCCTCAGTAATGGACCCGTAACCTCATGCAGTCAACCCTCCTCAATGTTATGAAGATTCTGCATTTCGGGAGGCATCAGGAAGTAAATGCATGCGTTAGATTGTTGTTGTATTGCTACCACAAAGGATACTTATGGTTGGAATGCCGCGTCACTTTGGATCCGATTCTGATCAATCGGATCACAGGGCTAAGCATGAAGGGCCCTGACCCACATGAGTTTTACCTTGGAAAGACCGCAGATCGTGCTCTCGCTCAGTGAATAAAAGACACATATGGTGATCTATAGAATGGCACATGAGGTTACAAGGTAGCCTCCATTGATAATGCATCAGTGCGTCTCGGTTTCCAGTTGATCGCAGGGAAGTTAGTTCGCAAAAACAGACCCACCCAGGTAACTGGATTTGTAGTTGACCTCGTAGGGAAGTGTGTGGAGGGACTACAAATGAACTAGGCAAAGTACCTTGTAAATTATCTAGAGCTTGACTGCAGACAAAAGAAAGACTAAGTATATGACTTCCACTTTAGTTGGTTTCTCATACTCATCGCTTTCATCGCTTGGGAGCTACCAAAAGGTGCCACTTTTTTGGAGATCGAACCCTTTGAACGACTGGCCACGAAGTTTTGTACATTGTGGTACTCCAGCGACATGAACAAGCAGTGGCAGTCCAATGTTGTCTTCCACGCTTATTACAATCAATTGAAGAATGCAATCTAGTCTACACCATGCCTCACACAAAACACACTTCATAGGTTTAGACCTTTGATCAAATTCAGCACAGACTACCACTTCACCTATATCACAGCATGCGTTGATGAGCACAAACAACAACTCCAGTTGTACTATAAGTTGACAGAATAAGACTTGGAGCAGATTACCAAGGAATGGTCGACGAACCTCCTTGTTACAACAGACCCCGCAGAGATGTCCAACGTGGATAGCCTTGAAGATATGCCAGATACAACTGGATCGCACAAGACTAAGAAGGATTTGGAAATTCAAGATGTCCATAGCACATCCACGAAGACCACTTTGATCTCACCTGTGAAGGGAGGTGACGATGAAGAACTAGGTGGCACAGAAGTTGAGAAAAACAAAGGCAAGGTTACTCCGCCTGGAGAGGAGGAGGATCCCTCCAAGAAAAGGAAGACTACCCCACCGAAGCCCTCGTCCCAAAAGAAAACTAAGGCCACCTGGACTGCGTTCAAGACTACCCTTACACAAGATGACTTCAACTTCTTTATCGTTGTGCTAAATGATGCTTCACTAGAGATCATAGACAGGAAAGAAGTGAAGCAAGAGGAGATATTCAGTCAACTCAAGGGTGAATTTCAAGAAGTGCAGAAGGCACTCCAGTCCAGCAAAGCAGTTTCTATGGTGCCCTTGACAATTGAAACAACAGGAACAGGTGATGAGCCCACCCAATTATGCCAAATCGCCGAGAAAGTCGAAGCTCACCTTCGACGAGCTCAAGAAGACACAACGCAAGCCACCCAGGCTTTGGCACAAGTACAAAGTGCACATATAGTACAACAGAGGAAGGAAGAAAAGGAACAACTTGCCTTACAAGTGAAGTGGGAGGAGGAAAAAGCATAGTTACAGTAGAGAAAGGACCAGTTGCTAGCAGAGAAACTTGAAGTACAGGAAAGAGTTCACAGAGCACTTCTCTCTATGATGGTCATTGAAGTGAAAATTGAAGAATGTGTACCACAACAGATGGCACAACTTGAATAAGTAATCCAGTAACTTCAGCAGTGTATCGTAGATATGGAACTTCATACCATGCCCGAGACTCCACAAGAAGTAAGAGATTTGAGGGAAGCAACTTCCCGTAGTGCAGTTGGCCGATTAAAAACCTTGGCTTTGGAATGTAATCAGTTGAGCACTAGAAGCACCCAGACCTATGAGAACCTCACAGAGAACCTAGAATTGCAGACATTAGAAGCACAGCTCCAAGAAGCAAAGAAGCATGCAGATATGCTACAGGTGCAGTTGAAGGCCTTGACCCCAATCGAGAGAATGAAGCGATTTCCAGAAAAACACACCACCCAACAACAAGTACACATGCTACAAAGTAAAGTGATGGAAGTCTCTCAACGACTTCAACCACTCCAAGACAAAGAATGCCAATTTTTCACTGAAGTTGAGAGATAAGCAACTGAGCTTGAACATGTTGTCATCACTGCAGAACAATGCATGGAAGGACCAGTAAATGACACAGTGATCCAGGAGTTCACTAAGCAAGAGGTTGTCGCACTGCAGTAGGTTGAAGTAGCTTGGGCCAAGCTCGAGACATTCGAAGCGGAGTTGATCAGACCAGAGTGACTTGGGAAGAGTCATAGGTGAGTGTTGGGGGCATGTTGGCCCTTGACCCAGTTTTGTGGAACACTTGGTCATATTTGATCATTTTTGGACATCAACACCCTGTCAAAGATGGAGCGCCAGGTGAAGCAGAGATCACAAGATCTCGGCCCACTTTTGGGGCCCATTGAGGGTTTTGGGTTAATTTAATGGGAAAGCGATGTTGGCCCATGAGTTTACCCATGTTTAGGCCTATGTTGTAAAGTATAAATAAGTAGCTAGGAAATGTAAGAGGAGTCGATGGCTTAGTGCTAGTAATTAGATCTGTGTGATCAAATGTAAATGCTCTGTGCATGATTGTAAGAAGCTTGCAGAGCTGAGTGAAAGTGTTGTAAGTGCTGAGTGCACGGATTGTAAGAAGGATCTGTGTTAGATCTACTCGGGGAAGGAGGATCTGGTGAGGCGCACCCAGATATCATGTCCTATGCAGAGTACAAGTTGAGCTTTGTGCTATAATCAGATTGACCAAAGCTAATAAAGAAGAAGAAGACTTTGTGGACATAGCCCCAGGGTGGGGGTGAACCACATAAACCTGTGTGTCATGCTTTGTGTTATTTCTCCATGTGTTTTCACTATCTTGCTAAGTATTATGCCATGATTAGATAGATTTTCTTATGCTTTGTGATTCTCTAGATGTATATGAATAGTATATCTTATGTGTATGAGAATGCTTAGTGCTGATCTACAAGATATAATATGTTTTGTTGTTGCTAAGCACTGAAATATCTTATATCTAAGCAAGTACTGCGATGTTCTGTCTTGTTTGCAAAGTACAATAAGGGTGAATAGTGATGAATGAACGATGTTAAGTGATCTGTAGAGGATATAATCATAGATTTGTGTCCCAGCTAAGGTTGCAGACACCTGAGTCTTGCAACCACCCCTGCCTCTACCTCAGGTGAGACTTCATCTGCTTCGCAGTTGTGTTCGAAAGGGTTAGTAGTTAAGGCTTTGTTGGTGCACTCTTGAGCATTGAACCTTGGGTCTTCCCCTATGCCAACACAACTTTTCAAACTTACACTATCCTTCCATTGTAGTATGATCAATGGTTGAGAATACACCCAAAGTGATATTTCAGATCGGATGAATCCTATCCTTGCTGAGGTGGTCTACCACATGTCCTTGCTAATGTGGTCTACTGACGTGGTCTGCCACATATCCTTGCTGATGTGGTTTGATGACATGATCTCCCATATGTTCTTTGCTGACATGGTCTGCCACATGTCCTTGTGGAAAAGGTTTTTTTATGTAATCTGATGACATAGATATCCCTGATCAAATGGTCATCATATGTTCTCCAGATCCGATGGTCCTTATTCATTTTGGATTTCCGACTCTTTGAGCTTCGGGTTTTTCAAATATAAAAATGAAAAATATGAAGTGATATTTTTCCAGAGATTAACCTCCTCGCATATTTATAGCCGAACTAAATGTTGTTCGTTGATCGTGATCTTGGAATGATGGCTCGATCTATCTACAATGCATCTCTTCTAGCTTATCATGTCCTTCCACTTAGAATGATCCAACTACTGAAGGAAATTCACATAAATGATATCTAAGATATTTTACCTTTCTTATCATATCCTTCCACTTTAAAATGATCTGATGACTGACGAGAATTTGGATTTGATCTGACGGCTAACGGGTATTCGGATAATCAAATTCTCAACCCTTTAGCCCCATTTATCCTATCCTTCCACTTAAAGTGATCCAACGGTTGTGACAATACTCGAAGAAGATCAATGATCAAGGATGCTTGCGGAACCACAACTTGCGAGTGATTTAACTCGTCACCAAAACTTTACAATTTGAAGTTGTGCATCATTGGTAAGTCAACCACAATAGTCAATATTTGAGGCTATAAGATCTGACAATCCTGACTAATTGTGGGATTGGAACTAGCACGATATTTAATTCTCCTTCCAATCTCTGCAATCTATCCCTGTCGTTGATATGATGATTGCACATCTGACACTCACAACTCAATACGAATTAATCTGATTGCTTGTTGGATCAACCACAGTTGTCGATATCTGAGTCTATGAGATCTGACGATCTAGAACAATTGCAATATTGGAACTAGTGAGATGTTTAATTCTTATTTTTCTCCCTGCGATTCATCCCTGTCATGGATCTGGTTTGCATATCCAACAGTCACAATCCTCCAATGCTCCTCAATCCCATAGTCACTCATATGACCGACATCTGTTATATGAGATGATCAACACCATCAATTTCTTGATCGAACGATTGTTGAGGCTTCTCACCCTGAGCTTACGCTTTTCCTTCTAATCTTTTATCTTTGCATATTGTTCCCTCCTCCTCCTAAGCTTACTTTTTTTATTCAGATCTTTGATCTTTGCTTATTGTTTGCTCCTCCTGAGATTATTTTTTTCTTGTTTTCCATTGTCTTTGTTGTTCTTTCCATCAATGACAAGCAAACTCTTCCTGTAAAATATTCCAACAAAAAGGTTTAGACCTTTTGGGGAGGTTGATAGATCTATCTCAGAATTTAGAGAAAATGAGGAATTGGGAGATAATGAAGACCTAGAAAAGGAGCCAAAAAAATATCCAGAGAAAGAAGCCAAGTTACAGTGTCATCGCTTCTTCACAATCTCTATTTAAAATGGAAGTGAAAGTGGACATCAAATCATATCAAGGTGATATTGATTTTTTAAAGTTTAGTTGTTGGTAGCAACAATTATAAGTTTATTTCAATGTCCATAACATAGTAGAAGAGATAAATATTTCATTTTCCCCGCTAAAATTAGAGGGAGATACCCTAAGATAATGGGAAAGAAACATGGAGACACTTAGAATAGAGTTTGATCATGTAGTAACCAAGTGGAAGGTTTTTAAAACCCTCATAAAGTCCCAGTTATACCCTATTCGGTATAAAGGAACAATGGATTCATTGGAATCACTTCAAGTAGAGAGAAGGAAAGAGTGTGCAAGAATACGACAGCAAGTTCAAAACAATTTTTATTATGTTTGGTATATATCCTAAGAACCCATCTATACTACTCAAGTATCTTGGGGGTGTACATAGTAATTTATAGAAGCAAATGATGCTCTTTAAACCTAGTATAGTTGATGAGGCTTGTGTGAAAGAAAAATACTTGGAGAATATAGGAAATAATATAGGACAAATAAGTAGTTCCAAACAAAAATACCACCAAGAATCTCCCAAGGAGGGAAAGAAGAAGTGGAAAGGAAAGGAAAAGAATACAATAGTCAATGCACATTAGTGAAAGGATCCAAAAAACTATTGAAACCAATGTAATATTGATGATCACAATAAATATAAGCATTTGAATCTACATCTATAGTTGAATACAAATAACCATAAGAAGGATGCCAAAAATAATAACCTACTATCCATGGGTTTAAGTAACTAGGTGGAGAGAAACACAAATGTAGATGAAATAATTGTTTTCACTACAGTGTAGAAGGAGGTGAACCTGAATATCCTTCATGACAAGGAAGAGAAATAAATGACTAAACTCTTCCATATCACGATCTAGGTCAAGAATAAGGGGAGGCAGGTGCAGGGGGGGGGGGGTTCTCTACAAACCCGGAGGAAAAGTAATCTTGAACTACTACTAGAATCTTGGGAAAGACACCAACAATAAAGAAGATGCATATGCACTTATTAAAGGACTTCAACTAACAAATCAAAGGCAAATCCAGAGCTTGAATGCAGTAGGTGATTCAAATACAATCACAAGTATGATGATCCAAGGTTCTGAGACAAAAAATTTGATCCTAAAGAGGATTATAGACATAATTCGTATAATCGCAAGGACTCTAAAGCCAAATTTTTTACATGTCTTGAGAGACAATAATAAGGAAGCAGAAAAAATAGCTAATGACACCATTGGGAGACCTCCTGGAACCTTAGGGGTGGAGAGTAAAGAAGTTCTAGCCCCCCTAGTCTAATTCCTTCACATATGACCAGGAGTCAATGAGAAAAGGTCACGAGCCTGAACAGTTGGAGCCCCAACGCGAGTTGAGACAAGTGGAGGAGGCAGTTGGCTGGTGAAAAGACATGGCCTCATCGGCCAAGGTTAAACTAGACTAACTATAACTGGTATGTGTATTTCATTATGGCATGGGGTAGTTCACTTGATTGCCCAACTGAGTTCGTGGGTAATATATTATCGAATACTATGATGCAGATGGGCCGAGTGTGCAACAGTCCTGAAGCGAAGTGGAATTGTCAGGGTGATGTTGGATTCAATCCTTGGTGTGGAGATCTACAGGATGTCAGTACAATGAGGTAGAGGCTACGGTTTATCTGTTTACCATGAATTTGGAGATGATTTTCACATGGGGTGAATTCTCTCAACGTTTATGGGAAGCATCTTTTTAGTGGCAAATTCCCTCTACGTTTAATCTGAGCCCTCTGTACTCTATGTTCTCCATGAATTTCCTAGTTTGGAATTCTTCGTTGGTGCCTCGAAGTGACTCATCTCAGAGACCTCAAGAAACCCCTCTATTGTGGTGATCCTTTGAGACTTCCCATCTTCTCGCTCAGACCTTTGTCTTGCGATATATTCTAGGAACCAACTCCTCCAAATACAAATCCTCAAACCCCATGATTTCCATTCCTCTGTAGAATTTATCCCTCCCCAACATCATGGACAATAGGAAGAAGAACCACATTGTGCCAAGGATCACAATTTCGCAATATTTTCTTGTTGTACATGACCAGGAGGTCCCAAAGTTAGAATGCGCAGGGTGTCAAAGGATGAGAATCCACATGGGAGCACTCAACTCTACATTAACCTTCGAGCTTGAGACCCTTTCTCATCATAGGCACCTAATTGAGTGACTGCAGGAAGAAATATTTTCACAGAGGAGCCAAATTGAGGAGCAACGCAGTTATATTAAGATCTTGCAAAGTTGAATGGATCATATGGAAAGAAGTCACCAACATCCCAGTACCCCAGCAAGAACCTAGGGATCTTCGA
Source organism: Picea glauca (assembly GCA_000966675.3). Taxonomy (NCBI): domain Eukaryota; kingdom Viridiplantae; phylum Streptophyta; class Pinopsida; order Pinales; family Pinaceae; genus Picea; species Picea glauca. The sequence continues at coordinate 194,727 of JZKD02S0409857.1, read as the reverse complement.
AGAATATAACTTCAACCATAGTAAATCAAATTACGAATCTCAACGAGCCTGTACCAGATCCAAACTGGGAGCATCATGGACACTCAAATATTAAAAAGTAACTGGGTAGCTGAATTTGTAAAATTCAAGTGTCATGTTTTGTTTTCTGTTATATATAACTGGAGTTTTCTATATATTGTACTCTTCGAAATATAGTAGAAATGTTATATCTAGTTAAGGAGGAAACTTAATGGACACAAATTTTGTATTAGCAATTCCAATCTTCAAATCTTCTATCTCTCGAAGGTCATTCATGACCTCCCTCTTTTTGCACTACAGTGGATTTATCCACACTTTTTTAATATAAATTTTCCCAGTTCTTGTTAAAAAAAAAAGCTCCAAGTTAAGAATAGAATGGTGGATGCTCTATTCGATTTCGGTTCACAGGAAAACCTCATAGAAAAATATTTGGTTAGAAATCTTGGGTTATAAGTTCATGATTATACCAACCCATATCCATTGGGATGGGTAAATAAGGATGCATATCTCAAGATAACTAAATAGTGTAATATCGAATTTTCTATAAGTGAAAACTATATTGATGAAGTGGAGGTAGATGTAGTACCACTTGATGTCTATGGTATAGTGTTTCGAATCCCCTACATGTAAATGATGTTAGATTGGGAAAATATTAAATAACATATAACAAAGAACCTAACCTATATAATCTCCTATACAAAGCAAAATATAAATCAATAAATCACAATGCAATAAATAATAAAGAAAAGGGAGACAAGGTTTATGTGGGGAAACATCCACAAAATCCAGTCTTATATTATTCATGCAAACTCTCCCATCTTACAATGCAAGAGGATCCACACATGTGCATTACCTCATATTACATTTTCTCACTTATGATATGTCCCATAGAGCCTCCTTCACCTCTATTGTATATGAGAGAGTGAAAAGAGAACAATTCCCATGATGCATGTGGGATAAACCCTTTTTACAAGATATATAGCTATTGAAGAATAACTTTACAAAATTCCATAGGCATGTACATGAGACCACTAGGAAATCGTTAACACATTCTAACATATGAGGGATTTAATATTCGCGAGGAGAGAAAAATACTACCTCATGATCAAGGATGAGAAGTATTTCATCATCAATGCACACAAAGGTAATTATAATATCTCTTTGGTCAGTGGTAACTAAGCCAAAAACTTGATCATTTCTAGTAGAAATTTTGTATTACTTTTCTTAAGAGAGAATTGACCAAATGATGAATCGGTAAAAGTAAAAGCATATCTCAGGGGATGTACTAAAGAATAGAAACATCAGTTGGAGAATTTTTTGTGGGAATATAGAGAATTGTTTCAGGAGCCTAAATAGATACCACCTAAGAGGGAAGTGGAACACGAGATACAATTGTTTCTCAACTCCCCATTGCCAAATATTGGGTTGTATATACATTTGAACCTAGAAGAAGATAAAGTGAAGAAATAGTTGCATTAGTCATTAGATAAATGAGTAATTTGACCTATCACCTCACCTTATAGGTCACATATACTCATAGTATCCAAGAAGGATGGGACTTGGTGAAAGTGTATGGATTACAAAAAAATGAACAAGATCATCCTTAAGAATCATTACCCTCTGCCTAGGATTGATGATTTGTTGTATTAGTTGTATCATGCCAAGTAATTCATCAAGTTGGACCTAAAATTGAGATTCCACCAAGTACAATTTAAATAATAAGACACATGGAAGACCTCCTTTAAGCCAAGGTAGGGTCTATATCAATGGTTGGAAATGCCTTTTGGTTTATGTAATGAAACAACTACATTTATGTATTTGATGAATGATGTATCACGTAACTTTATAGATTCATTTGTGATAGTGTTCTTAAATGATATATTTTTATATATCTACTTGGGAATACCATCTCTCACATCTCAAGCAAGTATTAAAGAATTTGAAAAATCAGAAAACACTAGCTAACCTTAATAAATGTGAGTTTTCTCATTAATCATTGGTGTATTTTGGGGAGGGGAACTCAATATAGATCCCATGAATATGGAGGCCATACTTAAGTGTCTATTTCCTAATAATTTCATTGAATGTAGGATCATTCTTGGGGCATCATAGTACCTATAGAATTTGTTAGCATCCTTTTCATCTATAACTTTTCCACTTCATGCCATAACAACTAGTGGTAATAGTTTCTAGTTGAGAAAGAATCAATATAAATATTTTGATGAGTTGAAATGGAATATCAATCAAGCGCTAGTTCTTGCATTGCCTAATTTGGAGAATCCTTTTGAAGTAGAGATATATGCAAGTGGATATGCTATGGGAGCAGCCTTGATGTAGAGAGAAAATTCAATATGTTGTCATTATGAAATGTTTCATAGTGGAGTCTTGAACTACCCTACTTATGATAAGGAAATCTACTCCTTGGTTCAAGATGTTAATAAGTGGAAGAACCATCTTATTAAAAAGGAAACCATTATCCACATTTATCATAAGCCACTACAATATTTGCAAGCCCAAAGAGAGCTTTATCAAACCAAACACTACAAGTTAATGGGTTTTTTGCATTAGTTTCATCTAGTCATAAAATATAAAAAAGGGAAACACTAATAAGTTGGTATACATGCTTTCAAGGCCACCCACAAACAATATTACAACTCTGGTAACTCTTATGTACATGGATCCTTTTACCCATGATGCGTAAAAAGCATACAAGGAAGTTGAGGAATTTAAAGAGGTGTTTTGGTAGCTACAGGGCCAATTTTGTGTATAAGATAGTGATGGTAAGGCTGAATATGACCTCTAGAATGTGTTTCTATACAATTTAGACAATATTTATACTCTTAAAGGTCAAATATTGAAATTTATTCAAGAGGCTCATGCCTTTGAGGTTGTATTACATTATGGTGTTATGAAGACAGTTGCCAACTTACATAGGTATGTGCATTGGCCCAAAATACAAGAAAATGTAGCTTATTTTATTATAAGATGCATACTTTGTTGAACCAACAAGCTTGGTGTTTTATCGCTTTTGTCACTTGGGTGATAAAAAAGGGCAGTTTAGTGTTAGCCTGGGATTAACTAGAATGATATATAATTGTTAGAGTGTTAGTGGAACACCATAAATGAATAATATAAAAAAAAAATTAAGAAAATAAAAGCACAACATGTAGGAACAAGAATAAAACAAGATGAGATATGTTATACCAATGGAAAATCTTTAAGTACAACACTATAGATTAGTTGGTGAGAACATTAGCTCCCCTCTTCCTACTTGGGATGGGTTATTTTTTCCCTTCTAGAACCTCTCTCTCTCTCAAAATGAAATGGTAAGAAGATGTGTACAAATATCTCAATCGATGAGAGGTTTAATACACCAAGAAATAATGACTATGAAAGTATGGATGCATTTATGAGAAATAAGGATTGTCTAGGATCATACAACCAACATATCATTACTTAGAATTCTCTTCTCTTTGTGTATGCTAATGGCCTCTTTTTATAGGTCTCCAACAAGATTGATAAAAATTGGTTTTAATGGGAAAGGGAAGGCCACTTGGGTGTGGAATCCCGTGCTTGAGTAGACATGAACCCACTTGTTGTACCTGAATCCAATGATCATGGACTCGAGGTCTCTTGGTCCTTCAACTAGGAATTACATCTGATGGGATTCTTAGTGATCAATGCGTCGAAAGTTGGTGAAACTTCACTTCTATTCGATCCATGTGACTTTTGAAGTAACAATCGTATGTGTGCATGCAAATTATGCAAAATCCATATTGTTGAGTCACACTTATGATAACCAAAACCCAATTTATATATATTTTTATCTTGTTAAAGATGTTGTATTAATTTCATGAACATGCACCTTGGTGTATTGAATTGATGACCCTTCTGGTGATCACCTATATAGATCTATGAGAATTTTTTAGGAGATAACATATGTCTCTTCATGTGTGAGGTTAGGAGTAGATGTATAGCTGAAATACATCATCATTTATTTTTCTTGGTACATTTATACTTTGTCATAGAGAGAGAGAGAGAGAAAATGTTTGGAGGAACAAGGACTACCTATGGAGGAAGAATGAGAGGTCCACCTACAAAAATATAATATTACTAAAAAGAATGAACTTGTTTTATAAAAATGATGTGGGCATGCCCCATGTTTGTGCCATAACCAAAAATGATTACAATAGTGAACACAAGGTTGAGGGATATAGTCTAATTATTTGAAGTCTGAAGACCTGGATGATCTTGTAACTGAAAATTTGATGAAGTAGATATTTGCAACACCCTTAGGGGTGTCAGTAACAGGAAATACACGTTTCGAAGGATAACATACCTTTTATCTTGAAGTGAACACTTGAGGTGTGTGTTTGTTACTTGAAGGAATTTATGGCTTGTCAATCCTCGGGGTCTTCGACTGAAACTGAAAACTACAACTATCGCAAAGTAAGACCCACCTTGATGTGGATATATATTGATGTTGAACATCAAGGGGACAATGAAAGAAAAGAGAAATTATGACTCTCTCTTTCCCATATGTAACTCACCATTTGTGTGATAATGGGAACTGAGATACTACAACATTCCTAGAAACTAGTGTTGAGGTCGACAAGAATGGAGTTGTGACCGCAAAGAGAAAAGTACCCCTTGAAATCAACTAATCAATATGGTACCAGGTACTGACTTGTAAGAGTGATGTGTGTTTGATAAATATGGGTGAGGTTTATGGTAAATGAGACTCAAGAATTCCATTCATCATATCATAAGTAATGGTTGATAGTGGTGGCATTGAAATATTAAACTAGAAAAAAAGTAGTTTGATGTTAGGGGGATAGTTAGATACTAGGAAGGTATTGCCAAATTGTAATTGAGGGTCATGAGGTTGCAAAGCATTGCTAGTTATGGGTGAAAAATCATGGATCATAATATAGGATATTGGGATACTTGAGTTTTTTCCAATAAGATGGGGGTTTGTAGATAGGGTTGCTTTCTGTGAATGCTCCAACCAAGGGTGACTAGTTCTACCGTTGGGTAGAAAATGGCGCCATTGGCTGTGATGGACTAATTATACTTTCTTATTTATAAACAAAATAGTACTTTGTACAATTACCAAATGAATAAAGAATACTTGGGTTGAATTTGAAAGAACAAAGATGAGAGCCCTAATGATTAAATGGCTCATCCCAATGAGGCATGATTTTGTGAGGACAAATGAAGGGTGGATCGCTATGTAGTTGAGTGAATGGTGGATTGGAATGCATATGGGAAACTAATATTGGAGGAGAGGGGGAAATGAAAATATAGAGGTGCTTTCAACATAACCAATCAAAAAACTTGTGAGAATACAAGAGTACATGGGTGTTTGAGCTAGAAATATGATGAGAAGAAGTATGAGGTTTATTCTTTGATGTGAGAACCAATTGGATTCCATTGTTATGGGATAAAACAAAAAGGGTGTCAATTTTCTTGGGGGGGTGAAAGTTGAGACAACCCATGTGAGTAAGAAATTATTGGAAGACAACAATCTGATGAGAGTGGAATTGGGTGAATTTTTTGTGATACTGGGGAATGTGGTCCTAGAGGCATGTGTAGAGGAATGATACTGGTAAATGCAATTATTCGCAAAGGGAGTGACTAAATTCCATTTTTTAAGTATATACCTGAAGAGGGTGTGGAATGATCATGATAGAAAGTGATGTGAACCTGTCAACAAGTACCTTTACAAAAAAACCTAATACCCAAAGTGAAAAATATCTTAAGGTAAATAACTTGATACAGAAACATGGAATCCAATGATAGTGAGTAGGTGTACCTATGAACTAGGTGTCAATATAGGGGTCCCAAAGGAGGGTATGTGAAAAAGTAAATGGATAATACCATTGTTTAGAATGGTAAATGGTGATCCTAGCAACGAAAATGGAGCTTCTGAGCTCCCATTCAAGCTCAATGAATCTTCTATCCGAGTTGTATAAATGGTAGCGGGGCCTTCCATCCACATCAATTGTACCTATGGTGACATGGATGCATGTAGTTCAGTGTATCCCATGATATTCTAGAATCCTTTGCGCATGCATCATCTAGTTGATTCGATTATTAAGAGAGCTAGGTGGTGTGGCCACAACA
>JZKD02S0409857.1:151488-188513 GCA_000966675.3 Picea glauca | reverse complement strand
AATCCTCTACTAATATGAGCCGAATGATTATTCCTTACCCACCTTGAGAGAGTTGTCACTTTGGATCTTTATTGACAATTGTCTTTGATGAAGTTTTGTTAATCCTTTCCATCTTATACTTTCAAATGTTCTTCATAATTATTTTTGGCATATGATACTTCATTGATATTTGTAGGATGAAATGGACAAGTTACCTTTGGGACATTTTGAATATTTTGAAGTATTTGATGATCCTATATGATTACAAATTTTGATGTTTTATTCCATGCCTTGAATGAGTTTTCTTTGAAGAATTTTTGAATAGATGAGTTCAATGAAGAACATATATGCATTATGCATCCTCTTTATTGCATGCTGTGCCCAATATTCATATTTATGTTGAAGCTCTTGTATGTTAATCATATTCTTCAGTTTAAAATCATAACTATAATCTCAATGTCATTAATTATTTATATGAGTCTGAGATTAAATACATGCAACTTTTGATACATTTATTTACAACAGTAGATAGTTTATGAAAGGAAGATATAATGGATGATTATCTTTGAGAAAATTCTTCCCTTTTCTTCATTTTGCAAATAAAACCAACACGTATTCATAAGTTTATTGGAGGAAAAGGAAAAGCATGTAATATTTATGAAATACTATCAAGTATCTTCTTCCTCGCATAACTAATTTTAATATGTGTATGGTTGCAAGAGAAGGGTTGCAGAGTCAGTGCCTTTACATGATTGCTTCAGCCTTAAAATGCATGTGGGAATCCCTTGATATTATTCCACTTGATAAAACTTCCCTCTTGTCAGATCCTGATCATATTTGAATCCAACATTCAACATTCAAAATTAATCCTTGTCTTTCCCAAATCTCAGTAGGATTTGTTGTTATCACCATTGCATTACTTTCTATGTTCTATTTTCACTTATGTTTCAAGGAAAAAATATTATTGTATTGTATTATGGGGGTGAAAGCTTGACCCATGGTTGGAACCTTGATCCTTACTGGGATCTCCCTCATAGGGAAGTAGATTCACCTTTTATTATAGTTCCCTTTGAGATCCAAATCCCTCAAGGCTATTGGATCCACCCACTCAGACTCTCCTCATCGGATTAATATTCTACATTACATATTCTAGTTCCTAAGAACCAAAACCCAATGATCCAATTAGATTAATCTTAGAAAGAGAGCTCCATTGAATTTCTCAGCCTGGGTTATATTTTTCATGAATCCTATTGGATCACCTTCCCTACAGACCTATACCAAAATCCAATCGGATTATCTCCATAGAGTCTTCGGGATATGAGAAAAAGGAAAGGGACCCCCTACTACAATTTTAACTCTAATTTCTAATCCTCTACTACTATGAGCCTAATGATTATTCCTTACCCACCTTGAAAGAGTTGTGGGTTTGGATATTTATTGACAATTGTCTTTGATGAAGTTTTGTTAATCCTTTCCATCTTACACTTTCAAATGTTCTTCATAATTAATTTTTACATATGATACTTCGTTGATATTTGTAGGATGAAATGGACAAGTTACCTTTGGGACCTTTTGCATATTTTGAAGTATTTGATGATCCTATATGACTGCAAAGTTTGTTATTTTATTTCATGCCTTGAATGAGTTTTCTTTTGAGGACTTTATGAATAGATGAGTTCAATGAATAACATATATGCATTATGCATCCTCTTTGTTGCATGTTGTGCCCAATGTATTAATATTTATGTTGAATCTATCATACGTTAATCATATTCTTCAGTTTAAAATCATAACTATAATATCAATATCATTAATTATTTATATGAGTGTGAGATTAAATACATGCAACTTTTGAGACATGTATTTACAACAATAGATGGTTTATGAAAGGATGATATCATGGATGATTATATTTGAGAAACTTCTTCCTTTTTCTTCATTTTGCAAATAAAACCAACACTTATTTATAATTTTATTGAATGAAAAGGAAAAGCACATAATATTTATGACATACTATCAAGTATCTTCTTCCTCGCATAACTAATTTTAATATTTCTATGGTTGTAAGAGAAGGGTTGCAGAGTTAGTTCCTTTACACGATTGCTTCAGCCTTAAAATTCATGTGGGAATCCCTTGATATTATTCCACTTGACAAGACTTCGCTCTTATCAGATCTTGATCATATTTGATCCAACTTTCAACATTCAAAATTAATCCTTGTCTTTCCCAAACCTCAATAGGATTTTTTTTTTATCACCATTGCATTATTTTCTATGTTCTATTTTCACTTATGTTTCAAGGACAAAATATTATTTTATTGTATTATGGGGCCAAAACCTTGACCCATGGTTGGAACCTTGATCCTTACCAGGATCTCCCTCATAGGGAAGTAGATTCGCCTTTGCTTACAGTTCCCTTTGAGATCCAAATATCGCAAGGCTATTGGATCCACTCGCTCAGACTCTCCTTATCGGATTGATATTCTACATTGCACATACTAGTTCTCGAGAACCAAAACCCAATGATCCAATCATATTTATCTTAGAAAGAGAGCTCCATTGAAGTGCTCATTCTAGGTTATATTTTCTGTGAAGCCGATTGGATCACCTTCCTTGCAGACCTATCCCAAAATCCAATCGGATGATCTCTATCGAGTCTTTGGGCTATATAATTATGTCACTTGCATGGTTTCTTATTCTTCCTGACCATTGGATTGACATATTCCATGTCACATGCTAGCATGCAACTCCTTTTTAGTGTATGGTTCATCCTTTGTGACATTAATGTTTCGTGTGATGCGTTTTCCCTTTACCCCATGCATGCTCGCCACTTGTTTTATCCAGATTTACACAATATCGATCTCAATACGACATGTCTACCTAAGTAAACTTCCAGTTACTTGGAATCTACATGTATGCTTTGTTTCAATTTTTATCTCTATGTATGAAAATATGGCATGTGTAGAACCCTAAGTAGTGATGGAACCTTGACCCATGTGGAACTAGGCCTATTTTTCTCCTATGTTGTATATATGATTTGTATAGTTATTTGTTTTATTTTTATTTTTAGTTTTCATTATTTTTCTCCTTTCATTTATTTATTTTCATTTTTAATTTTCCCATTGCTTTGCAAAACTACACATTGTTTTGATTTCCCATAGTTTTCTCAAAATTTCTCATGGTTTTCCCAAACCTACCCTTGGTATTTGAATTACATGGGAAAATCACTTTTACTTTGGAAAATATTTTACACAGGTAAAATCACTATTACATGGGGAAATTATTTTTACTTTGGGAAATTACTTCTTACGTTGTGCATTTTACCCTAAATCCCTAATGTATATTTCATATTTATATGCTTATCATTTTCTCATGTCTCGATGAGAAAATTTTGTTTCATTTTATGTGTGTGTGTGTGTGTGTGTGTGTGTGTGTGTGTGTGTGTGTGTGTTTATTTTTTTTATTTTCCTATTTCATTTTAATTTTATTTTTCATGCATTTTCCCCAAAGGGGTAATGTATTTCATTATTTTTAAGACGAGACATTTCATTTTTTATTTCGATTATTATTATTTTTATTATTTTTGTTCAAAGATTTATTCTATTTATTTTATTTATTATTTTTGTTTTATTATTATTATTATTATTGGGGTACGAGCCAATAGACATATCTACAACTCTCATACTCTCACAAACCCACAATCCCACAAACTTGTTGATCCGTATTTTATGAGTAGAATGAAATGAATACATATCTATATTAACAACACCGAGATTCAATGAACAATAACAAAGATACATTAAAATTTGACTTCTATTAATAAAGAAATATGTTGAAACTGTAAAATGCAAATTGAAACAAGCTTGCTAGAATTGTGGAATCTTATCTGTGAGAAGAGATGTGATAGTTGTATTCATTCACAAGAAGATGAGTCAAATGAGGCTTTGAAATCCTTTTAATAATAAATGTTAATGCCAAAACCCTATACATCCAAAAACCTAACCCTATGAGATGAAGCGCCAAGAGTCATGTGGGCCCCATTGGGGTAAGTTAGTACATCAACTTCCCATGGTTGTAACTTTTGCATACGATCTTCATTTTAGGTGCACGATATCACATTGGAAAGGTCTATATGAGGAATACACATTATGCCATAAAGTATAAATCCATATAAATTTGACACTGGTGATCCCTAAAAACGTTGTTTATGGACTCAAAACGACCCCAAAAGTTCAGGACCCGAAAACTAGGAAAAAAATGCCAAACTGAAAAACTGCCAAGATGAGAAAGTTGGAATAGGTAGGTGGCCACTGATATCCACTTGGATCAATCCTCCCCCTTAGGAAGCAATGGTCTCTATTTCATTGAGTTCCCCCATCAAATGAGGAAATTTCTGTTGAATTTGGCCCCGGGTGAGACGCTTGCCTTGGTGCAGGAGCTGCCCTACCTTGACAACCTGATAAAGTTGGATCCTCTGTCAGGGAGTTCCCTTGACTTGTGTCTCCATGATATGATCATCGGATTCCTATTCCATGCAGTTAGGGTTGATCTCTATTGGTGTCAATTGTTATGTTATCTCTAAGGTGTCCAATAATGGTGGAAAATAGGGTCGAAGGAGATCCACATTGAACATTGGGTGCAAGCCAAGGAAGGGGGGAATGTTGAGCTCAACAACATTTTCTCCCATATCCTTGGTGATGGTGTAAGGTCCATAGTACAGTGGATGAATCTTTCGATGGGGCCCTGTAAGGAATTCTTTCTGCAAGTGCAACCAGACTTTGTCTCCCACCTGAAACTTGTGTAGCACCCGGTGTTGATCATGGAGTTGCTTGTACTTGGCATTGGACTTCTGTAAAATATATTGAACCTATTTATGGATTTATTGGATCCTCTCAATGAACTGGGTGGCTTTGTCAGCTTCAGTTTGATCATGAGATGAGTTTGCCTAGGTGGTCACAAGGGGTAGTGCAACATCCATGGGACCCAATGGTTGAAATCTCAACCCCACCTGAAAGGGGTTATGTCTAGTTGAGCTATGTATGACTCTTTTGTAGTTGTGATGAACATAGAGAAGACTCTCATCCCATGTGTGGGGGTACTTGGAATTGTACATGGCCAGGATATGCATGCTCATCCGGTTGATGACCTCAGTTTGGCCATATGTCTGGAGGTGGAAGGCAATGGATTTGTTGAGTTTGGTGTCCAATAGTGAGCAGAGGCTCGACTAGAATGTGTTGAGGAACCGAATGTAACGATCTAAGATAATGTTTTTGGGTATCCAAAAAGGTACCCACACTCATTCAAAGAAGATATGGGTAGTGGCCTCCATTGTGTTTCTCTTCTTGTAGGCAGCCAAAATTTCCATCTTGGAAAAGCAATCAACAACCATAAAAACAGAGTCATTTCCCCACTTGATGGATGGAAGGCCCGACATGTAGTCCATTGAGATGGATTCCCATGACCTTTAGAGAGGAGGAAGAGGGGTGTATAGTACTTGTTTCTTAGTGGTCATATTGGTGTTTCTCTTCTTGCAGGCAACCAAAATTGCCATCTTGGAGAAGCAATCAACAACCATAAAAACAGAGTCATTTCCCCACTTGATGGATGGAAGGCCTGACATGTAGTCCATTGAGATGGATTGCCGTGACCTTTCGGGAGGAGGAAGAGGGATGTACAGTCCTTTTTTATTAGTGTTCATATTGGAAATAACACAGGAAGTGTAGGACCTGATATACTTGTTGATATCTTGCCGAAGTTTCAGCCATTAGAAATGTTGTTGCAACACTGCTATTGTATTTTCTACACCGAAGTGTCCTACCACCCGACTATAGTGTGCTTCCAAAATCAACTTCACTTGTTGTCTTGATGGAATGTAGAGATGGCCTATAAGACACAACAACCTATCCTAAAGATGTAAATTAGTGACAATTGTGTTTTCACCCAATATCTGGTCGGTGGTTGAGAAGTCAAGATATTTCTCATAGAGTTCAGGCCATCTAGAGGTCTTGTGGCCGCAAGATTATAGCACCTTGGTGAGTGTCATGAATAGAGGTCAACTGAGGCAATTGATGGCATGGTTGGTACTTCATGTCTTATACTTGATGTTGAGGTGGAACTGCTGCAAGTATGTGGACCACTTCTGATGGAGGTCATTATGCAATTTACCTTGTGTCTACATGAACTGTAGCAGCTTATGATAAGTGTGGATGATTTTCTCCTTCCCAAGAATGTAATGCCTCTACTAATTGTAGGCTTGCATAATGGAATACATTTATTTTTCATAATTAGGGTACTTATGAACAACAACAGATAGTGTCTCAAAATTATAGGCCACAGGGTGGTCGTGCTGAGTGATAATTTCTCCCACAACATAGTCTGAAGCATCTATATTGATCTCAAAGCGTTGTTGCAGGTCGGGTAATGAAATAACTAGGGCAGACCACAAGAGATGCTTCATATAATCGAATTCTTGTTTTTGGGAAAGTCCTCACACAAAATTTTCCTTACCACCGCCCCTAGTTACTTGACTGAGGGCCCATGCAATATGGGAGAATCCCAACATGAACCTGGGATATAAATTGGAAAGGCCTAAGAAGCTCTAAATCTCAGTGAGTGTGTTTGGAGCTGGCCAATCACGAATAATCTGGATATTGGTTGGATCCATATGAACACCATGCGTATCAACAATGTATCTTAGGTATTGGACCATGTCCATGATGAAGGATCATTTTTCTAGGTTGGCATATAGATTGTGTTGTCGTAGAGTGTTCAAAACCTGCTCAATATGTTGCAATTGTTCTTCCCCAAGTCTTGTTGTAGATGAGGATTCCATCCCGATACACCACTATAAAATAATTGGTGAAAGGTCGCAAGATATCTTCCATCATCCTCATGAAAGTTGTCGGTGAATTTTTCAAACCAAATGGCATGACCAACCATTCAAAAATACCTTCTTTTGACTTGAAGGTGGTCTTCAATACATCTATCTTCTCTATTGGGACCTGATGTTATCCATACTTCAGATCAATCTTACTGAAGTATTTGGCCCCCTTTATTTGATCAAGGAGATCGTTGATTCAGGGAATCAGGTACCGGTTCCTGACTGTGATTTTATTTAGGTCCCGATAATGAATGCAGAGTCGCTAGGTCCCATCTTTATTTTGCACACGCACGATTGGGCTTCCACAAGGTGATGATATGGGTCGGATGTGCCCCTTGTGGATAAATTCTTAGATACAATGCTTGATATCCTCATTTTATAACAAAGAGAGGTGATACACTAGCCCATTGGGTAGCAGTAAGTTGGGAGTCAGATCGATGGAGTGCTTGACATGATAGTGCATAGGTACCCTAGTAGGTGAGGAGAAGATGTCTTTGTATTCTTCCACAACCTTATCCACTTTATTTTGTTGCATGGAGAGGTTGATCATGGAGGCCATGGATGTGGCTATAATATTTCTCTCACTCTGAGAGTGAATCACGAAGAAGACAAACTTCCTAGTCTAAGAGATGACCTTCCTACATTGCTTTCCTGAGATCAACGAAATGGAGCTAGGTGGGACTACCTCGGGTATCCTGTACAATTTCCTGTCCAAAGTAATAATAAAAATGTTAGGCCTAGACTCATATAAAACATGATGTTTCCATAAATAAGGTTGGACCAAAAGAACATCAAAAACTTCAATGGGAGAAACATCACACAATGCCTCATTTTCGAAGGGATTGATGTAGGACAAGAGGCACTGTTGGATGACATGAAGATTGTTTTCTTGGCAGAGCCATATGATGGTGTAGGGTTGCAGGTGCGGAGTTTTCAGTAGGGTCATCCATGTTACAACCTCCATTGAGATGAGGTTCTTCTAGATACCGCTATCAATGATGAATTTTTGTGGGGTGCATTTCACCCACATTTTTTAATGAAATAGGTGCTCACCTTCCTCTAGATCATCATGTTAACTAGGTTAGATGTTGGTGGTAGAAATAGTGGCACTAGGTTCCACATCAATGATCTGTCTCCCATTTTTTGGTTCTGACTCAAAGTCAGAACCCGCATATGATTCAGAGGCTCTCATCTCAGCCACCAATGACTTCTTTGAGAGGCAATCAACAGTGTTGTGCCAAGGGATCTTATGGAAGTCACACCACTTCCTGTTGTCTTTCTTCGTCTTTCCATTTTCCTTCTTTGTTTTCGGCTTAGACTGGTTGTCCTAAGGTTGTCCATATTTTCTATACCCTTTGTTTTTTAGGTTGGGGTTTCCCTTGGCCTTCTTCTACTGTGACAGGTTCCCATACCCAAAATTTGATATATTTGTTTAAGTTTCTGCTCGATTTTGACAACATATCAATAGGCCAAGCCCAAGGACAAGATGTCCAGAAACTCTATTTATAATTGGATATATCTATGCATATCATTGAAGTACTTAAGCACCAGATGTCGCTTAGAATATTTGATACCCATCTCGGTGCACAATGTATGGAAGATATTTTTGAACTCTGGCACTACTTGGTCCCTTTCATGTCGCAATGTGGTCCATTTTGTGTACAGGTCATCATAACTTCCGATAGGGTAGTATTGTTCCTTAATAGCATCCCTAAAGGACTCCCAGGTGAGTGTGACTATAAATAATGAGCGTTCTTATGTTTTCTTTTTCTCACAAAAAGTATCCCACCAATATTTGACATGGGGGATGAATTTGACAAGCACAAAAGTAATATTTTCTCTATTCGAAAAGTTATGGACAGAAAACTACCCTTCTAGTGGATTCAACTATTTTTATACAGCATCTCCATCTATCTAACCTTCAAATATAGGAATATCAAAGTTAATATGTACCTTTAAGTGTGTGGTGCCTCCGCTCAAGGAATATTTGTCTCCTTTTGGTATTCATCGAAGGATTTGCACAAAATTATCTATCATCTCGTTCCTCTGTTGCACGAAGGCTTCCTTGAGTAACGGTTTGAAAGGATCTCCTATCCTATCATCCTTATTGTATCCTTCCATGGAAGGTCTCTTGGGATGTGAGAGCCTTTGTCCTCAAGAGAAAAAATCTTGAGACCCAACTCTTTGTACCCTGACCTCCTCGAGGGAATGCATTAAGAATGACAAAGAGTAAACTACTCTGATACCAATGATCCAGATTTTATGAGCAGAACAAAATCAATACAAATCTCTATTATTAAAAAAGATATGCAATGAACAATAACAGAGATAAAGTAAAATTTGTCTTCTATTTTTAAAGAAATATGTTGAAATTGTAAAATGCAGATTGAAACAAGCTTGTTAGAATGTTGGCGGCTTATCTTTGAGAAGAGATGTGACAATTGCACTCATTCCCAAGAAGATGAGTACAATGAGGCTCTAAAATATTTTTTAAAATAAACATGAATTCCAAAACCATAGACATCCAAAAACCTAATCCTAGGAGATGAAGTTCCAAGAGTCATGTGGGCCCCATTGGGGTAAGTTGGTACATCAACTTCCCGGGGTCATAACTTTTGCATATGATCTATGTTTTAGGCACATGATATCCCATTGGAAAGGTCTATATGAGGAATACACATTATGACATTAAAATATGATTGTGTGTATAGTTTGACTGTGGCAAGCCCTAAAAATGTTGTTTAGGGCCTCAAAATGGCCCCAAAAGTTAAGGACCCGAAAACTAGAAAAAACTGCCCAACTGAAAAAATGCCAAGATTAGCCAGTTGGAATAGGTGGGTGGCTATTGATATCCACCTGTATCACCTTTAACTCTCTTACCATCACCAACCTACAACACATTATATTATTTTATTATTTTAGTGGGCTCATGCCTTTGTGGGATTTCTCATGCGGGAGTTTCACATTTTCACCTTATAACATAGGACATGATTTACCAGTGAGCCTCACTAGCAAGTCTGGCTTGGACATGCTAATGATTTTACCTCTCACCTACATGCATGCCTAGCGGGGGTTTCCCATGTGGGATTTCACCTCAAGACAAATTATCGTGGAATATTTTATCTCACACAAGGTTTTTATTGCATACCTATGTGGGAATTCTCACGCAGGAGTTTCACGTTTTCACTTTAGGATAGGTTATTGTGGTTAACTACATATTTTAACCCACAAATATATGCCTTGAAGCCTTTCCTAAGTGTAGGAGTTCACACCTTAGGACTTAGGATAGTTTACCATGGTTTACTACAGTGCTTTTTACTATTTTATTATTTTCACATTATTTTATTATTTTTTATCCATACTACGTGATTTTCGAGATTGCAAATATTTTAATTAATTAAAGTTTTCGTATTTAACTTTTATTTTATTTATTTATTTTATTTTACTATGGTTTATCGGCCAAAATTTATATGCGATCCCTAGGTCCTACACCTCCTCTAGTTCCACACAAAAACCAAGGGGCCAAAATAAATATATACCATTCAAACTCAAATTCTATGATGCATGTGGGATATTTCTTTTAGAGTTGAATATCAACGATCCAAATTTCCCCGTGAGTAAATCAATGGTTGTTGAGTACCAACCTCAGGCAGACATATATTGAGCTCTGGGAGTCCAAACCAGGCCCAATATAGCTCATTGGAAAGCTATCAAGTAGGAGAATGTTTGGAAAAGGAATTTAATCGAAAATAGTGACATAAAATCCAATAAAAATCAAATAATAGAGAGTCAAAATTTTGAAGGGGAATAAAATGTAAAACTTCAGACAAACATAACTCATGATCCAGGAGGCCAAATATGGCCTGCAAGAGAATGCTATAAATTTGAAGCAGAGAATAAGAATATGGAAACATCTTATTCACCATGTTGACACCAAAAACACCCAGGAAAATTCTAAGAACAAAAGAGGATACAATCAAGTAGAGTCAATGGTATTTTTAACAAATATCGCTCATGAACAACCTTAGAGAGAGATTGCCTACTCTGGAGTATTTTTAATTTTTTTATATAATAAATGTGTATTCATTTACAAAATTGTATGGGAAATTCATTTCATTTAATGAGACAAAATAAGAAAGTTGAAGAAATAATAATTGTTGGTTGCTATAGAAGATGAAAGGTCCTCCTTGTTTTATAAAAGGAAGACCGTTGAAAGTAATCAGGGACTTTTCCCATCATTTGATCGTGATATTATTATCTCATGAATGAATATTAGAAGACATTTTAAGATCATGACTATTATCAAATACATTTGGAACTATTCTACATTTTTGTTTGTTATTTAAACCTCTTGAATATTTGTCATATGAACTATTTCTCTATGTAGTATTTGAGTTGTTTAAGCTGTTATGATTTCTAATGAATAGAGTGGTAATTTTATCGGTGTAGTATGAAACTATTTGTGATTTAATCTACATCGTTATTCGTTTAACATGTTGTCGATTGACATGAACTATTTCTACAATTAATGACATTATTTAATGTTGTGTACTTTCTATAGATTTTCTCCTATGCAAGATAGGTTAGAATTAGTTAGATTAGATTTATAGTTAAAAAGAATTATTTATGGAACAATTTATTGTCTTTCCATTTTTCTTCTTTTAATTATTAGTGGAAATGAGGCCCATTGTAATACCCCAATTCTGAGCCTCAAATTAATAATGTATTTTATACATATGATACTTAGGATTGTGAGCCAATATGTTTAGGCCAAAATGCTTGTAAAGTTGAAAGGCCATAGTTCCTATAAAATGTAATAATTTGAATCTTTCATTAATAAAATACATCACTAGATGCAAGACAGATAAGGAAAAGAGATAGGGGGTTATGATTCCACAAGAGAGGGGGATAAAAGGGATAAGTATTTATATTACATTTTTTTTTACCCATCTTCAGAATTTTATTGAGAGAGAATTGGTTACATGATATTCTTAGGGAAAATTCCATGCGGTTCTTGATTCCAAGAAAAGATATAAACCCATCTTTGGGAATTTTGGTGGGAATATTGGTGGGAACATGAGAATGAGTTGTATAGGAATGAATCTATGGTTGATGGTTGTAGAAATTTGTTGGTGTATTCCATCCATAAATTAATTTTTGTATGCTTGAGAGGCATCGGTATGAAGCATGCTCGATCACAACTACAAGTCCCTAGAGTCCCAACATGGATATTCTTGTCCAAAAGAACTACATCCCTCGAAGGAGATGGACATCCTGAGTGACTGAGTGGAAAATAAGGGGGTGCATGCTCTTGGGTTGTATAGGTTGGAAAGAAGAGGGATGGTGTACTTTGGATTGTTTTGTGTTATGAGAAACCTATTAGAGATTGAGTGTCGATTGGTTTGGGAAGTTGGTTGTTGCTCTAGAACCTGTCCTTGTGGATTCATACCCTAGCTCGGGGATGACCTGCTATTGAGACTTGGAATAACAATGTCTATGGTTGGGTGGAATGTCCTTGGTATGTAGCTAGTTTGTGATTTTTATCTTTAAGATAAAATCTCTCTATGTTATGTGTTTCTCTTCTTATATCTTTAATTCCATTGTATATTGATTATCATCCCTGATATATGAATCTTTAGTGTGCATGCTTGTTGGTTATGGATGTGCATGGAACGATATATCTTTCTTTTAAAAGTTATATTGTTTCTTGGTTGATGCATGAACTGTATTTTATTCTTGCATGCTTCTTGATATATTAAATATTATTAGAGATTGACCTCAATACTTGAGAGGAGTCTTTTTATTTTCATGACTCAACCTATTGGTGTTGGGTGCTTAGCGATCAAGATTAGAGTAATTTTCTTGGATTTTACTAGTGATGGATTCGCCGAATATTTAATAAATGAATAGAGTACCAATATTTTATATTCAATCATCCATGATAGAGATTGGATGATCGGTGTGGCATGAACCCACATGGGAAAAGGCACATCATAATCTCGTAACATAACCGTCTTGATCAAGAGTTCCAAGAATATATAAGCCTATCATGACAAGGTGGTAATAAAATATTTTCATGTCACATGACTAGATACGGGGCTTGGGATGTGTGACAGAGTGGTATTAGAACCTAGGTTCCAAGAATAGACCTATATGGATTAGAGACAGAGCCATAATTTATAGCACAGGTCATGAAGACCTACTAAGAATCAAGACTTCACAAGCCAATGTGAATAGTGATTTTGGATATATATATATATATATATATATATATATATATATATATATATATATATATATATATATATATATAGAGAAATATATATATAGAGTTTATAAATAAAATGTAGAGTTACTTGGTTTAAATGAAAGCGGGCGAGTGTGGAACCCCATGTAAGGAATGAAATTTTATGGAAAAGAACAGTGAATATGGAGTTTGTTAACTCTTATCCATTGATCTCTAGAGATCAATGATTGAGATAAAATATTGGGGGGGTGATGTAAGTGGGCCATCCCAGGCACATTAGCACCATAATAACAACCTCATTGGCACCACATCTAATTTCAGATGAGTTCCACATCAACAAAATCCCACATGGAGGAAACCTTAATTGCAACGTCTGCATGTCAATATCTTGAAATTCGTTAAGTCCTAATACATCGTGGAGGTGATGAGAACGAAAAATAATTTGGGGTATGTGAAGAAGGTTTGTAAACTTGTGAACCCATGAACCCGTGATAAGATGTCAAAAATCAACTAAGTATCAATATGTCGTGGAGGTGGTGAACATGACAGAGAATCGAGGGTATGGAAGAAGTGCGGTAACCCCATATACTCACGGACCCATGGAAATATATTGATACTATATAAGTACCAATATATCATTGAGGTGGAATCATGTAAGAGAATCGGAGGTATGGAAGAAATGTGGTAGACTCGTGAACCTATAGTAACATGTTGAATCGTGATGTCTCGAAGAAATGACTAAGTGTCGAGAAGAATCAGTAGAGTGGACATGCTCCTCAAACCAATAAAATATCTAAAATTGACTAAGTGCCAAGATTTATTCAGATGAACGAGGTCTTGGATAAGATAAGGGGACTTGACTAGTGAACCCACAGTGAGATATGGAAAATGACTAAGTATAGAAGATGATCATATGGACCATGTAGGCACCACATGTCACAGATCAGACAAATAGGATATCTCCACATGTCACAGATCGAACGAAAGGCAAGAGATATGATAGCTCAGTATATCTCATAGAAGCATGATGGAAACTTGGAAAAGATTCTAATTATGATGTAAGGTGGAAGTCATAGAATATTGACTTGAAGAAAAGAGTATGCATTAGACCCGTGATAAAATCATCAAGATAGATCAATGGTGGTCTAGATTAAATCCAGAGAATGATCGAATGGATGTTGAACATTGAATCTATGTTGTAGATGTTAATGGATGTTTCCTTCGTTTCCTTTGACCATCCATAACTTTCTTCTCAAGACATAGAATTGAGCAAGATAATGGTTGTTGGAAATCTAGTTCAGAGAAGAACAACTTGGAATTATTAGAATTGGAAGAAATATGATATAATTTTTCATGAATTAAGAAGAAAAAAGGACATGTAGAATAATGTGACATATTTCCATAATATGCATAATTCTAACAAAATGGTTGCTTGCACATTTTGCAGAGTTAGGGGATATTATATAATATATCAGTTCAAGAAAATAATGCATATTTGGGACATGGAAGAAGGAGAGGAAGACTTCATTCATGAGAAAGAAGCCAAAGGTCAAAACATCATTGTTGGTAATGCAGAAACAAAATCAAACATGCATGGAAGTAGAGAAGATCAAGCAACATTATTAGATATTGTGAGAAGCTTGAAAGTAGAAATGCAGATTTACAAAGAATACAATGAGAATATTATGAGAGAAAAAAAACCAAATAAATTCTCAAGTGATGTAAATCTTAAATAGGTTGCATAGGTAGGAAAATAATGGATCAAGCTCAAGACAAGAGGAATATTGTAGACATCATAAAAGAAGATAAAATTATAGAAGAAATGGTCATCCAAGAAGTAATGACAGAAATCATGAACATCACTCACCTCCTTACTCAGCAAGGAAACTTTATGCATCTAAAGATTCCATAAACATTCCAAAAGTGTATCATGTTAGGAACCAAAGAATAAGGCATGAATTACACTATTTGCAAGGAGAGGTTAGGAATCTTAATCCACCATCCTTTAATGGTGTAAGATAAAAGGAAGATGATGTTGAATCCTGGTTACTTGGAATCAGGAAGTATTTTCAATTGCACAACTATTCATCTAATGTTCAAGACAAAATTTCCACATTCCATTTGCTTGGAAAATTTGTTGTGTGGTGGGATCAATTGAAGCAAGTTGAACACATTAATGAGAACATGATCACTTGGAATCAGTTCAAGAGATATTTCTAGAAGGAATATATTTCAGAGGATTTCTATGACAAGAAAATGCAAGAATTCTTTGAACTCGGGGTCAAAAGCATGACCATGGAAGAGTATGAAAAGAAGTTATTGGGATTTCTGAAGTATGTAGGGTTTATAAAGGATGAGAAAGTGAATATACAAAGGTTCTTAAGTGGACTTCCTCCTTTTATAAAGAAAATATTTAGTATGATGAGCCTAGAAATTTGACAGATACCATCGGGAAGGCTAAGTAACTATATGAACAAGGAAATGGAAGATAATCCCTACAGAAGTCTTGGAAAGATAAGAATAAAGAGAAATTTGATCATATAAGTAAAGGGTTCAAACCTCTTTTCAATAAAAATAGTCCTAATAAAAATCAGCAAGATCAAATTGCTAAGGAAGAATCCAAGAGAGAAGATTTCTTTGGGAAAAGGGGAAGACCACCAATCCAATGTTGGGGATGCAAAGAATATAAATTGTAAAAGGATTTTGCTCACAGATGAGAGAGATTGAATACCATGCAGAACATCCAAGAGGCTACAACAGTCGAAGACATGGGCATAAGTATTCCACAAATATATGCATCTTTAGAAGCTCGAAAAACATAATACCAATCCCATATGATCAAAGTGGAAGGTAAGATCATTAATAATCCTATTAATATTTTAATTGAGTTAGGAGAAATCCATTGTTAAATTGATCCTAAAATAGTGGATAGATTACATTTGGAGAAAAGTAAGCTTGAAAACTCAAGTTTAGTTCAACTAGCCACTGGAACCAAAAGAAGGATGAATGAGACTATTAAAAGTTGTTCCATGGACCTAAATGGAGTGAGTACTAATGTTGATATGAACATCATCCCATTATGATCATATGATAACTTCATATGAATGGATCAGTTGGACCAACATCAAGCTATTCTAAACTTTCATGAAAAGATATATACATGTATTGACAAAGAAGGAAAACAAAGCACTGTGAGAGGAATTCCAAGACCTATTTATATAAGAGAGATTTCATCCTTACAGTTGAAGAGATGTTTAGGGAAAGGATTTCAATTATATGCAACTTATGTGGAGGATCCAAAAAATACGAAAGGACCAATCCTTGAATATTTTTCAGTATTGCAAGAATTTGAAGATGTATTCCAAGACATACCTAGATTGCCACCTAAGAGGGAGATATAGTTATCTATTGATTTAGTACTAGGATTTTCCCATATATCAAAAACTCCTTACATAATGAGTACACTAGAATTAAAAGAACTACAAATGCAATAGGAGGAATTGTTGAAGAAAGGGTACATACACCCAAGTGTTTCACCTTAAGGAGAATAAATACTCTTTGTATAAAATAAGGATGGAACATTGAGGTTTGTACTTTCTTTAGACTACTGAACAAAGACACTATAAATAAAAAGTACCCTCTACTGAGAATTGATGACCTTTTTTATCAGCTAAGAGGAGAAAAGATATTTTCAAAGATAGACCTAATATCAAGATTCCATCAAGTAAGAATCGAGAAAGAATATATTAATAAGAAAACATTTAGAACCAGGTATGGACATTATGAATTTTTGGTGGTGCCATTTGGACTAACTAATGCACCAATTGTCTTCATGTTCTTAATGAATGGAATATTCAAAAATTATCTGGATAAGTTTTTCATTGTTTTATTGAATGGCATACTTATCTATTCTAAGACAAAGAAAGAGCATGAACATCACTTAATATTGGTACTGCAAGTACTAAGGGAGCATCAAATTTATTCCAAGATAAGAAAGTGTTCTTTTTACCAAGAACATATCCATTATTTGGTGCACATTATCTCAGAGGAAGGTATAGAAGTAGATCTAAAAAATATTGAAGCTATCAAAGGGTGGCAAACACCAAGAAATGTTTTAGAAGTTAGATCATTTATGGGATTAGCTAGATATTATTGAAAAATCATAAACGGATTATGTAATATTTCTCTTCCTGACACTTATTTACAAAAGAAGGGAATTAAAATTGAATGGAAAAAAGAGTGTAAAGAGAATTTTGACCTTTTGAAAGAATTACTTACTAGTGCACCTATTTTAAAGATTGTTTGCCGACATGAAAGATTTGTGGTATGTACATATGCATGCGAGGAAGGACTTGGTGAATTCCTCACTCATAATTGTTATTTCATCGGTTATGAGTCCAGGAAGATTAAAGAACATGAGAAGAATTATTCCACGCATGATTTGGAGCTTGCTGCCATAATTCATGCATTGAATATGTGGAGGCATTATCTCATGGGAAAGAGATTTGAATTAAGAATGGACCATAGTGGTATGAAATATCTTTTTGAACAACTAACCTTGAATGCCAGGAATACAATATGGTTGGAATTTTTAAGTGAATATGGCTTTGATATCAAGCATATCAAAGGAAAAGAAAAGAAATTTGTTGATGCACTCAGCAGAAGAGTCCATATCATGTATGATACAACCATTAGTATGCATCAATTAAATCTGAAGAGCAAAAATTTTGATGTTGTTTCTACAAATCAACATTAAATAAGAAGCAATAACCATTGATTTTATAGCTAAGTTTCCTAGGACAACAAGGAAAAATGATTCAATAATGGTAGTGGTTGATAAATTGACAAAGGTTGCTCATTTTGTTCCTGTAAATATGGCTCATACAACAACTAATATTGTAGAAACTTACATGAAGGAAATTGCTAGGTTGCATGGGATACCTAGCAGAATTGTTTATGATATAGACATTAATTTTACTTCAAATTTATGGGGGGGATTATTTAAAGGATTTGGTACAAATTTGAACTTTAGCATAGCATATCATCCACAGTTAGATGGGAATATAGATAGATTTAACCAAGTGATTCAAGACATGTTGAGAATGTATGTAATGGATAAGCCATCTAAGTGGGAAGATTACTTGCATTTGGTTGAGTTTGCCTATAATAATGGGTATCAAGCTTCATTAAATATGATTCCATTTGAATCTTTTTATTGTATAAAATGCAATAATCTAGTAAGATGGGACAACCTAGAAGACAAAGTAGTACTTGGTTTAGAGTTGCTCAAGGATATGAAAGACTAGATGGTTAAAATTAAGCATAATTTGAAGGAAGCACAAGATAGATAAAAACGTTATGCAGATAAAAACATGAAGGCTATAGAATTTAAAGTGGGAGAGCATGTTCTTTTGAATGTGAATCCCAATAAGAGTTCATTAAAGTTGGGAAATGTACAAAGCTAGCACCCAGATTTTGTGGTCCATTTGATATTTTGGACATAATAGGGCTAGTTGCATACATGTTTGCATTGTCTTCTTCCATGAATGTGCATAATGTATTTCATGTCTCTTTTATAAAAAAATATGTACATAATCCTAACCATGTTATTGATTAGAATTTGATTGAGGTGGAGCCAGAGTGAGATTTCCAGGTCCAGTCAGTGTGCATAGTGGACAGAAAGGTCAAAATGCACTGGAATTGAGCCATAGAACTAGTAAAAGTTCAATGGACCTACTACGGTCCTAAATATTTTACTTGGGAGCATGAATATGTCATGTGGGTAGAGTACCCATGACTTTTTGAAGAATTTTGAAATTTTATTTTTGTATTGTATATGCATTGAGGACAGTGCCAAAATAAAGGGGAGGGAAATATCCCATTTTTGAGCCCTAAATTAATAATTTATTTTGTATGTATGATACTTCAGATGGTGATATGATATGTTTAGGCCATAATTCATATAAAGTTGATAGGCTATAGAACCTACAAAATGTAATACTTTGAACATTTCATTAATCAAATACATAACTGGCTACAAGACGGAAAATGACTAGAGATAGGGGGGTATGATTCCATGAGAGAGGGGGCTAAAAGGGATAAGTCTTTATATTCCATTTTATTTTACCCATATTTGAAATTTTGTTGAGAGAAAGAATCAATTGCATGATCTTCTTGGAGAAGATTCCATGAGGTTCTTCATTCCAAGAAAAGATATAAACCCATCTTTGGGTTTTTAGTGGGAATCTTGGTGGGAACATGAGAATGATTTGTAGAAGAATGAATTCATTGTTGATGGTTGTAGAAATTTGTTGGTGTATTCCATCCATAGAGTAATTCATCTATGTTTGAGAGGCATTGACATGAATCAGACTTGATCATATACGCAAGTCCTGAGAGACCCAACATGGATATTATTTTCCAAAAGCATTGGAGCCCTGGAAGGAGATGGACATCCTGAGGGACTACATGTTGGAGAAGGGGGTCCATGCTCTTGGGTTGTGTAGGCTGGAAAGAAGAGGTTTGGTGTACTTTGGATTGTTGTGTGTGTTGAGAAACCTATGAGAGCTTGACTATTGATGGGTTTGGGAATCTAAGTGTCGCTCTGGAACCCATCCTTGTGGATTCATATCCCTGTCTTAGGGGTGACTTTCTCTTCAGACTTGGAACAACAATGTCTATGGTTGGGTGGAATTTCCTTGGTCCGCAACTAGTTGGTGATTGTTATCTTTAATATAAGCTCTCTCTCTCTCTCTCTATTTTTTATGTGTTTCGCTACTTATATCTTTAATTTTTTTATATATTGATTGTCATCCCTAATATATGAACCTTTAGTGTGCATACTTGTTGGTTATGGTTGTGCATGGAACGATATATATTTATTTTAAAAGTTAGACTATTTATTTCTTAATGCATGAGCTCTATTTTATACTTGCATTCTTATTGATCTATTAAATATTATTAGAGATCAAACTGAAGAATTGAGAGGAGTCTTGTTATTTTCATGAATCGGCCGATTGGTGGTTGGGTGCTTAATGATCAAGATTAGAGTAATTGCCTTGGATTTTACTGGTGACAGATTCATCATAGATTTAATAAATGAACATAGTAACAAGATTTTCTATTCATTCATCCATGATATATATTGGATGATCGGTGTGGCGTGACCTAGGACGAGACTAGGCATGTTATAATCTTGTAACAAAATCGTCTTGATCAAGAGTTCCAAGAATATGTAAGCCTATCGCGACAAGGTGGTAAGAAAATATTTTTGTGTCAAATGACTAGCTAGTGGGGCTAGGGATGCATGACACCCACATATTGGTTGGAAATGCTACCCCAAACAAGAGTATGTTTGAATGGGACCTACCATTGGGAATTCATCCTTAATTTCCCGACAGACCATTTGGACCTGTCAACATAAATGGTGCTAGAAACTGAACCAGATGACAAAATGATCCTTTGGATTTGTTTTTATTAATTTTTTTTATTTACCAATGTCTCCTTCCCAAATTCATTTATGAAGATGTATTTCTAGTTCTTTACCTCTTAAAATTCCTAGAAATATTTTTGTCTCTTGTATCAATTTAAACTTGATGGGGAGGGTGAAACATCTATTCCTAAACATATTTTTCAGTTCTGGAAAATTTGTTTTCCTCATAATATCTCTCATGAAGGTGTCATTTATAGGTTTTTCACTCTCATTTTCATGGACTGGGTCAAGAGTTGGTTTGAGACTTTATTGGTTGCCTCTATTCACACATGGGAGTAGTTAAAGTGTGGATTTTTTCATTCTTTTGAGAATTATAATTATGATGAATTGTGTGTATAAATATTAGATCTTAGGAAGAACAAAGATGAATCTCTTGAATACTTTCTTGTTAGATTTAACTCTTTGTTAGTGATTTGATTCTCTATTTAATTTCTCTTACTAATGAAATAGATTATCTAGTGGATGAAGAATACAAGTCGTTCCTTAATGTTACTCTACATTTTGATTTGTATTCACATGAAGATGTTGAGGTTACTAATGTTTTGGTTGAACAACATACATTTAGAACTTTCTTCACTATGGAGGATACAGATCATAGATAACATGCTTTTTTGGAAGAAGTATATGTATCCTCCCACTATTCCTTTCCCACCTTCCTTCTTTGTGATGAAAAAGAAACCTCTTGTGTAGATAATCCAAGTTCATATTTTTTAGTAGCTGACCAAGAGGAGGGCCTTTTTGCTGATAATGAGACACTTTGGGTCACACTGATGGTTATGTTGGGTTCTCATTATCCTATCTCATCTTTTCCAATGAAATAAATGGATGAGGAAGCTATGTAGAAAGACATGAATGTTTATCAGTATATTAATGAAGAAAATATGGACACACATGATATGAAACCTTCCTCACAAATGGTTAAAGTGGAATTAATTTTTGTTGAACTCAATTCTTCTGCTGTTATAATCTCTCCTAGTTTAACCGAGATAGATCAAAAAGGTTTTCCTATATTTGTTGAATTATTTATTGAACCTTCTTGTTTTGAAAATTCTTGTGATTTTATCCTCTCTTTTGATCGTGTGTATGTTTTGAAAGATATTTCAGATTCTCATGTTTTGTAGGAGAAAAATAACAATGTCAATCATTTCACTCAAGGAGAAGAAATTAACATACAAGGCATGATTCTCTTAGTAAAACGGTCCACTTTTTTCTTGGAACAAGAAAACAATGTTGAGAAAGAAGCTGTTGATTGTGAAACCATTCCTAGTGTGGAGCCTACCAATTCACATTCAGCCACCAATGTGATTAAGGAAGAGGAAATATCATTCAAAGAAGAACCGTTTGCAAATGCTTCTTGTTCGAGAGAGGCCTTTCAATCTCTTAATTATTCTACTTATTATTTTTTATATCTTGATCTCTTTAATGGTTTGATTTTGTAGGAAGCCACCCATTATCCTATTTGAATAAAATATTTAGGGATGACCTTTTTTGAAGTAACTAATGGTGGTAATGTGCATATGGAAGATAGAGAGGATAAGGCCTCTTCCCATAAACTTAATAATTTTATGCCTTATCAATATTTTTCATGGGATGAAGTAAATGTTGTAGTAGATGTATATTAGACTATGTTTTCTTTTGTTTCATCTTCATTTTTTATTAATAGTGATTCTTCTTATTGTTGGTTGTGGAGCCTAATTATCTTCTTGATTTAAAGGTTTGTTTCAGTCGTGCTTGGATCCCATTTCTTGACATGGGGTGTGTAGGGGATTTCCCCCCCACTATTGTCATCAAGGGGGTCCAGGAGGGGGTGGAAAAAATTAATGGAGCCCCCCTCAGGAAGGGGATTTAGGGGCAGCATCCCAAAGAAAATTTTTGGGAAAATTTGTCTTGCAAAATATTGTAATTTCATAGTCAATCTGGACCATTCATTATAAGGTCGCAAATCTAATGGTAGATTTTTTAGGTTTTTTGTCCCTAGAAGGAAACCCTCTTTTCATGAGGGAATTGTATTGTGGCTATGAATGTGTGTGAATATTGTATTCTAGGAGAGGAGATTGTGAGAGAAAGAAGAGGAAGTTACAACGGGTGTGTTGTAGGTTGTATCCCTTCATTTTGCTGGAAAAAAATAAAGGAAGGACCTAGAAATTTCTCTTGTGGACGTAGCCCACACTGGGTGAACCATGTATATCTATGTCTCTATTGTATTTTGTATCTTCTACTTTTTATTTCCACATTTGTTTTATTTTATTTCTCCATGGTCGTGTTTTTTCTAACACTTATTCAAGTAGCCCTTTGGTTGATATTGTTAATTTTAGTGGCTTCCAACATTGTCTTAAAGATATGCCTTATACCATGGTGAGTGTTAATCCATGTATATCATTTGATCCCACTAATTTATCTCAATTTGATGGTTGCTTGAAGTATGATCTCATAGAGGCTTGTCAAGACTATGAGGCACTTCTGTCTACACCAATGGTTATGTCATACACTCATTATTTTGGCTTGTCTTCAAGAATTAACAATTATATCAACACAAATATTCTCTCACCAAGTGTACTTCATGCCGATTTCATACATGGATCTCATTTGGTATGCTACTTTCTTGTAAATTTCCTCCATCAATTCTATGATAGTCATGCCAGATTTTATGACATAATTGAAGCATTATTGGAGGAATCTTACTTAGCTAAATTTCCCATGATTTATCACTATCATATCTTTAATAGGGTGTATAGATTTTTTAATGATTTATTTTTTTCTATTTTTAGTCTCTTTTTACTCCATGTTTTGTTGCCAATTTGTTGTGATAAACATGTGTTTTCAGGCTTGGAATTACATGGATGGTTTATTTGGCATTATTACTTTACATAGCTCATTTTCAGCTAGTGTAGTGTAGGATATAAGTAGGATAGAATAGGTCAATGTCTTTTCTTTGCATATTTTAGTTTTGGTTTCTAATTTTTAATTAGTTTTCTTTTTTCCTTTTTTTTTTTATTTCTATTGGATAAATAGTTAATGGATTTCTCAACAGAGATGGAAAGAAATATAAGGATTGCATGATAATTTTTTCCCTTGAATGGATTGTTGAGTAAAAACTTATTTTTAATATGGGATTTTTTTTTTTGTCTCATTCTCAAAACTTTCCATGTATTGGATTCAATTTCAGATCCTTGATTCTATTCATGTTCACCATGTCAAATATTTTTACAAGTATTTTGTCATCTTACAAGTGGAATATTGTAAATAAAGAATTTTATACATTTCCTTTTGTGGTGAAAATGATCACTCACGGTTGATCAATCTTCATATTAACATGATTCTAATTGGAGGATTTGTCTTGATTGAGTTTCTTTTGAGTTTTGATCTTGTTATTCCATGCACAATAAATGAAAGTTTGAGTGTTAAATTTCTTCCCATCTAAAATTAATTCCACTCCAATTCCTTTTAATCCCTTTGGATGATTATTTTTGGAGTTATGCAAGTGGATGTTGACCCAATGAGTGTTTTCTTTGGTCACTTTCAGCCAACATGATTTTCAGTATAGACTTAACATAGTGAGCTCAACTGATCTTTCTTTATGATTTGTTTCCTTTCAACACCCTTAGTCTTAATTTTTGGCTTTTGGTTTCTCATGTCTTATCCTCTATTTAGTCAGTATTTTAAGGATGAGCTTTTATTTAGTCTTGTGGTTTTCTTAATTCTATTTCCTTCATGTATGTAGTAGAGAGAGATGTTTTTCAGACTATCTAGAAACATGTTTTGACATTGTTGACAACACCATTCTATAAATATTTTTGTTGATATCTCTTTCATAAATTTCTTGGGAGTCAATCATTTCATTCCCCAATTCAATGGTTGACTAAAGACTCAATCTTAGTCCTACCAATCAATGAAGATTTCAGGCCTGATCTTTTCTTGAAAAACATCTTCCCATCATTATGAACTATTGATTTTGAGTCACTAATTATAGTTACATTATTGATTAATCTTATTTTTATCATGGATTAGTATTGTCCTCTCATCTCATCATACACGAATGTTGAAATCATTCGAATGATAAGAGGTTGTAAATGTCAATGCAATTTCTAAGATTGTATATCCCAAGCTCTCAACATCTATGTTGAATTTAACCATGATAATTTGAATTATTGTGGGTTGTAACTCATCAATCTATTAGGCCTCACACTCTTCATCATTCCCTAAATATGAACTAATAACACTTGAAAGAGCTCAGTTTTATCCATAACCTGGAAGGATAAGCCTGCATGGGTCATTTTTATTTTATCTCTCTTTCTCGTGATCTTGTTGGTTTCATTTTTTGGCTTATATGTTTAGTTCTTTTATTTTGAAAACTTATCCATTAGAGAGTCAGGTGGCATGCTTATTGACATTTAATTTTCTCAATATTATGTGTGATGTGAAAGCTAAAGGAAGTGAACTTCATAGTTTATTTTCTTGGAAGACTCTTGGAAGCTTTAGGATATCAGTCTCATGGATCTACCCATCATTACAAACATCATCTCATTAGAAATCAGGTTTCGTTCGTTTAATTCAAGTATAGTTTATAATTATATCTTGCATTCATAAAGGGAGAATCAACCAATCTAGGTTGTTATCTGATATTATGTGTACCTTATAAAAGTGTCTTAACTACTCACATATCCATAGTGATTTATGTTTGTCTCTCACAAGGTTGAATATAATCATACAGATGTTTCACATTATCATCATTAATGAAAAGAGGAAATAAATACCTTAGTGTGTAATGTTGGTGATTTTTGAATAAAAATTGTATTTATCTTTTAAGCATAAAAAAGGATTGGTGGTGGACAAGTATCATTAGAAGATGGATAGAATTAAATTGTATGGTTTGACTTGTTTAATTTGATTGATTCTAATTTCATGAACAAGACGATGTGTCTAGGAATCCAATCCTACAACAATCAATGAAATTGAGTCTCCTCTCGAAGGGAATATGGTAGTAAATAACATAATGTTTATTTCTCAAGAAGAAGGATTTGAGATTTGGCTAAATGAACGAAAGATGAATACTTGAATGACTGCACTAGTGTTTTGATTTTGCATAAGTTTTATGATAGCCAGTATAGTTTAAAGTTTAGAATAGCTTATCAAGATTTGATTAGGATTAGTTTTAATCTTGGTCATTATTTTTCTTTTTAATCTAATTTCATTCTAATATGTTAGTCATTAGACGAATATTTTTTCTCAAACTCTCAAATAGTTGAACATGAGATTATCTTTTGTTATGCAGGTTGGAAAATTTCTTGTGCAACCAACAACTCGAGATTTTTTCTCTTTATATGAAAGAAGTTTAGGGAAATGTTAATCTACACTCGGCCGCTCATATTCCTTTGCAACATTTTTAGAATTAATAAACCAAAAGTTCACCAACTCATAAGTAGACCTGAAATATAGTCTCATTCATGCATTGCCATTTTGGTTTTTGATCTAATCTTAAACACATTCTGGGAAAGAATTGATATTTGGAGTCCTTTTCATTCTATCATTATTACTTTTGATGGCCTCCATAATTATAATATCCCCTCTTTACCTCATTAGATTGAATCATTTGAATCTTTGGGATTAATAATTATCATCTATGACAAAGAAAAATTGATGCTTTGGTGAAATATGTCACTTGTGATTTTTGATGTTGAAAAGTTTAGCATTTTCCAATGTGCAAAAGACTTGCTTATGACAAGAAATATTAAAGGTTCGAGTGATTGTGGGATGTTTCATGTGATTGATTTTAAAAATATGTTTAGAATAAGGACCCCCATTAACCCATTTTTCTAGGTTCCAGGAAGAATATTTTTTCACTAAATGAAAGAGAAATTATATGTGACAATTGGATCGGAGAATTGCATTGCGAATTGTTTCCAATAGAGTATCAATTATCATAATATTTCTTGTTTTTCCTTTCAAATATTTACCATGTGAATCTTTCTATTGGGATTTATTTTGAATGATTAACCTTTGCTACTTAATTATTTCCCTTCGTTTACTTTCCAAATCTTCAGTGTAAACACTCTCAGTGACAATGTTCATGATGTGTCCCATGGTGATGGGATTACAATATTACCTTTGTTTGATTCTTCTTTTGATGACTAACATTTTTAGTTTTAGATTTCTTTTAGTTTACTTATATTCTCTTTTTCATGAATTGGATTTAGTTTTAGTGATTGCTTTCTACTTTTCATATTTATTTCATCTTTAATTCAAATACTAGTATGTTCCTTGAGCTGATTTGACTTCTTAGTCCGACCTAAGGATTAATATTTAAGTTTAAGTGAGGGGTGGGTCCAATTCTGGTCACATATTGAAGAAATATTTTACAAGTCATGAGATGTATGGGTTTCTCTATCTGAATGAAAATTCACAAAGTTCTTAGTTTTGGGTATGGACTAATAGTTGTGGTGGAACACATGTGCTTACTGACCATACCATGATAATACGTAAGTGTAGGAACGTATCTATATACTATTTTCTTTGAGCTCCATTCACTTCATATTAATCATATGGCCAATATTATGATGGTTTTGGGAAGACCCATGGGTTCATCTTAAATGCATAGCATCTTCTCAGCAAATCAAAACAACTCTCATATCACCCTGCTTCCTTCACACCCTATTTCCACATGCATATCTATATAAAAAAATCTAAAAGGCAGAGCATATTTTGAAATAAAGGGAAGTTGAAGGCAATATTAATAGTGTGGAAAGTACAATTAAACCTATTGTGGATATGGATGCTTGGTGGAAATAGGTCTATGCTTGTATGGTATCAAGGAAACTTCGTTAGCGATATGGATGCTCACTGGTAGGGAAGAAATGATGGGAAAAGAGAGATGAAGAACACACTTATGTAGATGTTTGCTTGTTATAAAAATTGAAAATCCGTGGTTAAAATAAAGCCAATATGAAGTGTGTATCTAGTCAAATAATTTACCTCACTAATCAACTCTTTGAAAAGGGTCTCTTAGATAACAAGTACTTGAATTGTTGGGTTATATATTTTAGAAATTTGGTGTCGTTGCGGAACCCATGATTATTGGAAAATTGTCTAAAATTTGTTGAGATTGTCCTTAACATTCAAATATGAAGTAAAGGCTCTAGAATTATACTAACAAAGATAACTAGTTCTCTTCAGTGTGTCACCATTTGTTGTGGCCACAACAAATGGCCACAACAACCCCCCTTTCATTTTTGTTATTATAAACGAAAGGAAAGGGGACCCCTACTAAAATTTGAACTCTAATTATTAATCCTCTACTACTATGAGCCTAATGATTAATATTTACCAACCTTGAGAAAGTTTTGGATTTGGATATTTATTGACAATTGTCTTTGACTTATGATGTTTCTTTGATATTTGTAGGAAGAAATGGAAAAATTACCTTTGGGACATTTTATATATTTTGAAGTATTTGATGATCCTATATGACTACAAATTTTGATGTTCTATCTCATACCTTGAATGGATTTTCTTTTTAGGGCTTCCCGAATAGATGAGTTAAATGACTAGCATATATGCATTCATCATCCTCTTTCTTGCATGTTGTGCATAATGTATTCATGTTTATGTTGGAGCTATCATATGTTAATCATGTTCTTAAGTTTAAACTCATAAATAGAATCACAATATCATTAAATATTTCTTTGATTCCGAGATTAGATACATGCAACTTTTACAAAACTTATTCACAACAACAGGTGGTTTATGAAAGGATGATATCATGGATGATAATATTTGAGAAACTTCTTCTTCCTTTTTCTTCATTTTTCTAATAAACCCAACACTAATTCATAAGTTTGTTGAAGGAAAATACAAAGAATGTAATATTTATGACATACTAGCAAGCATCTTCTTCCTCGCATAGCTAATTTATATGGTTTCAAGAGAAAGGTTATAGAGTCACTGCCTTTACATGACCACTTCCTCCTTGAAATGAATGCGGGAATTCATTGATCTTCTTCCTATTGACCAGACTTCCCTCATGTTAGATCAAGATCATATTTGAAGCCAACATTCATGATTCAGAATTAATCCTCGTCTTTCCCAAACCTCATTTGGATTTATTGTTATCACAACTACATTATTTTTTGTGTTCTATATTCACTTCCATTCCAAGGTATGTATCTTATTATATTATATTATGGGGCCATAACACTAATCCATGGTTGGAATCTTTATCCTTACCAAAATCTCCCTCGTCGGGAAGTAGATTCAAGTTTTCTTACAATTCTCTCTGATATCTAAATCCCCAAGGCTATCAGATCCACCTGCTCAGACTCTCCTCATCAGATTGATAATCTACCTTGCTCATCCTAATTCCCAGAACTGAAACCCAATAATCCAATCAAATTTACCTTAACATGATAGCTCCATCTAAGTTCTCATTCTGGGTTATCTTTTTCATGAAGACTATTGGACCACCTTCTACACATTCTTATCCCATAATCTAATCAGATGATCTTCACTAGTTCTTCGGGATATTGGATTATGTCACTTGCATGGTTTCTTAGTCTTCCCGACCATCATATTTTGAATTTGACCAGACTTCATCCATCGATTTTTCCCTCTAATATTTTCCCTTTGATCATATTGACATATCCCATGTAAAATTATAGCATCAAATTCCTTTTTAGAATATGGGTCACCCTTTGTGACGTTAACGTGTCATGTGACATGTCATCCTTTTATCCCCTTCCTTATTTCCACTTGTTTTATCCAGATTCATGTGATCTCGATCTCTATCTGACATGTCTACCTAACTCAACATCCAATTACTTGGAATCTGCATCTACAATTTATTTCAATTTGTATCTCTAGGTGTGAAACTGATGTAGACCCCCCTTCTCTCCTAAGGACTGTGTGACCTCTTGGTCTAGGATCGATTAAGAAACTGAATCTGATTGACTCTTTGGCCCTCAAGAACCTCAAATCCACTTAACATGCCCTCTTTCCCTTAAAGAAAAAGTTATACAGAACTTGCGCCTTTCTCCTTAATGAATTTTAGCTTCAGTGTGTTTAGACGCTAAATCTCATGGTTAAGCCCCTCCCATTATGTGACTAAGGCTGTGACCAACCGCCTAATCGAAAGGTGCGTCGTAACTCTACGTATCGACCCTTTTCATGTGAGTCACTCTGACTCTCCTGACTTCTGAAATCCCTATAAGAGCCTAGTGCATGCTATCCCCTCTATTCCCCTTTACTGATGTGACCCTTCGCTATGATCGTGGGCCAATATTTTGAGCACTTCACGATTTTGTGTTTCGCGTTTTCGTGTCTTGTGGGTTCACACTTCACGATTCATATCCCTAGATGCTCAATGGTCCAGATCTCTTCTCGAACCGACACCTCAAATCAAATCTTTGCAGTTTCGGGTTTCGCAAGTTCCCCGAACTCTTACCTCTAATTTCCCAAGTTACGAACTCCCGACAAGACCAGATATATGGTTCAGCTCCCTCCTTTGATCAATGACTGTGATCAAATTGTTATTTCGTGATTCGCGAGTTCTTGTAACTCTGCCTTTGACTTCTTTGAGTCACAAATCAACAAAATGTTGATCTCTCGCCATGTGTCCTCCTTGACGATGGACGACCCCGATAATTTTGGAACAATCAACGGCCGAGTTTGCACTTTGCGAATGCTCACGACTCTGCCCTTTGACCTTTCCACTCTGCGAGTTAGTGAAATGTTGATCTCTCACCATGTGTCCTCCTTGACAACGGATGACTTTGATGATTTCAGAGTTTCGTAAGTCCAATTCTCCTGTACACTTTCAAAGTTTTATCGTTAGTGAACCTTACCTTGATCAGACGGATACGACCCTTTTTGCATGCAGATCAGACGTCTAAGATCCTTTCTCTGGCTCTCATATCGAACGACTGAGATATTTGCTTTGCACTTAGAAAAGATGGATGAGATATTTTCCTTTGTGCTCACTCCTCATTGTTTGGACATTGGTCAGACGGTCCAAATCTTTTCCTTTGATCTTACGCTTTCTTCTAACTTAGAAGATTTTCAAAATATTTAAAGGCTTCAACCTTTATCCTTCCTGCGAATCCATTTCTTGGATCTCGTTCACACTCCTTGGAAAGTGCTACTCCTCCTGATCTTGATCTCTCCAAATATTTCGATCTCCCAAGCACTTCTTGCTTTTCTGGGAGATTCGTCAAATTCATATCCAAATATTCTTGAAAAGAATCCTTTCTCGCCTTCCTGGCAGTCTTATGCTCTCGTCGTTTGACTTCTTTATGGAGTCGCTTCGACTCTCCTTCGAATTCCATATCTACGCACTCTTTGCAATAGATCTTTACACAAGATTCAAGTTCTTTCGATGATTGTGAACTCCTTGCAGTAGTTGCTATACACTTCCTGCAAAGAAATTCTTATGCTATTTCTTCTAAGCTTTACAAGTCGAAATAGACCCTGTCAATGCACTCCTTGTGGACTGTGTGCACACCTTCCACTAGCTCACGAAGAAAAATATTTAAATTCTTATGCAATAATTTCAAAGCTACATACACTCATAGCAAGATTCATTCATTCTTGAAAATATTAAGATAACAATAGATAAATTTCAAACATTATTCACACCATGCAAGGGATCAATTTTTCTCTATTATCTTCATTCAAAATCAAGAAAATGGTTACAACTAAAATCAAAGAAACAACTACTGCTCTGAGATTCCTACTTGATCATAATTCTCATAACCCTCTTTAGGGCGTACAAAACCTCTCTTTATACAAAAGAAACAAACTAGCTGCTACCTAATTGCGGTTACATCGAGACTAGGGTTAAACTCTCGAGTCACATGTGCTCATTTTTGTATACACACGTGATCTTTCCTTTTTTTGTTTCTATCAACTGCCAAATATTTTCAGTACTGGCTTGTGTTCAAGGTTATGAATTGGTCCTCAGGCACTGAGTTGTCCTGCCACATGTACTTGGTGATGATTCTCTTGCATCATACTCCCCTAGGAAAAATTTCATGGACTCTTATTCATGAGGTCCTGCACTGACTTTCCATGCTTCTGGATATCAGCTTCACTCTCCCAACTGAAATATTCTATTGGGTGTCCCTTCTACTTGACCTGATATTCAAAATAGGTCTTCCTCTTGGTATTCTTACTAATCCTATGATCAACAATCTTTTCCATCTTTGGTTTTTCTACTATATCCATTTGTTTCTCCCATTGAATCTTCCCTTGATCTGTTAATCCCTCTATGTCATCCTTCCTGTAAGGATACAGGTCTAAAACGTTGAATATGGGTGATATTCCCACATCATATGGAAGCTCGATCTCATAGGAGTTTTCATCAAAATTCCTCAATAAGTTTCCCAAACTTTTGTTTACCACCTCAGTCTATCCATTTGTCTGAGGGTGATAAGCTGAGCTGAAGGACAAATCTGTCCCCAACTTATTCCATCGTGTTCTCCAAAAATGACCAATAATTTTTGTGTCTCTATCCGAGACAATGATTCTGGGTAGGCCGTGAAGTCTCACAACTTCCTTAAAGAACATATTTGCAACATGTATTGCATCACTAGTCTTTTGGCATGGGATAAAGTGTGCCATATTTGAAAATCTATCCACCACCACAAATATGGGAGTGCATCCTCTTTGTGTTCTTCATAGTCCCAACAAAAAATCCATCCCTTCAACAATTGATTTCCCTTGAACAACAATCCCTCTTGAATCATATACCCCATGGCTGGGAAAATCATGAGCTCTTGCTCATGGCTCCCTCTGCTATGTTGTTGAGATCCTCCAGGGTCCCATACTTTCTCTTGGAGTTGTTCATCTACTCATTTTCCTTGTTGCTTCTTTTGATGTTGTTGTTGTTTCTTCTCTGGTGTTATGGAGGGTCCTCCTCTGTTCAGCCTCCTCCTACTGGCAGGTTCTTGTGCTGACCCCAACATCATACTTTTGATTTCTTCGATCATCTTGTCCAACTGCTCAACTGGCTGGTCCTTGTTTTGCAGAATGCTCTGCTGCAATTATTCCTTGTCAATGGTTAGATCAACCTAATCTCCCTTGATTCCTTCATCTATTGTGGCCTTAGCTTTCCATCCTCCTGTAGACTCTAGTTTTGTAGTCTCATCACTTAGTCTCATCACTGAGTTGTTGCTCAACTTCTTCTTCTAATAGATTGGCTTTTGTCATCTCCTCTTGTGTTGGTTCAACTCCAACTTCTTCCAGCTTCTCCTCAGGTTGGTATACTCCTCTACCTATTTCTAATTTGATTTGTTGGATATGCCTACTCTGCATATCTATCCTCCTCTCCATGGATCCCAATTCCTCATATAGTTCAACAAAATCTATGTTGTCTGCCTCCTCTTCCGCTGCAAGCTCCAATGTTGTAGTTATCTCCCTTTCAGCTTCCTGGCTAAAAAAATTGAGAAATTCTATTGAATGTTCTCCTCCCTAAATATGCATGACTATCTCTTGGAATCCATCCTCTAGGTTTGGATCATTCAACCAATCCCCCAGCATCTTCATCTCTTGCTCCCATTGAGTGATAAATTCGTCTGAATTCTCCTCTTTTCCTGTTGGGGCAGACATCAGTATCTGCTCCTTATCCTCATCTTTGATAGTCCTTGTTGGTTATCTTTCTTCTGTTGCACCTACATCACAGACACAATTAGCTTTAAAATAATTCGGCCCCATGGCCTCCTTCTCGGATTCTTGTTGCACTACCTCCTCATGTGCAACTCTTGTATTAGTCTCTACTAGACTATTTGGCAAGAATATTTGAATTCCCCCAATGATCAGAACACACCTTTGATCCTCCTTCATTGCGATGGGATTATTTAACTTCTCATCGTCTTCATTCACATGGTCTAAAAACCCACATGAATCTTCATCTATCAGTACCCCTTGCTAATATGAACTCTCATTTGAGTTCATCTCTTCTCCCTTTCCCACCTGGCACTATGGGATTCCTCCTCTGCCCACTTGGTAGTCTATGAGATCCAATGATTCCCCTTCTTTTCCCACTTGGCAACTTGAAATTCCATAACTACCCTCCTGGTAGCCTATGAGATCATCCACTAATCTCCTTCCATTGCCCACCTAGCAACTTGAAAGTTCACTTCTACCCTCCTGCCATTTTATGAGACCTGTAACTGATCTTCCTTCCTAATCACTGAGGTTTTCTCTGACTTCTGGCTCACAGATGCAAACCATCTCTTCCTCTGTTTCACTGAGGTTTTCAACATACCTCAGCCACTTCCTCAACTCTTGTTGCTATTTTCTAGCCAACAACCTTTGGACAGGACATTTCTCTTTCCTCCTCAAAATCCAATCGTATTTCCAACATGTCTTTATCTCCCCCCATGTCTTCAATGTTAGTTGTTCAATTCTCTCTCTTATCTCAGTGAGTTCCTCATAAATTTATGCTTTACTTTTCTTCTGACGGTCTCCTCTTTGACCATGCTCATGGCCTTTAGTGGCCAACTTTTCTGTCTTCAGCCCTCCTGGCTATATACCATTTTCTACACACCATGCAACCATATTTACAGAGTATCAGTACTTTGTCTTCCTTCACCTGTTTCCACAAGTGAACTTCAGCTTCTGATACCATTTGATGTCGTCATATTATCACTATTTTCCTTTCCACCCTTTCCCACAATCTGCAGACATAATGCAGTTCTCGATACTACTCGTCGTAGTCAGACTATCTTTTCTATCTCTTTTCCTCTTTCTCTTTCGCCTGAAATATACAGATGAAAATTTCATCTCTGATACCACTTGATGGTATTAGATTATTCTCTTTATCTACCCTCTGCTATAGAAATTAAAAATATGAACTCTGATACCACTTGATACAGACCCCCCTTCTCTCCTAAGGACTGAGCGACCTCTCGGTCTAGGATCGATTAAGAAACTGGGTATTATTGACTCTTTGGCCCTTAAGAACCTCAAATCCACTTAATAGGCCCTCTTTCCCTTAAATCATAGGTTATATGGAACCCACAACTTTCTCCTTAGCACCTTTTATCTTCAATGTGTTTAGA
The DNA here is from genome assembly GCA_000966675.3 of Picea glauca. Taxonomy (NCBI): domain Eukaryota; kingdom Viridiplantae; phylum Streptophyta; class Pinopsida; order Pinales; family Pinaceae; genus Picea; species Picea glauca. Next base: position 153,868 of record JZKD02S0409857.1, on the reverse strand, counting down.
CGCTAACTCTCCTTGTTAAGCCCCTCCCTTTATGTGACTAAGGATGTGATCATTCGCCTAATCAAAAGGTGTGTCACGACTCCACGTATCGAGCCTTTGCATGTGAGTCACTCTGACTCTCCTGACATCTGAAATCCCGACAAGAGCCTAGTGCATGCTATCCCCTCTATTCCCCTTCACTGATGTGACCCTTCGCTATGATTGTGGGCCAATCTTTCAAGAACTTTGTGATTTTGTGTTTCACGTTTTCACGTCTCGTGGTTTCACACTTCATGAGTCATTTCCCTAGAAGCTCAACAGTCCAGATCTCTTCTCGAACCGACGACTCAGATCAAATCTCCGTGGTTTCAGGTTTCACGATTTCCCTGAACTCTTAACTCTGATTTCTCGAGTTATGAACTCCCGACAAGACCAGATCTACGGTTCATCTCCCTCCTTCGATCAACGGCTGTGATCAAATCATGATTTCGTGATTCACGAGTTCTTGTCAATCTGCCTTTGAATTCTTTGAGTGATGAATCAATGAAATGTTGTTCTCTCACCATGTGTCCTCCTTGATGATGGATGGTCCCGATGATTTCAGAATGATCAATGGTTGAGTTCACACTTCGCGAATTCTCATGGCTCTGCCCTTTGACCTTTCCACTCTATAAGTCAGCGAAATGTTGATCTCTCGCCAAGTTTCCTCCTTGACAATGGATGGCTCTGATGATTTTGGAGTTTCGTAAGTTTGATTGTCTTATGCACTTTCAAGGTTTTATCGTTAGTGCACCTTACCTTGATCGGACAACTACGAACCTTTTTGCGTGCAGATCGGATGGATAAGATCCTTTCTTTAGCTCTCAGATCAAATGGCTGAGATCTTTTCTTTTCTCTTAGATCATACGGCTGAGATATTTTCCTTTGCGCTCACTCCTCATTGTCTGGATGTTGGTCGGACGGTCCAAATCTTTTCCCTTAAGCTTACGCTTTCTTCTAACTTAGAACATTTTCAAAAGATTTAAAGGCTTCGACCTTTATCCTTCCTACGAGTCCATTTCTTGGATCTCGTTTGTGCTTCTTGGAAAGTGTTACTCCTCCTTAGCCTCATCTCTCCAAATATTTCGATATCCCGAGAACTTCTTACTTTTCTGGGAAGTTCGTCAAACTCAGATCCAAAGATTCTTGAAACGAATCCTTTCTCGCCTTCCTAGCATTCTTCTGCTCTCGTCCTTCGACTTCTTTATGGATTCGCTTCGACTCTTTGTCAAATTCCAGGTCTGTTCACTCTTTGCAACAAATATTTACACAAGATTTGAGTTCTTGCGACAACTTTGCATTCCTTGCGACAATCGCTTTACACTTCCTGCAAAGAAATTCTTACGCTATTTCTTTTGAAATTTACAAGTCAAAACAGACCCTGTCAACGCACTCCTTGCGGACTATGTGCACACCTTGCACTAGATCATGAAGAAAAATGATTTAAATTCTTATGCAATCATTTCAAAGATACATACACTCGTAGAAAGATTCATTCATTCTTGAAAATATTAAGACAACAACAGAGAAATTTCAAACACTATTCACACCATACATTGGATCATTTTTTCTCCATTATCTTCATTCAAAATCAAGAAAATGGTTAGAGCTAAAATCAATGCAACAACTACTGCTCTGAGATTCCTACTTGCTCATAATTCTCATAACCCTCTTTAGGGTGTACAAAACCTCTCTTTATACAAAAGAAACAAAATAAATGCTACCTAATTGCGGTTACATTGAGACTAGGGTTAAACTCCCAGGTCACGCGTGCTCATTTTTGTCTACCTACATGATCTTTCCTTTTTCTGTTTTTATCAGCTGCCAAAGATCTGCAGTACCGGCTCATGTTCGAGGTTCCGAATTGGTCCTCAGGCGTTGAGTTGTCCTGCCACATGTACTTGCTGATGAAGCTCCTGCATCAGAAACCCTGATAGGTGTGAAACCCTAAGTAGTGATGGAACCTTGACCTATGTGGAACTAGGCCTATTTTTCTCCTATGTTGTACACATGATTTGTATAGGTATTTGCTTTATTTTTAATTTTAATTTTTAGAATTTTGTTCCTTTTATTTATTTATTTATTTTCATTTTAAATTTTCCCATGGTTTTAAAAAAGTAGACATTGCTTTGATTTCTCATGGTTTTCCCAAAATTTCCCATAGTTTTCCCAAACCTACCCTTGGTCTTTGAATTACATGGGAAAATTACTTTTACTTTGGAAATCATTTTACATGTGTAAAATTACTATTACATGGGGAAATTATTTTTACTTTAGAAAATTACTTCTTAAGTTGTGCATTTTTCCCTAAATCCCTATTGTATATTTCATATGTATATGCTTATTATTTTTCCCATGTCTT
>JZKD02S0409857.1:140659-151438 GCA_000966675.3 Picea glauca | reverse complement strand
ACATTCCATTTTCAATTTTGATTTGATTTATTTTATTTATTTTTGTTCAAAATTTTGTTTAATTATTGGGATCCAAGCCATTGGATGTCCTTGCAACTCTCATACTCTCATCAACCCACAAGCCCGCAAACATGTAACTCTCATACCCTCACCAACCTGCAACACATTATATTATTTTATTATTTTAATGGGCTCTTACCTTTGTGGGCTTCTCATGCGGGAGCTTCATATTTTCACCTTAGAACTTAGCACATGATTTACCCATGAGCCTGCACCTGCAAGCCTTCCTAGGACATGCTACTGATTTTTACTTCTCACCTACTCGCATGCCTCGCGGAATTTTCCCATGTGAGAGTTCACCTCAAGACAAGTTATCGTGGAATATTTTATCGTGCATAGGATTTTTACCGCATACCTATGTGGGCTTCCTCATGCAGGAGTTTTACATTTTCACTTTAGGATGGGTTATTATGGTTTACCATAGGTTTTTATTTGCAACCCTATGCCTTGAGCCCTTTCTTATGTGCAGAAGGTCACACCTTATGACTTAGGAGAATGATTTCTCATGCATTCTACACGAGCCCTAGTTCCTATACCTCCTCTAGTTCCACACACAAACCAACTAAGGGGGAAAATAAAAAAATATACCATTCAAACTCAAATTCCTTGATGGATATGGGATATTTATTTTAGATTTGAAGATCAATGGTCTAGATATCCACATGAGAAAATCAATGGTTGTTGAGAGTCGACTTTAGGCAGCCATATATTGAGCTCTAGAAGTTCGAATTAATCCCATGATAGTTCATTGGAAATTTATCGAGCAGGAGAACACATTGGATAAGAATTTCAAGCCAGACTAGTGATGGAAAATCCCATAAAAATCAAAGAACAGAGGGACACAAATTTGAAGGGGAATAAAATGTAAAACTTCATAAGGCCATAACTCATGATCTTGGAGGTCAAATCAAGCCTGCGAGAGCATGCTATAAAACTAAAGTAGAGAAGAATAATATGGAAGGATATTATTCACTAGATTGATAACAAAAGAAATAATAAAAAAATGAATAACAAAAGAGGATACCGTCAAGCAAAGGCAATAATTTTTTTAATAAATATCACTCATGAAAAGCCTTAAAGCAAGATTTACTACTCATGGGTCTTTTTAACTTCTATTTATAACACTTGTATATTCATTTAAGAAATTGTATGGGAACTTTGAGTCATTTAATGAGACAAAATAAGAAAGTTGAAGAGATAATAATTATTGGCTATTACAGAAGGTGAAAGGTCTTCCTTGTTTTATAAAAGGAAGACCATTGAATTTAATAAGGGACTTTTGTGTGAAATTTAATAAGGAATGAAGTATGAAGTTTTATGGGCTTAGCAAGGTATTATCGATGATTTGTTGAAGAGTTTTCAAATATTTCAAACCCCATCATAGAGTTACAAAAGAAAAATAAAAAATTTATTTGGACAGATAAATGTGAAGAGGAATTTTGAAAACTGAAAGAATTGTTAACCACTACACCAATATTAAAAGTGTCTAGTATGGATTTAGACTTCTTAGTTTTCATTAACGCATCTAAGGAAGGATTACGAGGAGTTTTGATTCAGGAAGTATGGGTAATAGCGTATGCATCAAATAAACTTTGACTCCATGAAGAGAACTACAAGACTTGTGATTTGGAATTGTTAGCTATAGTCCATTCATTGAAGATATGGAAGCATTGCTTGGCAGGTAGAAAATTTGAACTAAAAAGTGACCATAGTGGATGACAACATATATTTACTCAGGGTATTTTAAATGCTGGACAAAGGAGAATGTATTAGTTACTAAGCAAGTATGATTTCGAAATCACGTACATCAAGGGAACAATAAATAAAGTAGTCGATGTCTTGAGTTCATGACCGCGTATCTTTTCCGTTATTCCATTAAGAACAAATCTACAAGCAATGATCATAAATTTTCAACTAGATGATACTTGGTATAAGGAAGTAAAGGAAAACATTGAGAATGAAGTTATGATTATACCTAAATACGTAGGATATAATTTGGATTATGAAGGGTTATTGAGACTAAATGGAAGAATCTACGTACCATCGAACGAATAATTTTGAAACTTGATTTTAAAAGAGACTCATAAAGTAATTTACATGTCTCATCCTAGAGTAAGAAAGATGAGCGTTGATCTAAAACCTTTTTTTCAGGAAGGGAATGAGTATTGATCTTGTAAATTTTTTGGCAGGATTTCTTGAATGCCAACAAGTGAAGGTTGAGCATAGGCATTTAGCAGGATTGCTACAGCCACATGCTATACTAGAGTCTAAATGGGAAATTGTATCTATGGATTTTATAGTTGGACTACTTCTTACAACATGGAGACATGATTCCATTTTTGTAGTGGTTGACACTCTAACAAAGAGTGCCCATTTTATTCTGGTATAGACTACGTATTAGGCTCCAGATATTGCGAGAGATTTTTTAAATGAGATTGTGTGATTTCATAGTATACCAAAGAAAATAATTTCGGACATGGGACCAATTTTCAAGATGCATTGGGAACATAACTAAAATTTAATACTGTTTATCACACTGAGACGGATGGATAAACAAAAAAGATGAATCAAATTCTTGAATATATGTTAAGAATGTATGTAATGGACTAGTAGAAACATTGGGAAGAATTCCTACCACTAGTAGAGTTTGCATATAACAATAATTATCATAGTTCCATCAAGATAGCATCATTTGAGTTTTTGTATGGAAGACCATGCAGAACACCTCTAAGTTTGGATGGGCTAGAATATAGAGTTCTAGTAGGACCTGAGGTAATACAAGAGAAGGAGGATCAGATGAAAATGATCAGAGAGATACTTAAGGAAGCACAAGATAGGAAAAAGAATTATGCAGATGCGCATTGAACCAACCATAATTATGAGGTTGAAGACAGAGTATTTTTGCAGGTAAAACCACAAAAGAGTTCTATTAAATTTGGCCTGAAAGGTGCCAAAATTTCTCCTAGATACCTTAGACCCTTCAAGATTGTGGATAAGAATGGAACAACCACATATCAATTAGCTTTACTTGCATCCTTAGAGCTCATCTATGATGTCTTCCATGTTTCTATTTTGCATCATTATGTTTCAAATCCTTCCCATGTCATTGATTTGAGTTCTTTGCAGATGTTAGACGAGGGGGCCTTGATGGTTGATCCAATCCGCACACTAGACCATAGCACTTGATAGCTCCAGCGTCGTTTAGTCGATCAATTAAAGTTGCAATGGGATATATATAGTCCCAATTCTTCTACCAGGGAGGACATAGAAGAAATGTGCCAACAATTTCCGCATTTATTTTCATTTTCTTTTAGAATTTTGATTGAAACTTCAGGATAAAGTTTGAATTAAGAGGGGGTGTATGTAATGCCCCATTTCACTTGACTATTTTTATACAAAAAAATTATTCTTTGAGGGTGTTTGCTTGCAAACGACTTGGTTAATTAATACTTGATGAATGCTAGACTTATTATGAATTTCTTAAAATGAGAAAATGAGAAAATTTGTAATTATGCCTTATATCTCGTTGAATAAAACTTATGGATGATCATGATTGTACAGATATTACTAATGAGTCCCTAAGTGTATATAAATATCAATGATTAGTTGATGTGAGTATCGTCAACAATAACCTGATACTTTGGATTGAGTCAGGAAGTAATTATGTGATGAATTTTTGAATAAATGATTTAAATTCATTATGGACGTTGCTGATAAAAAAAAATCAGTGGATGTAGGAACATGAATCATGTTTTCAGATCCAAATCATAAAAGGAGTAGCGGGACTATACATAAATAGACCAAAAGAAAAGGGTGGGGTGTAACAATGTCCATCTTTCCACTCACTAGCACTCCCACTGTGATTGGAGTTGAAGAGTGAGGGACACTCTTTCTCATAGGGTTGCACGATGTTGCGAGGGTAGTCTAGGTCTCAATCACTCACAAGGTATACTAAGGGGCACTCAATAAGGGTAAACTATAGGAGTAATATTGTATGTATATACCTAGGAGTAATATTTTCATGACATAATCATTGTAATCTAGATTCAGATTATTGTATGTATTACTCACATGAGAATTAGTAAAATACATGTAAGAAACATTATATGTCAGGATTCATATTGAGATAAATAATTATTCCAACTGATTCTTAAAAGCTTCTGATTCTGTGGAATTTAAATTTTGTTTCATTTATAATAAGTTTATATTCAAATTTTATTTCATTATTCCATTTATGTTGCACAAAATTTGATGATACCTATTAAGAGAATAAGAGAAATTGGTGATATCTATAGTTGAATATTCAGTCTAAATGCATGAATCTTGTAGGGTTCAATGATTTTGATTAAATATGGATTACTGTATTATGTATTGAATGGATGTAACATTTACGGTTAATTAAAGAAAACCAAAATGTATGTACTCTTATAAAGTTGTAATTTTTATTTTTTAATAAAATTTGAATCCATGTATATGAACTTGGTTGGTCTATCTAATGTTGATTGAACTCTAGGTTTTGCACAAGATTTAAGTCAAATTTTAATGGTGAATCTAGTTTCCTGCCTAATATTTGGTTGTGTATGATTACCCGTCTGTGACGATTGGTTGACATTACAGTCAATTTTGTAACTCAGATTCACTACTTGATATTGATTGATAACTACCCCTTAGAATATATTTCCTTTATACATTCTCGATTTCTTCAAATATCTCTCTCGATTTTTTTTTTCCAAAAGAAAATTCTCTCATAAAATTATTTTAATAATAATTTTAAAAACATCTTCAAAAATGAGAAAACTGAAACCGATAGTCAAAAATATCAGCGTCAAAATCAGCATGGTTTTTGGCAGAAAAAACTTATCGCTATCCAAGCATACCCTATCAAGAGGTGAAAAAAGACCTCTGAATACATCAAAATATAATCTGAATCTAAAAATAAATTGCAAGAGGATTTCTAGTACCAATAAGAAGGGCTTGAATCAAAAATATCAATCAAAAGAGAAAGTGTTAAAGAGAAATTAAGAGACCTCCACTTGGAAAGTAGGGCCCGCCTTTTCTCCATCCCAGGAGTAATAGGAAATCCTTCCTTTTGGGGATATGAGGGATTGCTTAGATAGTTGGTCAGCCTCCCCATTCTCTTCTCAGTAGATATGTTGAAAATGTATGCCTTTAAAGGTGGGAATCAATTCCTTTATCTACTTTTCCAACCTTCAATACTGATTGTTTGGAGCTCCCCTTTCTATTTAAACCATTGAATGACAACTTTTGAGTCCCTCAAAACCTGAATATATTGAAGATCCAGTAGCTTTGTAATTGTAAGTGTAACCCACGCTCCTAATAACTCGGCTTTTGTGTTTGTTCCATCACCACAGTTAAAAAACCATCGATAAGCTTGTGAGTTTGGGCATTTTATAGCTCACCATGCTCCATCTTCCTGCTAACGTAGCCCCATCAAAGAAGGTTAATGCATATCCATTCATCCTTAAAATTGAACTCAGTCTTAATACCTTCTCATTACTAACTAGAGGATAAATATTCAGAATATCTAGAATCTTATACACCACAACCCAAGCATTGGGATGCCAGTTGTCAATTAAAGTCATGTTCCTCTCTTTCCAAATAATCCAGCAGGTTAGAATCGATAGTATTTTAGAAAAAAAATTATTCAGAACCCAATTGTCCATACTTTCCATGAGAGACTGGTCGTCCCAATGGAAATTTCAATTTAGCAATACAACACTCTTTTCCCAAACCAATCTGGTGAAGAGGCACTCAATGAAAATATGCTATGTATTTTCTGCCATTTTTCCACAAAGACAACATATGCTCGATCCGGCTTTCCCTTTCCATTGTAAATTTTCCCATGCTAATATTTTATTATGAATAGCTAGCCAAAAGAAAAGGTTTACCTTCAGAGGAAGTCGCCACTTCTAGAAATTTCTTTGCCAGTCATTTTTTACCGGTAGAAAATGTGAGGCCAGGATGGCGTCGTATACATTTTTGACAGAGAATTTCGCATTTTTTCCATCACCTGACCACATCAAAGAATCTTTATTATCTGGATTAATAGTTATGCCAACACCATTTAAATCCATTGTAAATTTTTTCTAGGCAAATGCTCGTAGTCTTGTCAACTCCAGATCATCACTGGACACCCAAATCGATACTGACGTGATTGGGTTCCTTGCTATCATTGCATGAGATAGGCATAAAATACCTTTTTTTTATTGATATGGTTAATTAATTTAGGTGGAAGGATAGATCTTTCTCCCAGGCCAAGGATTTTGTCCTTACCTATCAAGATATCATGCCTTGCTCCTGGATGCCAACTAATCCAGTGAAGAATAATAAGGATTGTGCATACAAGACTAGACCAAAATCAGGAGGCAAAGTTTGATGAGTGCCTCGGTTGCCTGAGCCAAGTGTTAAGCGGAGTGTTTTGTAAGTATTTATCCACGAATACCTTGTGCCAAAGGTTGTCTTCAATTAGAACCCGCCACATTGAGGAGGTAATTAGTGCTTAGACCCCAGCCCCCAAGCTTCTTTGGTCTGGCTATGACTTCCCACCTGCATAAATGATAGTGATTGTTTGTCAAGATCCCATTCCAGAGGAAATGAAACATAACTCTTCTAATCCAATTTATAACCGAACAGGATAATGCTTCCAGTGACATCCAAAAGACTGGTTGGGCCTCTAGAATGGCTTTGACCAAGATGAGTTTGCCTCCTAATGATAGCCATCGGTTTTACCAAGTCCCCATTTTCTTTGTTAATTTAGTAATAATCCAGTCCCAGTCACTTGTGCGTTGCGCCCCTGTCTTTAGTTGGTAACCCAAATACTTGAAGCCTCTCAAGAGTGGACTAAAGGTAAAGGGAAGAATTTGTTTTAAAGGCTCCCATTCAGCCTCTGATAGGCCTTCAAACATCACAATGTTCTTTGAAGGGTTTAAGGACAACCCGGTTGCTTTGCAAAATAAGTCAATTAATGTTAATATTTCTTGCCATTCGCTAAGACTTTCCCTTGACAGAATTAATACATCATCCACAAAAAGGAGATGTAGTATTTTAATAATCTTTGACACTTTTATTCTTGAGACTGTACCTCTTTACAAACTATTTTTCTAAGGCCTTCCATCACCAAGATGAAGAGCAAAGGTGACAATGGGAAGCCTTGACGAATACCCCTTCCACTTCTGAAAAATTATGTAGCCTCTCTGTTAATTAGCACTGCAAAGGAGGCTAAAGTAACACATGACATTATCCAGTTAGTCATATGAAGCCCTATTCCAATTTTTAGAAGAATCATTCTTAGGAAATCCCTATCAACACTATCAAATGCTTTCTTTAAATCCAGTTTTAAAACGAGGGCTTTTAGTCTTTTTTTCTTAATATTGTGCATGATATCATGAGCTATGCCTATCGCATCTTAAATGCATCTACCTTTTAGGAAACCCATATATTCTAAGGCTAGAGCCTTCGAGAGGAGCAGTATTAGGTGATTAGCGATAATTTTGGATATAATTTTGTAGCAAAGGTTGCAGAGAGAAATGGGGCAAAAATCATCAAAGGAGGACGGGTTATTTTCCTTAGGAATCAAAGTCAGGAAGGTATCATTTAGGCCACCTGGGATAGCACCTAAAATTCTATATTCTTCCACCTTTGCCAGAATATCTTCTCCGACGAGATAAAAAAAGTAGGCAAAGAGTTCAGTTGTCCAACCATCGGGACCCTGAATTTTTTCTTTCTTAAAAAGAAACATGACCTCCTTCACTTCCTCCAATGTAACAGGCTGATATAGGTTGAAGGCTTCCTCCTCATTCATCATATGAGGGTAATATTCTAAGAGCTTGAATTGATCGGGTATTACTTTCTCATTTGAAGAATTGAAAAAATCCTTAAAAAAATGAACAGTCGCCTCCTTTATAGAATTATGTTATGTAGCAAAACTATTAGGCCTAATTTGTATTTTCCAAATATTTTTCTTCACTCTTTTGGCACTAGCGTAACTATGAAAAATTTTAGAATTTTTGTCACTGCCTCTCAGCCACAGTGCTCAACTTATCAGTCGACATTGGTGCTCCTCACTTTTAAGAATCTCATTCCTTTCACCTTCCAAAATCCGTAGAGACACAACCAGAGAATTGTTTGTAATATCACTTTCCAGCATTTTATTTTTGTCCTTAATTTCATATTCCAAGTCCACTAATTTCTATCTTTTTTTCTTCACTAAAACTTTAAGACAAACTTTTGTTTTTCTTTTTAGTTCCTTCAATTTCCAAAGGATTCTACATTGTTTTCCATTTTCAGCTAGAAACATTGGATCATTCCAAACCTTAAAAACAAGTTCCCCAAAACCTTCTTCCGATATCCACTGTGGGTTGAATTTAAAAGGCTAAATTTTGTAGTTTGGTGGTGACTCCAGTTGGAGTATGATGGGTGCATGATCAGAAATGAACGGGATTTCAACCCATGAATTATACAGTTCAGAAGCAATTAAGATATCTTCAGTGACCAAAAACATGTCAAGCCTCCTAGTAATAGAATCCTGCCCCACGTGCCCATTTTTTCAGGTCAGCATTACTTTAGCCAGTTTAACATCAATCAAATTGTTTGTAGAAAAAACCTCTCTCTAGAAACATTCAAAAATATCTGAACCCAGATTCCCTCCCCAATTTTCATCAGCTAACAGAATAATGTTGAGATATCCAACTACAATCAAATTTTAATAGTAAGAATACCATTGTCATTCACTTTCTTCCAAAAGGAAATTTTGTCCTTGCAAGGGCCGTATATATTTAGAGAGGAAATTTCCTGATTATGTGCAAGACATTTCCCCCACGGTGAGGTATGAGTCCAGAGAAAAAGGAGTAGGGTACGAGGCTACTAAGAGACCCCCAGAGGTAACCTCTAACCTTACTGCACTTGTTAATCGGGATGGTTTAAAGTGGTGGATGAAATCCATAGCTTTTTGCTCATTCACCAGAGTTTCCTGGAGGAGGATGATATCCGGATGAATGAGTTCCAAAAGATGACATACTGAGGCAACTTTGAGGGTTCATCCGATTCCTCTCACATTTAAAGAGGGGACTAAAATCACTTTTCCCTCGCCAGGGCTTTCAAATCTCTAATAGGCCTAATGCCAGTGGTTGAAGGGGAGGAAGTCTCATCTAACTGTATAGTATATTGGCCTAACTTTTTTTGGTAGCTTCTTCTTTTTAGAGGCGAGATTTCAATACCTAAACCTCTGGACCAAGAAAAATATTTCTCTTTATTTGGCTGGGAGTTTGAAGTGGAAGTCTCTGCAAGTGAAGAGGGAGAAAGTGGGGCCTTACCTTTAAAGATAGGTAGCTTGACAACCTCTTCATTATCTTTAAGGAAAGGTATCAAAGATTCTAGTACATTACTGAGGGTATAATCATTCTCCTCAGGTTATCTAAAACCGGGTTCAACCAATGGTTCCATCAGCAAGGGCAGAGGAGGGATATGGGCCTACGGGCTTGTTCAGAAAGGTATATAGAAGGAGGCGGAGGGGAGGAGACCCTTTATAGCGGTGGGATAGTAAGTAGGGAAACAGGTGAAGGGGGAAGACCTCTATAGTCCACGCACGGAGTGAAGGCTTCTGAAGGGTTTTCAACAAAGTTTTTCAAAGGGACATCTAAGCAGGGAAACTATTCAGTAGCTAAACTTGCACTCAAAATAGAGGATGACAACCAAGGTGAGCAATCTAAAGATTCCTTTTCCCAAGAAGATAAGGAGTAGAACAAAGAAGGGCATAGTCTCTATAACTTACCCAAAATCGATGTCGCATATTTCATAGTTTGATCTTGACTTGATTCACATTGTAAAGTAGAGCTCCCTAAAGAATCAACTTCATCCATATACTTTGGAGGGTCTTCTTGGAGGAGAAAATCTTCTGATTTTTCATCTGGATCCATCCCTCTACAGTCACGATGTAAGTGACCTATTTTGCAGCATAGACTACATCTAAAAGGTATGCCTTGGTAGTCCAGGAGATGCTTTAAGTGATGACCATGCCACTCAATATCGATCAATTCTGGGAGCCCTTCATGAATGTCAATCTCTACTAAGATTCGTCCTACTTTCCTGACTGAGTTTGACAAAGAAGATTGGTCTAGAGTAATATAATGAACTAAGGAGTTTCCAATGGATTTTAACACTCCCTCGTTCCATAGATGTAAAGGGAGCCCTGGTAGAAGGACCAAAGGTGTCTTAGGTGGAAATAATCAGTCTAAGGATCAAAGGCCACCCTCCATCTTTTGAGCATCAAGCTGCTACTTCCTAGAACCCAGAATCCAAGAAGAGTTTTCCAAGCCTTTTCCATCCAAGCAGAAACCGAACTGGACGCCAGGTAAGAGTAAGAAAGTCCACCCACCATTCCACAAAGGGCTAGTCTCCAAGTCTCTTCAAGGCCAATATCCATCCCCAAAACCATTTTTCGGATTCGCTTGTTTAGTTTCCACACCTTCTATTGAAACCCAATTTGATAAGGGAAATTTTGAGTAATGTGATGTGTTCTTGCAGTATTCTTTCTAATGTTCACCTGTGGTGTAAATCTTGTAAGTTTTAAACCTGTGAAGTAAAGAAATGCATATATATTCTTAAGCAATACATAAATTAATCAATGGCTCATACACAGAATACACAGAGATCTTTACCGAAAACCCTCAACCGGGAAAACCTTTCTTTTTCATTATATCG
>JZKD02S0409857.1:52533-103524 GCA_000966675.3 Picea glauca | reverse complement strand
AAGAATTGAATCAAATAGAGAAAAATGACACTTGGGAACTGGTTCCAAGACCAAAGAATAAGAATGTGATCGACACAAAATGGGTTTTTAGGAATAAATTAAATGAAGATGGACATAAAATCAACTTTTCTGAATGGGGAGCTTGAAGAAGAAGTCTACATTGAACAACCAGAAGGATTTCATTTGTCATAGAACGCAAATTATGTGTGTAAATTAAAGAAGGCCTTGTATGGTCTAAAAGAAGCTCCTAGAGCATGGTACTCTAGACTGGATAAGTATCTGCAGCAGGCAGGTTTCAGAAAAGGAAGTGCAGACAACAACCTCTACATCAAGGTAAGTCAAGGTAATATTTTATTAATTGAAGTTTATGTTGATGATATTATTTTTGGTAGTGATAATGACCGGTTAAGCCAAAAATTTGCAAAAGACATGCAGAATGGATTTGGAATGTCGTTACTTGGAGAACTATCCTTCTTTTTGGGACCTCGGATACGTCAAAGCAACCAAGGAATACTTATTTCTCAAACCAAGTATATCAGAGAAATGCTAAAGAGGTTTAGAATGGAAGATTGCAAACCAATTATCAGTCCCATGCAAACCAGTTACAAGTTGAGCAAAGATGATGATTTGAAGTCTACAAATAAGAGGAAATACAGGTCAATGATTGGCAGCCTACTATATGTGACAACATCCAGACCAGATGTAATGCAGGCAGTTGGACAGGTGGCACGATTTCAAGCAGAACCAAAGGAGTCACATGTGTTAGCAGTGAAGAGGATTTTCATATATCTCAAAAGAACAGAAGAGTTTGGATTATGGTATCCAAAAGGAAAGAATCTATCACTTATTGCCTACACAAATGCAAATTGGGCAGCTTGTATTGATGACCGATGAAACACCAGTGGAGCAACATTCTACTTGGGTGAGTGTTTAGTATCATGGCTAAGGAAGAAACAATCATCAGTATCTCTATCTACAATCGAGGCAGAGTATATTGCAACAACATCCTGTTGTACACAAGTTCTTTGGATGAAACAAACTCTGACAGATATACAGGTTGAGTATGATGAGCTAATTCCAATATAATATGATAATACAAGTGCCATCAGTATCTCGAAGAACCTGGTGATGCACTCCAAGACGAAGCACATTCCAATCAAGTATCACTTTCTATGAGAGTAGGTTGCAGAAAAGAAAATCAGATTTGAGTATGTGGGCACAGAAGAACAAGTGGAAGACATCTTTACAAAACCACTTCCACGAGAAGCCTTTGAATATATGCATCAGAGACTTGGAGTTATTTATACTCCAAAATGAATGCTTTTTGAATTCTTATCTTATATGTCTTAGATTTACACGAGGAAGCACCATAAGAGGACAGTTCACTCAAGGGGAGCAACCCCAGATGGAAAAATACCTTTTCCATTGATGACAAAGTGGGATAGATTTATCAGATGTAGAGGACAGAGGCATGGTTCCAGGGGGAGCATATTTATTAGATACAGAGGGCAGAGGCATGGTTCCAGGGGGAACATGATTTTGAATAGAGGTATGGTTCCAAGGGGAGAAGATTTATCAGATGCAAAGGATAGAGACATGGTTCCTGGGGGAGCATGAGTGATATGATTTCAATATTTCATCATAGTGTTTCCATCAATGCCAAAGGGGGATATTGTTGATTAAGGTTGGTTTTCATTGATTTCAACCCTTGAAGAAAGACCTGTAGCACAAAGGTTTGGGTAATGGACCCAATATTGTTTGATGTAAACATGACTCATTATTGTCTTGTCATGGTTGATAAGAAGTAAATATGGATGAACTCCAAAGTGGTCCCCTTATGGTGAAAGACCTCATGGGAATATGCTTTGCAGAGTGAGAGAACCCATGTTTAATTGTGGAATAATGAGATGAAGGATAGTGAATCTATCAGTGAAACTATCCTAGATGGATAGTGCTTGTCATGTCATTTCTGGTGGTATGTGGAACGTCACATAACTCCTCATGGCTAGATATTTATGACCATATCAATTTGGACAACCCCTCATGAGTCTTGTAGAAGCCCCCAAGGGTCAAAGTGCTTTGGAAAATAAATTATTTTAAATGAAGAAGCCATAAAATAAGAAAAGTGTGAGGCTACATGATGATATAAATAAGAGGCAAAGCTCCCTCACTAAAGACACACTTGTACATATTGTATATCTATTTTCTTGGGTAAATATTATTGTAAATAATTGTGGGTACATTTGAAGTGGCGAACATCTGAGGTAGCACGAAGGGTTGACGGAGAAATTCTTGGAATTACAGCAAAAACCTATTTTCTGAGGTGTATGCGGGTTGTCTATGTACAAGGTGCGTACATGCTGAGTTATACGCGGGTTGTATGTGTACAAGGTGCATACATGCTGAGTTATACGCGGTCTGGCAATGTATAGGTAGTGTACATGCTGATAAAGTCATGGAAACTTGAGAAGATGAAGATGCAAAGGTTCTAGATTCTGAGATGAAGCTCCCAGGAAGGTCTAAAGTGCTCAAATAGATCAGATCAATCCATTGGTTCAAAAGGTATGTCTTATTTCAATGAATAATTGGATTTTGATGTATGCATTAGGAATGACAATGGAGATTTGAGGATTCTCTCTAGAAATACTAGTGGCTACATGTTATCTTATGCATAAGTCAGATCTACAGAATTACAGTGCTAGTATGTTCATCATTTATACTTATTGTATGGCGCATCTTGTATTTATTGGCATATGGCTAAGGGTTTTTATGGTACATGGTTGAGAGCTTGTATTTCTGTAGTAGTTGATGTATTGAGAGACTGAATATTAGAAAGGGGTTGATGACTAAGATCATGTGATTGATATTATACTTGTTCATGATTACACATACCTATATGACACATGACTAGAGAGAGACATACTTGCCTTGAGTAAAGGTTATATATGAGGATGCATGCATAGGGTACAGTTACAGTCTTGATATAGTTACACAAAGATATCAAATCATCACTCAAAGATCATGACACGCAGAGATCTCACATTACACACACACAACTCTCTCTTATTCAAAATTACCATACATCCAAGGGACCTACTACCAAATGCATCACTGAAACATAACAGAGAAGGAATTAAATGTTGTAATCAAAACATGAAAGTACTATGTTTACACACACACAAACAAGAAATCATATTCATAATCACAATTAATTACAAAGAGACTTACCTTAGTTGGGTCGGTGGTCCCTTGTCGTACCAACAAGGTAGCTCTTAAGAGAACTTACAATAGAGAAGATGTAAATGCAAACATATAATTCATAAACAAAAATTATATCATTGCTTCATAAAAATGGAGGTACAATCCACAGTCATTCCAGAACCAAACTTACAACATAACTATGCTTTATTTTATTTCTCTATATCTTGTCATCTACAAGGCTCTCTCTTTTAAATAGAACCAACTATTACAATTCAAGTCTAAAGATACCATCAAATATTTGTATAATTATTACAATTGGATGATACGTCGATTTTTAAGGAAACGATTTCATCCTCATGACATGAAGTGCATGAGTGATGAAATGTATCATGACCTCCAATGAATAGAGAATGTTAGAACCAACAAAATTCCTTGGACTCATCTAGAACAATATTGTTCCAACAACCAAGCATGGGAATTCGGAACATGTACCGAACACGCATAGCTGCATAACTTGGTATCGAACACACACAATCATACAAGTCGGTATTGGATTAGCGTAACATCTGTATCGGACTATTATAGAAATACAAGTCGGTATTGGATGAGCGTAACAAATGGGTATTGGATTATATTAGCAATGGGTACTGGACAATCTCAGCAACGAGTATCAGACGATCACAACAACGAGTACTAGATGATCTCAGCAAGAGGAATTGTTGTCATGAAGTCTGCTTGAACCATCCAAAGTAATTCTAAATTTATTTTAACATCAAATATTGAATCCTAATTATTAATAAATCACCATAAATTATGATTAAACATCAATTACCTCATAGGTATACAATAATTTTTTAAAGGGCATGTCTAATGAGGAATATAGGCAGAAAGTGCATCGATATTAGGAAAAAATGGTCAGGATATGGGAAAGATAAGGCAATTGAAGGTGACAAAAAGGAGGCTTAACATTTCCCCCATGCCTAATTCATTGCATGCCCTCATGCAAAGTTGTTGAATCAGTCTTCAAAATTTCAAAACTGGTGTTGATCCTCTACCTTTCTTGAACATCAGTTGCCTGGTTTTAAGATATCCATCCCTAAAGCCTCATCCTTGAGCTCCCTGTAGTCTACAATTATTCTCCTTTAGTTGTGTGTTCTCTTTCTTGATATTCCTATCCAACACTTTATACTCCTTTATTTCTTGCTTCAACTCTTCATTATTTTTTGTAAGATTTTTAACTTTTAATTCCAACTGATGTTTGGTCATAGAGATGGCTGGTCCATGTAATACATTCTCTGTTATCTCCTCCCTGGCTTCAAATTCTCTCCTTAAGTCATTTAGTGTTTCTGTCACTAATTCCTTTTCTTCACTAATAGTCGCTACATACATCTCTTCTTGCTTTGGTGAAGTTGGAATTTCCATTGGATCTTCTGCAAAATAAGGGACATGAAGAACTGGCCCCTGCTTAACGATACTCTGAGTGGTTCTTCATCCTAGACCTAAGAATTCATCGGTTATGCTAATAGGAACATGAACTTCCTCTTTAAACAATCTCCTCCTCTTCGTTTTAGGCTCAAATTTGGGTACCGGAATTTGCTTGTCCTGTGCCTTCTTCACTTTTCCTCTAGAGGGATTAGGTGGGGAGACTGGAATTTGTTCTGTTTTTGCACTCCTTGTCTTTCTACTAGGGGACTTGGATGTAGGGACTGGAACTTGTTTCTCTGATGTACTCCTGGTCTTCCTACTAGAGGATTGTGTTATATTACTACCTTCATTGACTCTGAATTTCCTCTTGCGTTTGAGTCTCAATTCATGAATCTTTTCTTCTTCTCCACCTTTTTCTTTAGGAACTTTAACAATCACTTATGGAGTATTCTTTGCAATTTCCCAAACCTATTCCTAACGTGTTTCAAGAAATCCTTCTAGAATACTTTCTATGATTTCCCTAGCCCTCTCATGTGATACTTCAACAATTACCTCGGGGACAGTGTCTGCAACTTTCCTAGCATCATTCCCATAACTTTGTTTCTTCCTCTATCTTGTACTAATTTGTGTTTTACTTTTCATGGACAGGTCTGGTTGAGTTTTCTTGATGTTGGATGATTTTTCCATCGTAGGTGCAGGATTTTCTTCTAAAACTGTGATTTTCCCTTTGTCTAATTTACTGACATATTGTGGTGAGCTAGGGCCAACATGATCAATTTTATTACTAAATTTATGTCATTTATTTCTATTATCTCTCTTCTTCTTGACTAACCTTTCACTATGTTCCCCTGTTACATTCCCTTCTACAGACTTAGAGGTCTTGTGAGCAAAGTTTTATTTTAGGAATTTCTTCCAACTACTGTCCTGTTTTCTCAATTCATGGACAACCAAGAGTTTCATCAGCCCATGGTGATAAAGACTGGTTTCATGTTTCTTGGATGCAAACTTAACATCCCTCACCATATTGTTCAGAATCATCCAAAGGAAATGAGAAAATTCTATGTATGGGCCTCCTTCAAAATGCAATAAAAGACTTAAATGATAAAGAAAAGTTATTGCATACCTCTTCAAAAGTTAAAAAAAATTGTAAGAAGACAAGCATTGTACAATATTCCTCTTTGATCTAGCCTTTGGAGATACCTTTTTTCCAATTTGGGTCCAGGTGCTTGGGTTTCAATAATTTTTTATACATTCCCTTGTCCACAATGATGCCTTTGAAATACTTCTCTCCAATGGAATGTAACCCGGTCGCCTCTACTATAGTAGCTTCAGTAATTGTTAGTTTTAGGTCCCCCAACTGGACGCTCTCTCCATCGTAACTCTAGATGAAGGCACGAGATACCCCCTCATGATGTCCTCTAATTTTTTCCAAGAAGGGAACCCAACCATCCTTTTCAAATTTTTATTTGCAAGCTTGATACTCCTTCATTTCTCTGTACATATGAAACACTGGTTCATTCCTGTCAACCCCTATGCCAGCTTAAATATGGGTTTTAAAACTAGTATGGGTAACAAAATTTAGGAGGGGGTTTGGTACTCGACATAAAATTACAAGAACATGGTGATGGAGGCAGAGTAACAAGATAGTAGGAGCAAATCAAGTGGTGTATAACAGAAAAATGGTTAATTAACGCTCATCTAGAAGGTGAAGCCATCCAGAAGAGCGTATATAATGAAATCAAGAAGACAATGATCAATTATTTGAAATGATAGTAAGGTAAGGAAGAAGTCATAAATCATGAACAAGGATCGTGTTCACGAATAAGGTGATGATCATACCAACAAGTAGTGTCACATCCCTTTCTTACCGGTTTTCGTAATGATTACGATGAATGTGGGTCAAGTGACCAAAAATCACCATTGGGTACCATTCGACATCATACATTTGAATAACATGAGTTCATAGGAAGTGGTATAATCATAGTTTTGTCATCATATGGATGGGAATTTTTGACAAGATATGCCAAACTAGACGATCACCTTATGAAGAGATTTGTGTACATTATCATTGATTTTGAAACAAGGGAAATCAAGAAGAACTTCAGAAAATAATGATATGGAGGTTTAGTGACTCAAAATAACAAGGGAATATGAGAGTAACCATATGTAAAATGAAAAATTCATGTGATTCTTAATAAAAAGGAATAAACACTGAGTTCATACCTCTATTACTTAGAATGCATTCGAAACATTAAAGCAATACCAAATGTAGAGCAATGTTACCTGAATCCCCTTGTCAATATGAGAGAATAAATTTAGTACTGGATCACCACAACATTATCATTTTAGTACTAGACTAGTATAGAGGATTTTTCAGTACCGGATCAACGCAAAGAGATTTTTTAGTACTGGACCAACACATAGAGAGTTTTCAATACCAGACCAGCACAAGGAATTAGTTTAGTACTGGACCAACACAGAGAGACTTTTTCAATATCGGATGAACACAAAGAGACTTTTCCAGTACCAGATGAACTTTGGCAAAGTACCCGGTCCTGTAGGTTTTTTATTCATGTCTAAACATGTTCTAAAGGTCAAGATGAAGTAGAGGTTGGTACTCACTAATATTATATATGGATTTGTTCCTCTGAATGAATCATGTTGAAAAGTTATAAACAACACACTAGTACAGGAAAATCTGAATGAAATTTTGAAAATGCAGCGAAAGTATCATAAAATGAGAAAAAAGATCCAATGAGTGGGATCCAACTCTGTAACAAGAAGGAAATTGTAGTTGGAAATCCTCCTGTAGAGGTGCAGAAACCTCCTCTTTTTGGAACCAGACAAACCACTAGTTTCATTGCCACTCCCATTTTATTGAAAACAAAAACCTAACTACTATTGTCCTGTGGATTTTTCTCGAGCCCAGATCAGTTAATGCTCACCAGTATTTTCAATTTTTAGGAGTCTAAAAAACTTACAGAAAACTCCTTATACTATCCTGTGAATTTTTCTCGAGCCCAGGTCAGTTAGTGCTCGCCGGTTTTTTCAATTTTTAGGAGCCTGGAAAACTTAAAGAAAACTCTTTATATTGTCCTGTGGATTTTTCTCGATCCCAGATCAGTTAATGCTTGCCGGTGTTTTCAATTTTTAGGAGTCTGGAAAACTTAAAGAAAACTCTTTTGGCTCATTTACCATGATTAATCTACCAAGTTTGGGTAAAGGAATAAAATTGCTCATGGAATACATCCTCCATATTGCTTATCTACATAAGAACATAATCAACTTATGCCTTTTCTAGTAACACCAAGAAAAAAAAATCACTATCTAACACACACCTATATAGATATATGTACAAAATTATATCAAATCAAACAAAAAAAACTTACATTGGTGGTTTAGCAGGAGGGGAACCCCTCTTTATTACCAATTGCATTTCATAATTCTAAAGAACTTGTTTGATAAAATCCTCTTTAGACAGAGGCTTGTGATAGACTTTCAATCGATGCTCGTTCACAACAAAGGATGTTTGATCTTCATCAATAGTATTTATCTTCACTGAACCATTTTCATAAACTATGTCTACTTCATAAGGTCCCAACCATCGAGTGGACAATTTACCTTTGAAACTCTTGAACCTACTATCATATATAAGGGCCCAATCACCAAGATGAAAATATTTCTTCTTGATACACTTGTCATGCCATTTAGTCCTTTTTTCTTGAATAAGTGTAGTCCTCTGCAGAGCATCTTGTCTAATTTCATCAAGTTCATTTAGCTATAGTATCCTCTAGTTTTGGGCTTCATCCAAATCCATTCCCAATTGCATAGCAGTCCTGAAAGTTTTTACTTGAAATTCTATGGGAAGAAACACTTTCTTTACATAAACTAATTCATAAAGTGTATGGCCTATTGTGTTTCTCCAAGTTTTTTTGTAGGCCCATAAGGCTTCAGGCAACTGATCCACCCAATCTTTATGGTGTAATTGAACTATCTTGGTAAGTATAGCCTCTATCACTTTGTTGGTTGATTCCACTTGTCCATTTTATTGGGCGTGATAAGGTGAGGATTTTCTATGTTTAATTTGATATTGTTCAGTAATATCTTTGACCAGATTGGAGGTAAATTGGGTTCCTTGGCCTATCACTATTTCTCGAGGCACACCAAAATGAGTAAAGATGTCTTCGAATAGAAAATCAAGAGCGGATTGTTAATTTGTAGAGTACAAAGTTTTACCCTCTACCCATTTAATCACATAATCTATGCAGACTAGTATATACCTTATTTTTCTAGAAATGGGGTTGATAGGGCCTACAAAGTCCAAAGCCCATTTCTCAAGTGGTTCAATTACTACCTGATCTTGGAGAGGCATCTCATCACTTGTAGTTGGTTTCCCCATCCTCTCGCAATCATCACAACTAGACACATATTTTATTCCATCCCTGAAAATGGTTGGCCAATAGTAGTCTGTCTATAGTGTTTTGTATGTTGTCCTCTTATCAAAAAAATGGCCTCCACATGGGCCATCATGGTAGGCTTTGAAGACATCATACATCTCATCCTCCTGTACACATATTCTAATCACCAAATCATGTCATGTTGGTATAGACAGTCATCATGCCACATATAATTTGTGCTCAGCTGAATAATTGTATGTTTTTCTCGCAGGGACAAATTATGAGGTAATTTCCCTGTTACAAGATAGATTGCCACATTTGCATACCAAGGGATGTAAGTAGAAATACAAAATAGACTTTCATTTCGAAAATTTTCATCCACCGGTGCATTATCACATGTATGAATAAGTCTAGATAGGAAATCAACAACAAGGTTATCTTTGACAGGTTTGTTAATGATAGAAATATTTAATTCTTTCAATAGTAGCAACCATCTAGTGACTCTATCATTTGGAACATGCTTATTTATTAAAAACCTAATAGTTGAGTGGTTTGTGTGTACAAAAACCTCATACCCTGTTATGTAGTTTCTGAATTTATTAATGACATGAACCACTGATAAGAATTCATTTTTCAGTGACAGTGTAATTCACTTCAGTAGGGGAGATATTTTTTCTCACAAAGTAGATAGCATAGAGGAGTAGGATTTCTCTTTTTCCTAGAGTGGCTCCCAAAGCGGTATCTGAGGCATTAGTGAAGCTATGAAAGGGAAGAGACCAATTCGGTCCTCTTAACACAGGGGCACTTGAAAGCTTTTTCTTTAAAATTTCAAAAGAAATCTAACATTGCTCATCCCAATGGAATTCAGCCTCCTTTGCTAATAATTTGAACAGTGGGGAAGCCAATTTTGTGAAATTTTGAATGAATCTCCCATAATATCCAGCATGCCCTAAGAAGCTTCTAACTTATTTTTGTGAGCTATGATTTTTGATTTGAGAAATAATGTCAATTTTAGCAGGATCTACCCTTATTCCGGTACCAGAAATATGATGACCCAAGACAATCCCTTAAGTGAGAAGAATTCTAGATTTTTCATGGCCGAGGGAGAGATTAGTCTCTCTACACATGATCAATACTTTCTCCAAATTGTCCAATGCTTTTTGAAAATTATCCCCATATACTTTGAAGTTGTCCATATAGACTTCTACACAGTCATGAGTTAAATATGAAAAAATAGCTAGGACAGTCCTCTGAAAGGTGGCAAGGGAATTACACAACCCAAATGGAAGAACCCTATAAGAATAAGTACCCCATGGGAAATTGAATGTGGTTTTCTCTTGATCTTCAGGAGAAATTTGGATCTGATTATACCCACTAAACCCACCTAGGAAAGAAAAGTACCTCTTCCCAAACTAGGTTTCCAAGACCTGGTCTATGAAAGGTAAGGGAAAATAATCTTTTGATGTTGATTAGGTGTAGATTGCATTTTTTTATGTTGATTTGGGTTCAAATTAGGCGAGGTGAGTTGTTTTTGCAGCTGGGAAGGTGGAAGTAAAGCAGGTGGATTAAATCCTGGTAACAACTGCGAGATATTTGAAGGATATTGTGGGTAAGTAGGAAGAGTTGGTGATTGAAAAGGAACATTCCCATATGCAGGGATTCTCCATCCTTGTTTTCAGGGTTGGACTTGTGGTTGTTGATGTGTCCATTGAGAATAAGGCATTGGAGGAATCCATTGTTGTTGTGGGTATTATGTGGTAGGGTCGTAAAACATGTTAGGATTTTGTTGTCTCCATGCTCTCTTGGGAGGATATGATGTTTCTTGAGGTTCTCCCCCTCCCTTGAAAATGGATTTTAGTCCAGGTAAAGAAGGGCACTCATTGGTAGGGTGATCTTCTATACAAAGGTCATGGATTTCAAAAACATTAATAGGATTGGGTCACCAATGCTTCCCTTCTTTCTTGTTGTACTATGTTTTCAATATGCACAGTAGCTTCATATTTGGTACCTTTGGTTGTAGTTTCAATTACTGCCTTTGAACTCTCCCATTTGAGGATTTTTCCTACACAAACACTATATTGGGGGGGGGTTTCTTGATTTTTTTGTAACTTTGGGGGGTTTTATTGAATTTTCTGCAATTTTAGATGTAACAAATCTACCTTTTCTATCTCTACGTTTATGCATAAAAAATATCTAAATACTAAGTCACACAAAATTCAATTACTAAAGGTAAGAGGACACCCTGACTTTGGATCAACCCCACTAAAGTGGATGTGTGGGATCTTCCCTCACGTCTTATCATCTTCTCCCTACCCTCGAGTCTCCCTTAAAACCACTCCAAAACAATAAAATCAATCTAATGAAAACACTACCTATTATCGTTTACAACTCCTCGACAATGACGCCAAAATGTTGGTGTAATTTTATGTTCAATAAATTGCAATCATTTAATATGTCAATCCGGTTTCGTAATCAATAGATTTGATGTATTGTATGTACCGATAATAGATAATTGTCTATGTCTATTGAGTATATTCTATTTAAGAAAACACTTTCAAAACCAAATACCTTATTTCACACCTTTCAAATAATAGTCCACACACACAATTCAAAATTCAGAAAGAAAAATTGATCAACAAATGTATAATTTAGAATGCTTGCTCAAGGGATGGATCTGTTCATTGTTGGCTCATGAAATATAAATATGAACTATGATTCTATCTCCTTGGAAAACCACACAAACAACAATCAACATTCTGGAAACCTAATCAAGCATAAAAGAACTATCAAACATGGTAAAAACACTCCATTGTAAGTGCATGTATGGTAAGAGATGGAGGTCTTAATTTTACTTGTGTATGCAAAGTGTAACCTAATCAATTCTGGGAAAGAAATACAAGTATGGTAGAATTATCCATTAAAATCTCATGTGTGGTGAAATATGGAGATCCAACCTATCCCTAGATTTGTAGAATGAAAACAACACTACAACATTTGTCTAGACAAAACACTAAAGCACTTAAATTGAATAATTGTTCTCACATACTCACACAAAGATGTCAAATCATCACTCATAGATCATGACACTCAGATATCTCACATTACACACAAACAACTCTATCTTGTTCAAAATTAACATACATCCAAGGGACCTACTACCAAATGCATCACTGAAACATAACAGAGAAGGAATTAAATGTTGTAATCAAAACATGAAAGTACTATGTTCACACACACAGAGAAAATCAAAATCATATTTACAATTAATTGCAAAGAGACTTACATTAGCTGGGTCGGTGGGCCCTTTCCATACCAACAATGTATCTATTAAGAGAACTTACAGTAGAGAAGATGTAAACACAAACATATAATCCATAAACAAGAATTATATCATTGCTTCATAAAAGTGGAGGTACAATCCAGACTCGTTCCAGAACCAAACTTACAACATAACTGTGCTATATTTTATTTCTCTATATCCTATCATCTACAAGGATCTCTCTTTTAAAAAGAAGTAGTCATTACAATCCAAGTCTAAAGATAACATCATATATTTGTGTAATTTTTACAATTGGAAGATACATCGATTTTTACGGAAACGATTTCATCCTCATGACACAAATTGCATGAGTGATGAAATGTATCGTGAACTCCAATGAACAGAGAATGTTCAAACCAAAAAAATGCCTTGGAATCATTGAGAACAATCTCGTTCCAACATCCAATCCTGGAATTCAGAACAGGTACCATATGTGCACAACTGCATAACTTGGTACTAAATGCACACAGTCATACAAGTTGGTACTAGACGATCGTAACAATCAGTTCCATATGCACACATGCATACAAGTCGGTACTAGATGAGCATAACAAATGGGTACTAGATGATCTCAACAATGGGTACCAGATGATCTTAGCAACGAGTACCGAATGATTTCAACAATGAGTAACAGATGATCTCAACAACAGGAAATGTTGTCATGAAGTCTTATTGAACCATCCAAAGCAATTAGAAATTTCTTTGAGCATCAAATATTCAATACTAATTATTAATAAATCCCCATAAATTATTAATAAAAATTGGTTACCTCATAGGTACATAATAATTGTTTAAAGGGCATGTATGATGAGGAATATAGGCAAAAAGTGCATCAGTATTAGGAAAAATTGGTCAGGAAATGGGCAAGATAAGGCAATTGGAGGTGAAAAAAATGAGGCTCAACACTTGTAATGAAAAGGTAGAAGAATAAAGGGAGCAAATTATGGAACACGAGGAAGCCTATGATATGTCAACCCTGTATATCCATAATATTGAATACATCAATAAAAATAAATTCTTTCTGAAAATCAATATAAAACATTTAAATGAACTCATGAATAATGGGAAAATAGAATGAATCTTCATTGCACAAGAATCCATAAATCATGAACAACTATTGATGCTCAAAAAATATGATTTCATTCAAATGAGAGGAAAATGATCAATGGTACACAAAGAAGACTACAAACTAATAATTATATTCTCATGGAACTTTGGTAATGGAATATTATAATAAATACATCCTAGTCCCATACACATAAAAAAGAGCTTCCCTTATTGAAACCCCTTGGCTTCCTTCTCAAAAGGAAGATCCTACTTCATGGAGATCTTTTCCCTTCTTATAATGTTTACAAAACAAAAGGAGATGAATGCCAATGGAAATGGCATCAAATCCTATCATTCATGTTATCTCTAGTTCTCATCAATTACAAATTTAGAACAAAGGTTTTATCTCACAGTTACAAAATATTCAAAATTCTAAAAATAAAGTATAGATATGCTAGATCATATTTGATTGAATTGTAAATGGTTATCTATTTATCATAACTTAACCAAGTAATAACTTGTTCCAACCTCCATGCTTACTGGGCATTCTAAGTAGTTGTTGATTGACTTCAAAACGACCCACGCATAAAATTTGGGTTGAACCGCTTTGAAAAAATGCATATTTTTCTTGAATCGTTCCTTATTTCTAGAAACTACCCACGTAACACCTAATTGGGTCCATGCCCAAAAAAAAAACCCATGTTTTAGATTTTGCTCATTCATCACCATTTGCCTGGAAATCAAGCCCAAAGTTTTCTTCCTAGAAATTTGGGATATATGCCCCACTGTTGCCATAAATCTGGAGATGGTTTTTTTGGAATATTTTAGTTGTCAAATGTTCAATCTATGACCCAAAATATGCTCTACCATTCGATACTCTGTTATTTGTCCCTCCTTTGACTACCACCTACTAAATGACTGTCTGGAAATTAGTAATCAATTTCTCACTTAATAGCTCATATTATGTAGCATTTATGCAAACCATACAATACCATTCAAACCCACATGCTCATGTGTACATAGTGAGAAATTTAGGGTACAATGATATCTGTAGTAAAATAACAAGGATTTTTTAGTCCATAGAGATTAAGTGTGCATCTGCAATAATCTTCATGGTCTATAATTTCACTTGCACATATATCATGTGGCACATATGGAACATGACCTATGGAATATACTAAACAATAAGCTTCAACTCATGTACTTTAATCTCAAGATATTTACATAAACCCCTTGCAAAACCCTATGTATCACTCTCAAGGATTTTTGATCTTATAAAATTGATATTAATGACAGTTATGTTCACCATTAGGTACAACTTAGAGGGTAGCACTGCTCCTTGGAGATTTGATGAAAATGATACCAGAACTTTGAACTTTCGATAGTGCCCCCTTTAGACATACTGGAAAATGCACTACCAAATATTGAAACTTGGCCAAAATAAAAAATATTGACAGGTGGATTTTAGTTCTAACATTAGCTCCACATGGGATGATGTCCTCCCTACGATGCATCAAGAACACATAGACTAATGCCTTATCAATTCCATTCCTACAACTTGTAACCTACTCATCACATAATGAAAAACCAATCTACAACTAAAATGCTTTGAAAACAACCATTCTACATCAGTGCTATGTCTCCATTGGTCTATGGACTCTTTATTCAACTATTATGTCACAAACCAATTCTTAAGAAGGAGAGCTTATTTATATACATATCCTACTCTAACTTACTAATTTGCTTTTCTCAAATGTAAGAAAATTTCCAATGGTACCAAGTAAGCATCTTCATAATGGAATGAACCTCTTTTTTACAACTGTTTGAGAAAGCATATGAGATATATAACATCTGCAATAAAAATTCCATTGGATACTTTAACTTATAGTCTTGAATTGGTAAACTGCCAAAATATGCAATATTTGCGATCTTTGAAAAAGTGGACTCCATCCAATATGCATTATGCAATATTTGTGATCTTCAAAATCAAGAAAATGCTTATGTTTATTCAAAATACATAATTGTTGTTGTGACATATGTTGCATTAGTAACACTATCCTCCTCATATTATCCTTGAAAAATCCCATGAATATCACATGCTTTATAACAATCTGGGGCGGCAGAGTCCCTTTCATCTAAAGCATCAACTTCATTGTTCTCAAAAGAATATGTTTCACAGTTGTCATATACTAGATCATTGTCCAAAATCCCTTCATATACTGATGAAGAAATATTCTCCTCTAAATCATCCTTACATCCATAAAAAATGAGCTGATTTTTTTTAAAATTTGAAATGACAAATACATCTGACACAATGTCAAATGCATCCACCACATTGCTATCATCATCCTTATAATCAAAATAGTCAATAAAATCTTCCTCTTGGACCCGAGAATTAGAAAATAATTCATGTGATTCCTCCATTTCTTCAATAGAAACATATTTTTCATATATATTAAAGACTGATAATTTTTTCTCTCCATGATTATTGAGTTCACTGCTACAAATTTCTACCAATGATGATAAAATAAATTGTTTCTCTTGATCATAGAGATTATCATTATCATTTTTATTATCATACCTCAATGTATGTTGATCTTGTAAATAAATAGAAATATGTTTTGGAACAACAAATTCCTCATCGACATATTGATAACAACCCTCTACAAAGTCATCAACTTCAAAATCTGGAGAAAAATAAAAATTTGAAGATAATGTATCAGCATGTTGAGACAAATGAAAGCTCGGATCTGATTTATGTTGTTGATATTCTTGATCATATTCCTTTGCATCCAATTCTTCATCCCAAATATGATTTTGAAGTTTTCCACAAGCCCAAAGTTTGTTCTCAATCTCTTCAGCATCAGTAAACATATGTTGCAAAGTCAATTATATCTTTCTGAGATAAAAAGCTAAGTCAGGATGATGATTTGTTGTATAATACAGCATGACAACAAATTCATGAGGTTGAATTTATTTAGGCATACTAAGATAAAAATTATGAAACCTCCAATTAAACTTGGCAATAGTTTCATCTTTCCTCCTCTTCATAGCATAGAAATCAGAAATATATTGCTCATAAGATTTACTTTCACCCCGATACCTCAAAAAAGAATCATGAAGGTCAGTCCATGAACCTTTTGAATTTTCCTCCAAGTGTTTAAACCATAGTCCAACATCTCCATGTAAAGACTAGGAGAATGCTCTCATAAACACATCCTCATGCATGATTTCAAAGTTATTTGTGAAACATTAAAATGATTCCATGTGTTTCTCAGCTGTAACATGGTATTCTCCATTAAATATAGGAAGATACTCAAAATATTTGGGAGGATAATCTGCATGAAGGATAGATGGCAAGCTCAAAGGTTTATAATTTTCCCTAATATTAGACTGGAGTTTAGTGAGTTGATTACATGGTGTCACTGTGGTTTCAGTAGGTGGTAAATCTTCTTTAGAAACAACAAAATTACAAGATTGGTCATTTTTTGAAGACATTGGGATATGGACATCATTTTTCTCAATAGGCTCATCTGAAGAAATTAGATCAAGATCAATAATGCAAGAAGGAAAATCTTCTTTTCTCAAGGATGGATATAAAGTTGTATTCTTATAATCATTAGAATATACAAAGAAAAAAATAATTATTTTCACGCATAATGTAAAATACAGGAAAGAAATGATGAAAAGAAATAACATTTATTGGAGGAAACTCATGACTTGATACCTAGTCTTTCCCTTTTTCCTTTTCATCTTTCTGTCAGCAGGGCTCATCCTCCAGTGGAATCTTTTGATCATGGATTCGCCAGGTGAATGATTTGTAGCCAATATTCGATGATTGATTCTTATTCACCTTCAAGAATCATATCTATTCATTGTTGTACGCCTAGGGAAGATACTTTTTTCCTCCACTCCCTGAAAACGTTGCCAAAATATGTTATCAATTGAGATGTTCCCCGCTGCAAAATAACAGGCCAAGTACATCTTTGAAGAAAAATGATAATGATTTTGTGGGTTGGTAATTCAAGAAGACTTTGGCTCACTTTTAAGAATTGATAATGAGTTCATATCTATTGAAACAGTACATGGATCATAGGAAATCAAGCCGGTTACTAGAAAATATTAACTTGTAATGAAAAGGTAGAAGAATAAAGGGAGAAAATTATGGAACACAAGGCATCCTATGCTAGATCAACCTTGTATATCCATATTATTGAATGCTTCAATAAACATAAATGATTTCTGGAAATCAATATAAAATATTTAAATGAACTCATGAATCATGGGAAAATACAACGAAGCTTCATTGCACAAGAATCCATAAATCATGAACAACTATTGATGCTTAAAAATTGTGATTTCATTCAAATGAGAGGAAAATGATCAATGGTAAATAGAGAAGACTACAGACTGATAATCAGATTCTCATGGAACTCTGATAATGGAATATTACAATAAATGCATCCCAGTCCCATACAAATAAAACAAAGCTTCCTTTCTTGAAAACCCTTGGCTTCCATCTCAAAAGGAAGATCCTGCTTCATGGAGATATATGCCCTTCTTATAATGTTTACAAAAAAAGGAGATGAATTCCAATAGAAATAGAATAAAATCCTATCATTCATGGGATCTCTAGTTATCATCAAATACAAATTTAGAACAAAGGTTTTATCTCATGGTTATAAAATATTCAAAATTCTAAAAATGGAGTATAGATGTGCTAGAGCATATTTGATTGAATTGTAAAAGGTTATATCTTTACTACCAATTTACTGCCTCTAGACAACCTGCCTCCTCTACGCAAATCCTTGTTGATGGAAATCCCTACAATGAATGAATTCCTCTTGCTTAGGTTGCGCAATCCTCATGGGCACATCCAATGTGTGTGTGGTTGCATGAGTGCACTCATTAATGTCACAAATGATAGTCAAAATGTCCCTTTCACCTGTTATCTCAACTAGGTCTCCACTGGATCTGACATGCATGTAGTTAACAGTGGTAAATCTTCAGTTGCATGTGAGATCACTGATTGTGAATTAACTAATAATTAATTCACTGATATCTCACTAGTGTAAGTTCAGTTACAACTATTACAATTGATCTTAACTCACTTAACTGAGTTAAACTACTTCACAACTTACATAACTACACATCCAACTCTGTTACAACTTCGAATCATTCAGTTACAACTAATTTGACTTGCATGTCCCACTAGTCAACATTTGAACTCAAATTTCCTATAGCTAACTGATTTACCACTTCATTTAACTATTTCCAAGTGCTCATTGAGAATAGACTAATACTTATTGTCCAACTATTATTAAGGGATAATAATAGTCAACATACACCTATAAATAGAATTCGCTCACCATCTATAAATAGGCATCATCTATATATAGAATTTGCTCATCATCTAAAAATAGAATTCCACCTAAAAATAACCTAAGGCTCCATCCTAGTGTAGGTGCATAATTTTCACTAGGATCTTCTTGTTGAATCTCAACACTCCCTCTCAACAATAAAGGGATTATCCTTCACCCTGATCATGTCTCTATGGTATTCGAATTTGCTCCTGGTGAGTGCCTTCATCAAAATGTTTGCATCATGATCTTCCATAGGAATGTACTGAAGCAACATGATCTTCCACTGCACACAATCTTTGATATGATGATACCAGATATCTATATGCTTAGATCTATCATGAAACACAGGATTAATCGAGAGTTTAATGCAACTCCGATTATCATAATGAATCACTGTCAGATCTAAATGAGAAACAAACAAACCAACCAAGATCTTTCTCATCCATATATCCTCACATGCAGCTTGACTCACTGCCATATATTCTTCTTCCGCTGAACTGAGTGCCATGGATATCTGTTTCCTACTATACCAAGAAACAATTGTAGATCCGATACCAAAGATCCCTCCTGATGTGCTCTTTCTGTTAGTTGGGTTGCTCGCCCAATCTGTATCCATGAAGCCATGCAAATTCACCTCATTTTTTTGTCTATACCATAAGCCATACTCAGATGTTTGCCTCAAGTATCTCAGGACATGCTTACTCGCCTTCCAAAAGAGATTGGTAGGATTAACCATCGTTTGACTCAGCTGGTTAACCGCATAGCAAATGTCTGGTCTCATGTTCACTAGATACATTAGTGAACCCACTAACTGTCGATAAACAATAGCATCCACTACCTCTCCAGAAGTAGCATCCACTTTCCTCCAGTTTCTTGGAAGATGAGTAATCATGGGTTTGCATCCCTCCATGTGAAACTTACCCAGTATCTCCTTTGCATACTTTCCTTGAGACACAAAAAGTTCACCATCTCTCTGCCATATTTCCAATCCAATGAAATAATAAAGGAGGCCCATATCCTTCATCTCGAACTTCTTTGCAAGGTCCTCCTTGCATGAGTGTATCAGTTGCTCATCACTAGCCAGTATTAAATCATAAACATAAAGAACAATGATTAAAATCTTACCCTTGTAGATCCATCTCGAACCTACCACTGATTTGTCGATCGGTCTTGGGACAATTTCCCATGCACTGTTTTTTACAATGGAGTCATACTCCTCCACCATTACATCAACCCAAGTGGGATCATGCACTACTTCCTAAAAGGAATATGGTTTAGTCATAATACATTTTCTCATGAGAGCCATGTATCTAGTAAATCCATCAGGAGATTGTCTATGTATGCACTTTGAAGTAGGGGATCCTACATTCTATGCAGCATCTAGTCTCAATCTATTAGCTTCCGTGGTGCACTTTTTTCCATTTTTGATGGATGGATCTACATGAGTGGATTCATACACTCCATGACCTCCTCATGTGTCTGATTCACATCTTGAGACTCATCATTGTGAACCAATAGTTCCTCCTCTACATGCAAGTATAGCTCCCTCTCAAGCGACAACTGCGTGGCTTTCCCCTCATCAAATTTTATATCTCATCGCATAACAATCATCTTACTATTAGGAAAATACACACAATAATGATGGGGTGTTTCTGTGTACCCCAAAAATATCCCAACTTCAGTATTCAACTCCATCTTCTTCCTGGCATTCTTGGTCACATGTACATAAACAGATGAGCCAAAAATCTCAAAATGAGAAACATCAGGTTTCTTACCTTTGAAATCTTCTTCATGTGTACTCATGCCAAGTACTCTATGAGGACAATGGTTTTGCACATAAACTGCAGTGTTGCATGTTTCCACCCACAAATTCATTGGTAGGCCCTGATCATGCAACATCTCTCGTGTTGCACCCATGATCGTTCTGTTCTTCCGCTCCGTGACCCCATTTTGTTGTGGGTTATGGGGCGCTATGATTTCGCTTCGAATTCCTTCTTTTCTGCAGAAGTATTTGAATTCATTAGAGATGTATTATTCACCATTATTTCTCCTCAGAGCCTTCACTTTCTTCCCCAACTCTTTCTCCACCAATGCTTTAAACTCACAGAA
The DNA here is from genome assembly GCA_000966675.3 of Picea glauca. Classification (NCBI taxonomy): domain Eukaryota; kingdom Viridiplantae; phylum Streptophyta; class Pinopsida; order Pinales; family Pinaceae; genus Picea; species Picea glauca. The sequence goes on along the minus strand of JZKD02S0409857.1, from coordinate 82,663 downwards.
CTTTGAGAATGTTTGATCCTTCTTTTGCGTGAAGAAGATCCAGCATTTACAAGAAAAGTCATCAAAACAAATAAGATAATACTTATGCTTTGTTGTTGAAGCCACCGATAATGGTCCACACACGTCTGTGTGAATTCTCTCCAAGATCACCGAAGCACGGTTCTTCGTTTCATGAAAGGTGGACTTTACATACTTCCCCATGGTACAACCCTTGCATTGATCTAACTGAGCAAGTGTTCCCATTGGAATTCTAGTAGATATTTGTTGCATGATTTTCAAGGCTCCATGATGAAGATGGCCAAATCGCCTATGCCATAATTCACCCTCATCCTGGCTCACAACTTTTTCTGCCTTTCCCATCATGGAAGCGCAGCCATCTACCTCCAACTTGTGGAGATTCTTAACTCGAATCCCTATCTTCTTGAATTGAGCCATTGTTTTATGTCCCAGGAAGGATTTTCCATCGTTGAAAACAACATCATAGCCTATGTCCTCCAACATTGCGACTGAGACCAAGTTTTTCTTCAGACTTGGAACATGCATAACATATTTCAATTGAAATGGTTTACCTGACTCCCTCTGAAAGGTAATGGTACCAATTCCAGTCACACTGTATCATCCATCGTCGCCCATATCTATATGCATTTTGATATCTCTCTCCTCCAAGTCGCTGAAAATGTCCTTATCTCCCGTCATGTGGAAGGAAGCGCCACTATCCAAATACCACACCGATCCCAATGCCCTTGATGCCATGAATGCGATCAAGGAGAAGTCAAGTTCAAATTGTGATTCAAGGGCCTCACCAGCTACATCTCCAATAGCCTTCTTGTTATTCTTCTTCTGCGGACAGTTAGCAGTGAGATGTCCATGTTCATGATAGTGAAAACACTTCACTTTGGACAAATCCAACTTCTTGCCTTTAGACTCGGATTTTGAATGGAATTTCTTCCCCTTCCATTTCCTTGCCTTGGCATCCAAAGCACAATCCTCTTCATCATCATGCTTTTATGAAGAGGCATCTCTGGTGTTCCGCCTGAACTCCTCCTACACTAGATCTGACCACAGTCAATCCCAATCTGACAATTTTTCCCTTCCATTGACAGAGTCTTGATAATTGTGCCAATTTTTGGGAAGTCCTAGGAGAGCCAATCTCACCAAATCATCATCAATGACTATTATTCCCACACTCCCCAGCTTATCCCGACATTGGACAAACTTCGTGAGATATTTTGGAATGGAGTCGCCCTTCTCCATCTTGATCTTCCTGAGTTTATCTCTGAGCGTCAATTTCCTATGGTCACTGCTGTTTTGGAATATATCCTTCAAAGTATTACACATTTCATATGGTGTGCCTTTCCCATGGAGGTTTGAGATAATGTGGTCTCGTACTCACTCCAACAAGATCATTCTCTCCTTTGCCACTTTCTTTTTCCATGCATCAAGATTTGCAGCATCTGGCTTAGGAATATCTTTTTCAATGAATTCCTTCAAGCCATTGTCTTTGAGTACTGCCTCCATCCTATCCTTCCAAGCAATGTAGTTCAAGTTTACCTTGAGTGCATACTCTAACCTCAAGCCATTGAAATCCATTTAGATCTTGAATCAGCTATAGCACCAAGAAAATATTTCTGCAAATTCAAATTCTATCCAATCACAAACTCAACTTCTGCAATTTTCTGTGCTCCGATACCAAGAAGAAATTTTGATACAAATTATGTATTGCATGGATTATCTTGATATAAAAATTACATGCCACTGTTAAATACATAATCTGTTCTACAAATATTCTTGCAGAATTTAAAAAACGATCGCCAATTGCAATATCAAGAAGAAAGATCAATCACACATAACATAGATGTTTTACCGAGAAAGCATAAAACTAAAAACCCCAATATCATATATTATGTATATATCATGGATCATGAAACAATATCATCCAAAAATCTAATCCAAGAGCTCTCAGTACAATATACAATCATCTCACATTGTCATACAAAAATTGGCAAATGCATGTGCCAATTTAGTGCCTCCAGGTAGCCTGCCTCCTCTGCGCAAATCCCTACTAATGGAAATCCTTGAAATGAATGAATTCCCCTTTCCTAGGTTGTGTAATCCTCATGTGCACATCCAATGTGTGTGTGGTTGCATGAGTGCACTCATTAATGTCACAACTGATATTCAAACTATCCCTTTCACCTGTTATCTCAACTAGGTCTCCACTAGATCTGACATGCATGTAGTTAACAGTGGTAAATCTTCAGTTGCATGTGAGATCAATGATTGTGAATTAATTAATAATTAATTCACTGATATCTCACTAGTGTAAGTTCAGTTACAACTAGTACAACTGATCTTAACTCACTTAACTAAGTTAAACTACTTCACAACTCACATAACTACACATCCAACTCTGTTACAACTTTGAATCACTCAGATACAACTAATTCGACTTGCATGTCCCACCAGTCAACCTTTGGACTCGAATTTCCTATAGCTAACTGATTTTCCACTTCAGTTAACTATTTCCAAGTGCTCATTGAGAATAGACTAATATTTATTGTCCAACTATTATTAAGGGATAATAATAGTCGACATACATCTATAAATATAATTCGCTCACCATCTGTAAATAGACATCATCTATAAATAGAATTTTCTCATCATCTAAAAATAGACGTCCACCTAAAAATAGCCTGAGGCTCCATCCTAGTGTAGGTGCATAATTTTCACTAGGATATTCTTGTTGAATCTCAACAACTTAACCAAGGAATAACTTGTTCCAACCTCCATTCTTACTGGACATTCCACATGGTTGTTGATTGACTTCAAAACGTCCCACACAGAAAATATGGGTTGAGTTGATTTGAAAAAATGCATAATTTTCCCGAATCGTTCATTGTTTTGGGAAATTTCTCGTGTACACCTAATTGGGTCCATTCCCGAAGAAACCCATGTTTTATATTTTTCTCATTCATCACCATTTTCCCGTAAATTAAGACTAAATTTTGTTGCCTAGAAATTTGGGATATATGCCCCATTGTTTCCATAAATTTGGAGATGATTTTTTTGGAATCGTGTAGCTGTCAAGTGTTCAATATATGACCCAAAATATGATCTTCCATTTGATAATCTGTTATTTTTCCCTCCTTTGGGTGGAACCTGCTAAATGACTGCCTAGAAATTAGTAATCGATTGCTCACTCAATAGCTCATATTCTATAGCATTTCTGCAAACCATACGATACCATTCAAACCCACATGCACAGGTGCACATAGTGAGCAATTGAGGCTACAATGATATATGTAGTAAAATAACAAGTCTTTTTAGTACATAGAGATTAAGTGTGCATCTGCAATAGTCTTTATGGTATCTAATTTCACTCTCATATATAGCATGTGGAACACATGGACCATGACCTATGGAATAGACTAAACAATAAGCTTTGACTCGTATAATTTAATCTAAAGATATTTGCATAAACCCCTTGAAAAACCCTCTAGATCACTCTCAAGGATTTTTGCATCTTATAAAAATTGATATTAATGACAGTTATGTTCACCATCAGGTACAACTTATAAGGTAGCACCGCTCCTTAGATATTTGATTAAAATGCTACCAGAACTTTGAATTTTTGGTAGTGCCCACTTTAGACAGACTAGAAAATGCACTATTGAATCTTGACAGGTATATTTTAGTGATACCTAATCCTTAGGCACCCAAAGTATTATTGGGGCCTAGATGACTATCATGAAGCATGTGCTCCATGGTCATAATTAGGAATGAACCTTCTTGATGAGGGAGGCCATATTTTCATAGTTTACAAGGTGCATGCAAAGTCTCAAGAGAGAATTCACCTATGTCTTTGTGTTATGCAATTTTTTCTTTGAGAAAGTGGTATTCTTGTGCCTACAGATTATATTGGCGGTGGTTGGGCCAACCTAGCCATGGATGAGGTGGTGGGGAGAGATACTGATACAAGAGGTCGATGGACCAATGTGGTTCTATTTTACTATGTATTTATAGGGGTTATGGAGGCATATCCCCCAGATCATCCTGGAGTACCTTTACACCAGTATGGACTACTAGCATGATCCAGATATGATCTGTAACAACCTACTTTCCCCCAAGACTGTAATTATCATAATACTTCATGTAAGTTTGTTTATGAAGCATGTAATTATGTTTTATTTTAAGGAAAACACCAAACCATTGACTGAAAGGGAATAGCCTTGACAATATTGGCCATGATACACTAAAGGGAATTGATGAAGTAGGAATCGATTGAATGGTTGGGTGAAGAGGATATGAAATGTATTAGTGAGGAAAAAATTAAGATGTCTTAGCAAGACAACTTATGTTGGTAAAGCATAAATATACACCCATCAACGTACCAGACCTATAGGAAGCCACATGACCAGTAAAAGAAGTCACATAGGTAGTTGAGGTAGTTAATGATTGTTGAAAGTTGGTATTTGTAAGGAAGGGCCAAATGAATGACTGAAAATAGGACACCAAATATTTTCCCCTTCATATTTGGAATTGCAGACTATAGGTTACATTTTCATGAAGACACGAGAATCCCAAGAGGACTCAGAAGGATGAGACGAAAGGTATAAAAACACTATCGGATGAGAAACATAAGGGAGGATAGAGAACATAACACACAATTGTGCACACGCAGACGAGGAAAAAGAACCAGATAAAAATAAAATAAGTTTGAGAAGAGTTGAGAAAAAGAAAAGCTTTCCTTGAAGAAAATAGGGAGCTTGTCTGATTTATTGATGATCACTCTAAACAGAGAATACCCATATCCAGAATAGAGTAAGAATGACCATAGCTTGGTGCTTGTTTGAAATAAATCGACATTGGTAAGGGGAGGTCACCGAGGGATTGTTTAGCAGAGAAGGGACTCCCTTTTGCAAAGGAAATCTAGTTGAGAAACCACTTGAAAATATTGTAGAGTTCTTGAGCTCAGTGGGAAGGGGGGAAATTCTGTGGTGTCAAAGGAGGAAGGATAGTAACCTTCCTTGATCATTTTAAGTTTGGAAATCCAGCTAAATCATTCCCTTGGTGGCATCATGGCTTGGAAAAGGGGTGGCATATTGTAGGAAGGCACTCTAAAATATGGCCTAAGGTTGGGAAGAAAGGCATCCTCTCTCAGTCAGCTGGTGTTGGAAATTTCCTTGTTAGATAAGTATTTAACTTAGTTTTTTGAATTTTAACATGAATTTTGTGTGTATGTAACTGTCTGATGTAATGGGAAATGTAAATGCTTATAACCAATGATATGAATTCCTGAGAAATTGGACTATGTTTATAGGGTATCTATTTGATTTGTTAAATAGTGAAAATGAATAAGTATCGATTGTTTGTGTCCCTGAGAACCTTGTGGTTTTAGAGGAAAGTTTGCATGACATGGATGAAAACATAATTTAACGAGTGATGGGGTGTCTTGTTGACTGAGGAGATCCTTGTAAGGAATAGAGGACCCTGAATCCTAAGAAAGCCTCTATATTTTGTGGAAATATTGCAAGATATGCAAGATATTCCTTTTTCATGAGGTTGAGATACCAACAATGGTATGAGAGTGTTTTGAAAATCTAGAGTACCTGGACTGGACCCTATAGAACGTGGAAAATGACTAAGAACAAATCGGTGGGTTAAAAAGTAAAGAAACCAAGGGATGGGTCAAGAGATTTTACAACCATCGATTTGGTGGGATGGGTAAATATCAATCCTTTGCTGACAAAGGATTATCATTTAGAGTGGTCGAGTGCTAGTACTTGTAAAATTTTGATGACGATAAAAGAAAAACATGTGGTGGAATGAGGATCGTTGATCTCTTGAGAGTAAATCGATGAGATCTGGACCATTAACTTTAGTTCTTTCATCATCAATATAGAACACCAGTTAAGATAAGGGATATATCAGAGTGGATGACGATGAAAAAAGTATTAGGGAATAACGATAATCGTCAATCCACTAAAGGAAATGAACAAGATATTTGACTCATCGATGTGATGTATATCATCGTTAGGGACCGTATAGATAAGGAGCAAGGTCAAGCTAGAAGATTGTCAAATATGATAAATCACAAGAGTCAATGAGACTCGTCGATCAGTGTTAAACGAGAGTAACCCTCTATTATCAATATAGGATGACGTGGTTTTCCAATACGACAACCAACGTGTCCAAGTGGTGATAGGTATCACTAAGGGATTGGCCGACGAGACCAAAGTGAGCCCCATTGAGAGAGGAGGTCCTTTGGACCTTTTCTTTAAATCTTATCCATCATATCTACATGCCAGTGGATCTGGACCATTGATTCCAGTGGAATCATCGTCGGGAATAGGAGGTTGGCGAGTTGATTTTTTTCTAGAGAGTGTTGATGATGACGAAGGCATGGGGAAGATCTGTACCATTGATCAGTGAGGAGATGAGATTAAATCTCAATCGTGGATCCTTGTGGGTCCCTCCTATCCAATTAAAGAGGAGGTAAAAATCATGGGAGTTAAACACCATGCAAGTAAGAAGAAATGACTCTATCGAAGTCATTAAAGGTTAAGTCCCAAGGATTTTCAGATCTAGGAGGGACCCGATAGGTGGATCATCGTCAGAGCATTCAAGGATAAATGTTTGATGCTCCACCGAAGTCAAGTAGATGATGACACTAAGCATAGGTGGATAGAAATATCGAAGTGGTGGGTTGGGCAGGTCCCACATTGGCACCATGACAATGCCACTTTAGATGGAATGAGTGCCAAGGTTCCACATAGATGCCACGTGGCAGTGAAATCAATTTGACCATGAAATCCTGGGAAAATTTGGGAGGATGTATATTTTTATCTATAGCTCATTTTTTAGCATGATTATAGTCTTTGGAAAGATCTCGGCAAGATAAATCCATCTGTGAGGTTTAATTCAAGAGAAAATATGTTTGGGAGAAGAAGAATTTTGACACCCCATAAGCCCAAGTAAGGTATAGGAGGTTGGGTGTGTTACATAGTGGTATCAAAGTAGATTTCAAAATCTAGGATTGAATGTGTCACCAAGACCACTTAAAAATTGTTTAAGAAATATTTTCTTTATTTACCGAAAAGAATGTTTTAAATGATGACATAAAATTCTAATGATAGTTGTTATTTCAACACATAGGATGTATTGAAATACCATAGGAGTGAATGGTGCAGCACGATATGGATGATACCTCACATATTAGAGATTAAGAATCTAATAGTCATAGGGATAGAGAAACCCCTCCATATTTTATGGAAGACAATGAGAGGCTTATGAGATCCCATGCTGAATAGGAAGAGTTGAATGCAGTACTACTATAGAGCCTATCCAAAATTTAGAAACATATAAAGCAAGGCCCTATCAATGTAGAATTTTAGTAGTCGGAGAGGTTGAAAACCCCTTCGGATGCTTAGAAGAATGGACTGGCTCATAATGATGTGGGAAGGAGTTCTTCCAAAAAGAAGCATCGGGATGCTAAGAGAGGAAAATTGAGTGGACGTGCTTCCATGGAGTCATCTAGCCGGAAGACTACATCGGCAGATCAGTCTAGTAGCGACATAGAATATAGCATTCCTAAGAAGAGAAAGAGGAATAATTCTCAGAGTTCTCGAACTAAAGAATTCAAGAAGGCTAGGTTTCCTAACTTTGATGGAGAGATAAATAAAGGAGAAGAAGTCGAAGCATGGCTATTTAGTTTGAAGAAGTAATTTCGGGTACACAATTACTTTGATAATACCAAGGCAAGGATTGTTGTATTTAACCTGAATGGAGGGGCTTTCATTTGGTGGGAAGACCTCAAGGAAATTAAAGGGATAAAGGAAATAAAAATGACATGGAAATGGTTTGAGAAATACTTATGTAAGGCTTACCTATCAGAAAAGTATTATGACAATAAAATCAAGGAATTCCATGAGCTCAAGTTGGGACAAATTACTATGGATGAATATGACAAAAGGTTTATGGGGTTGTTGAGGTATTTTCTCTACCTCGAGGATGAAAAGGAGAGAATCTAGAATTTTCTTAGTGGATTACCACAGTCCTATCAGTATTGAATTGAATTCGCCAGACCCAAAATGTTGGAGGAAACCATTTGAAAATCCAAGTGTTGTTATGATCAGTCTAAGCATAAGCAAGAGCCTTCAAAAGATTGGAAGAGAAAGGGAAAGAGAGGATTACAAAATAATGGATTCAATTCATTCCCTTACAAGAATTTGAGGAAAGGTACATAATTGGGTCAGCCAAGTAGGAGTGTGCATCAACAAAATTTCCCATATCAAAGTAGAAACAAACCAACAAAGAAAGCAAGAGAAAGAGCAAAGGAGATCAAGAAAGTACCATTGCAAAGCTAGGGATGCAGAGAACCAAACCTATTGAGGGATTCCCCCCATGGATAGCATGAAGGTGGAAAGGTATATAATGTGCAAGAGGCATCTATAGTCAACAAAGTAGCTAGAAGTGTGCCAGGAATTTATGTTGTTGTAGAGAATCAACAAGCGAACCACAATGCCTCTGTGGTGGAATTGGAAGGTATTATTACTGAACAACTTGTCTCTATTTTAATTGACCAAAGATATAACCTTATTTATATTTCACCTTGAGTGGTTGAAGCATGTTCCTTACATAAAAGGAAGCATGTGAAAGCATGTTTGGCTCAGTTAGCCACTGGAACAAAGAGGAAAGTTACTGAGGTAGTTGAAGCCCGTCCAAATGAAATTGATAGAATGCAGACTCGAGGGGTTTTGAATATTCTACCCCTAGGCTCATTTGATGTATTGTTGGGTATGGATTGGTTAGCTTCCCATAAATAAAAATTAAACTATTATGAGAAAATTTTAGAATGTGAAGATGAGAAAGGAAATGCAATGATTTTGCAAGGAATTCGGAAGTCAGTTTCTGTGAGGAAAATATCAGCGTTGCAATGCAAGAAGTTTAGTAGAAAATGGTGTCTCTTATATGTTATAAAAGTATTAAAATCAGTGGAAATAAAATAGTTGAAGTTTGAATATCACCCTATACTATGGGAGTTCAGAGATGTGTTTCCATAGAAAGTGTATGGATTTCCTCTGTAAAGAGATCTTGATTTTTCAATAGATCTGGTGCCTGGGGAAGTACCAACATTGAAAGTTCCTTACAGGATGAGCACACTAAAGATGGTGGAGCTGAAGGTGCAGCTAAAGGAAATTTTGGATAGAAGTTACATAAGGCCGAGTGTATCCCCATGGGGAGCACCAACCCTAGTTGTAAACAAGAAAGATTGTACCTTGATATTATGCATTGATTATAGGCAGTTGAACAAGATGACCATCAAGAACATGTACCCTTTGCCTAGGATAGATGATTTTTTTTATCATCTCAAGGGATCTACAGTTTTCTCAAAGATTGATATAAGTTCGGGACATCACCAAGTCATAATCAAGGATGAGGACATCCACAAGACAACCTTTAGGACAAGGTATGGACACTATGAGTTTTTTGTGGTGCGATTTGGGATTACAAATGCACCAACTACATTAATGTGTTTGATGAATAATGTGATCATCAAATATTTAGACAAGTTTGTCTTAGTGTTTGTGGATGAAATTTTGGTGTAGTCCAAGAACCAAGAGGATCATTAAGAACATCTCAAAATGGTGTTACATGTGTTAAGAGAACACCACTTGTACACTAAGCTCAACAAGTGTGATTTCTTCCAAGGAGAAAATTGAAATCCAATATTTAGGTCACATAATCTCAATCGAAGGAGTGGTAGTGGACCCTGAAAATATCATGGAAATAATGGATTGGCCCACCCCTATAAATGTGACAGAAGTAAGATCCTTTATGGGATTTGTTGGGTATTACAAAAGGTTCATAAATGGATTTTCCAAGATTGGTAATCCTATTAATTCACTGCAAAAAAAATGAAATAAATTTTTATGGTCACCGGAATGTGAAGATAGCTTCTAGTAGATGAAGCATCTATTAACTAATGCCCATGTTATAAGAATTTCAGACCCAAAAAAGGATTTCTTGGTCTGTACATATACTTGCAAGGAAGGACTCAGTGTAGTTCTCATGCAAGAAGGGAAAGTGATTTTCTATGAATCACAAAAGATAAATGAGCATGATAAAAAGTATGTAACCCACTATTTGGAGTTAGCAGTGATCGTGTATGCATTGAAGATGTGGAGGAAATAATTTATTGGGAGAATATTTATCCTAATGACATACCACTTTGGTATGAAATACCTATTCAAACAACCAAGCTTGAATGCTAGACAGGCCATGTGGAAGGCGTTGATCGAGGAGTTTGATTTTAAAATCAAACACATTAAAGGAAAGGAGAATAGATGGTAAGTTGCACTCAACCGAAGTGTGCATGCTATACACCTAGAAGAAACAAGTGTAGGAGAGTTTGGCATTCAGTAGAGGATTATGACCCTCTTGCAGGAAGATGATTTCTTCAATCAAGTGAAGGAAGGGTTATGACAAGAACCTAGGGAAAAGAGGTATGAAGGATATCGTCTTGGGGATGATAGTTTGTTGTTGTATAAAAATAGGTTGTATGTGCCTAATTCAACATATTTGAGGCACTTGATTATGGACAAGTTCCATAGACAAATATATGTAGGTCACCCTAGTTACCAAAAAATGGTGAAATTAGTTAGACACTTGTATTATTGGCCTAGAATGAAGCATGATGTTTCTCAATACATTGAAAAATGTTTAGAGTGCCAACATGTGAAAGTTGAGAACATACATCCTATTGGGTTATTACAGCCTTTGCAGATTCCAGGGTGGAAATGGAAAATAATTTCCATGTATTTTGTTATAGGATTTCCAAAGACGATCAAACAACATGATGCAATTATGGTTGTAGTGGATAAGTTGAGAAAGGAAACTCACTTCATCCCCATAAAATCTACGTTTAAATCCATAGACATTGCTAACGTTTTTATCAAAGAAATTTTTAGATTGCATAATTTTCCTAAAACCATAATCTCAGATAGATATTCTATGTTCACCTTGAATTTATGGAAGAGATTGTTTGCAGGCTTGAAAATGAAATTGGAATTTAGCATGAACTGATATCCTCAAATAGATGGTCAAACCGAAAGGGTGAACAAAATATTGGAAGACATGTTAAGAATGCATGTTATGCATCATCTCAAGAAGTGGGAAGACTATATACCCCTGGTAGAGTTTTCCTATAAAAATCATTATCGGGGATCATTGAAAATGAGCCTATTTTAGATTTTGTATGGAATAAAGTGTAGAGTTCCAATCAGATGGGGCAGTCTAGTGGAAAAAATCACACTTGGACTAGAATTGCTGAAAGAAATGGAACATGTCATGGTTAAGATAAGGCAGAACCTAAATGTTTCCCAAGACATACAAAATAGCTATGAAGATATCAAAAGAAGCCATAGAGATTTAAAAGTAGGAGACCATGTGTATCTTCGAGTGAAACCCAAAAGAAGTTCCCTAAGAATGGGAGCATGTGTTGAGTTAGCACCTCGATATTGTGAACCATTTGAAGTCCTGGAGAGAATAGGACCAGTAGCATACAGAATTGCATTACCACCTATTTTTAGAGATCATAATGTGCTCCATGTGTTTTTATTAAATAAGTATGTACATTACCCTAATCATGTAATTGATTGGACTGTGATATAGGCAGAAATAGAGGGAGAATTCTATGTCGAACCCCAATGCATCTTGGATAGGAAAGAAACAATGCTCTGGAACCGATCCATCTTGTAGGTAAAGGTAAAATGGAAGAAGTTTGGAGTAGATGAAGCTACATGGGAGGTGGAATATGCCATGATATTGGCATACCCATTTTTGTTTATTGTATAATTGTCTATACATTGAGATAAAAAAAATACTGAGGATGGATTTTCTCTTAAGTGGGAGGGGAATGTAACACCATGTTTTCCCCAAAGACTTCAATTATGCTAAGAATTCATGTAAGTGTGTTTATAAAGCATTCAATTATGTTTTATTTTAAGGAAAAATCCAAACCATTGACTAAGGGGGGACAACCTTGAGAGTACTGGCCATGATACACCAGAGGAATTAATGAAGCAGGGATTGATTGAATGGTTGGGTGAAGAGAAGTTGAAATGTGTTAGTGAGGAAAACATGAAGATTTCTTAGCAAGCCATATTATGTTGGTAAATAATAAATATACACCCACTAGTGTACCAGACCTGTAGGAAGCCATGTGACTCGTAAAATAAGTCACAGAGGTAATTGAGGAAGTTCATGATTGTTGGAAGTTGGTATTTGAAGAAGGAAGGACCAATTGAATGATCGAGAGAAATGTTAAAATATTGTGCTCATTTACCATAGACAATGCTACACCATTGTCACCTAACCATAGACACAAAGCCACCCCGAGCACCTTAACCTTTGCTAGATAGAATGATTCTGGGAAGCCACACTAGAACTAATAGATAAACCAAGAGAGTGCACCTTCTCCAAGGTAGCGCACAAGTAAGAGTACCAAAAAGGTTTAACGAGAGTGTGTTGCACCACTGCAGTTGTTTTTTTTACTCTTCCATACTTGTGCACTACTTTTTCTACTATTGTACTTCTAATATATGTGCACCAATTGAGTGAGTGTGTGTTTTTCCAAATGAGATAAAACATTTTCTATTTATATTAATCTAGATAGGTGAACAAGTGTCTCTTGAAGCAAGTCTAACCTATAATTTTCTGCATATAATACTTCAATATTACTTATTATGCTGATATGACTTGTCTTCCAGGGTTTTCACACATCTTTTTAGGTTTTCTTTTGCTTTCAGAATATTCTATTCTAGTCAAATATTTATCCATGGAGGTTAATACCTCCCACAGCTGCCAAAATATCAACATTCATCTAGGGAGGTATTTAACCATGATGTTCCCTTTTAGTATTCATATCCTTTCTCTTTATTCCATGATCCTCTCGTCATGGTTATGATACCATGCTACTGGTAGAATCATTATGTCACATGGCTACACCCGTGTGGACATGTCAATATCATCTAGGGGCCACAACCCACTAGAGAACACTAGAGATACACCTCATAGTGTGTGTCACCATCATCTTCATGGGCTACACCAGCATGACGTGCTCACCCATGTTGTGAGTATCATTCATCATTATCCATCCATCTTACATGGCATGGGAAAGACCTACCTGGTATTGCAGACTGATTTCATCACCTGAGCTACATAGGCTATCTCATGAACACCTAGATCATATTACGAGAAACACCATCATAACCATATAGGTTCTCAACTACACCACTAACATACCATATTGTCTCACTGGTGTAGAAACAACTTGGCATACCATACCATCTCACTGGAGTAGCCTACAGCTCGGCATAAAGCCTACAACTTGGCACAAGGCCTACAACTTGGCATGAATCCTACAACTCAGCATGAAGCCTACAACTTGACACAAGACCTACAACTCAGAACAAATCCTAAAACTAGGCATGAAGCCTACAACTATCACAAAGCCTACAACTCGGCACGAAGCCTACAACTCAGCATGAAGCCTACAACTCGGCACAAGGCCTACAACTCAGCACAAAGCCTACAAGATCCTTCTTTTTGAATTTTTCCATCAAATCCCTCTAATTGAGAGAATCCTCGAACCACGCTTCCATCTGCTCCATTCCCTTATGCATCTTGCAAATTATCACAAAACCTTGCTTCTTCCTAATCACTTACTCCCTCTAAAGTTTGACTCCCTCTGATTCATTTCAAGTCTTTCTTTTTGTGGTAACCTTCCTAGAATACATAGGATAACCTTCCCGAAACAGGAACAACAAGAGAAAAAATATTTCCAATATAATAACATTTTATATAAGAAAATATCAATTTCATGGTAATTCATTATAGCAGTAACAAGTTGTCCCACCTGAGAACAAAAACAAGAAATATCTCCTAGAGGAGATGTTAGTTCATATTGAAATTAAGTACAATGAGCATTTATATTAATAGTACATGCTACAAAGTATTCATTTGTTCCTGGCATTAATAAAATATAAAGGATTGCAATACTTAAGCAGCAAGAAAAATATCAAACATGATATGAAAACCTGGAGTCTGACTATTGTTCCTCTTGAGTTTCTTTTCTTCTGATACAAGTATTCTTTCCAAACTAGAGAGTGTGTTGCTCCTCTGAATGTATTAGATCTGAGATCTTTCTGGCTCTACGATTTCTTCTTGGACAAAGATCCATTCTCTTTCCATAGATTTGAATCTGCAGTAGTTTATTTTTATTGTTTTTCCTACTCCACGTTCATGTTCTTGGAAGATCCAAAAATCAAGCTCTTCAATCTTTGATGCCTGCTCTTCAGTCTGTGGTTCAATAATTTTTCCCTTTGTTCTTTGTAAGGATGATGTCAATCCTTGTCTTCCATGCTCTACCAAGAGACCATGCTTCTATTGTGCCACTCTAATTTTATGGAGGAAGTCATGACTGTCTTTGAATTTGACCTTGACTAGTCTTTTGACTTTGACCATTCAAACCTTGACTTTGACCGGTCAAACATTGACTTTGACGCAAAAATTCAACTTTAAATTTTTATGGCTGAGGGCACCGGGAGATGCATTGGGTTAGGGTGCACTAGGATATCCAATAATTATGTCAAACTCTTCACTTAAAGTGCCTGACTAATCAGTTTAGGTTTTTTGGTTGCTGCAAGATCAGAAACCCTAGCTATAACTGCAATTATGCTACAACGAGATTAACAGAGAGGTGTGGATATACCTTATAGTGGTTATACTATTCAAAAGGTGGTGTGGGATCATAACCTATTGGAATATTGTTCTCGTTTAACATAGACAATGATACACCATTGTCACCCAACTATAGGCACAAAATCGCCCCCTAGCACCTTAACCTTTGCTAGATAGAATGATTCTGGAAAGCCACACTAGAACCAATAGATTAACCAAGAGATCACACCTTCTCTGAGGTGGCGTACAAGTAAGATTACCAAAAAGGTTGAACAAGAATGTGTTGCACCACTGCAACTGATTTTTCTCCTCTTCTAGACTTGTGCACTAATTTTGCTGCTACTGCACTTCTAAGATATGGACACCAACTGAGTGAGTGTGTGTTTTTCCAAATGAGATAAAGAGCCTTAGATTGATACTAATATGTCCAGGTAAACATGTGTCACTTCAAGAAGGGTCGACCTGTCCTTTTCTGCATATAATACTTCAATATTACTTATTCTGCTGAGCCGACTTGTCTTCCATGGTTTTCACACATCTATTTAGGTGTTCTCTTGCTTCCGAAATATTCTTTTCTAGTCAAAGGTTTATCCATGGAGGTTAATACCTCCCAAAGCTACCAAAACATCAACAAGTTGGACACCACATATTTTCTCCTTCATATTTGGAATTTCATATTGCATGTTACATCTATAGGAAGCCATGAGAATCCTGAGAGGACTAGGAAAGATGAGACGAAAGTTATAAAAACACCACCAAACAAGAAACAAAAGTGAGGATAGAGGAGATCTCTTACAAGGGTGCACATGCGGATGAGGAAAAACAACCAAAGAAAAAAAAAAGTTCGAGAAGAGCCGAGTAAAAGAAGAGCCTTCCTTGAATAAAATAGGGAGATTGTATGAGTTATTGATGATCACTCTGAACAGAGAAGACTCGAATCCCGACTAGAATAAGAAGGACTATAGTTTGGTGCTTACTGGACAAAAATTGACACTGGTAAGGGGAGGTCATTGAGGTACTATTTAGCAGAGAAGGGACTCCCTTGTGCAGATGAAATCAAGTTGGGAAATCACCTAACAAATATTCAGAGTTCTTGATCTCAATGGGAAGGGGGGAAATTTTATTGGGTCAGAGGACGAAGGAGAGTAACCTTCCTAGATCATTTCAGGTTTGGAAATCAACAAATTGTTCCCCTGGTGATATCATGGCTTAGCACGGGGTTAGTGTACTATAGGAAGGAACTCTATAGTATTGCCTAAGGTTGGAAGGAAAGGCGTCCTCTCTCAGTAAGTTGGTGTTAGAAATTTCCTTCTCATATAAGTGTTTAACTTAGTTTGTTCAATTTGAACATGAATGATATGTGTATGTAAATGTATGATGTAATGGGAAATGTAAATGCTTATAACCATTGATGTGGATTCATGAGAAATTGTATTATGTTTCCAACGTATCTAATTGATTTGTTAAATCGTGAAAATGAATAAATATGGATTGTTTGTGTCCCTGAGAACCTCATGGTTTTAAAGGAAAGTTTTCAGAACAAAGAAGAAAACATCATTTAACGAGTGATGGGGTGTTCTAATGACCCAGGAGATCCTTGTAAGGAATAGAGGACCCTGAATCCTAAGAAAGCCCTGATATTTTGTGTAAAGCTTGCAATATATGCAAGATATTCCTTTTTCATGAGGTTGAGATACCAACAATGGTATGAAAGCGTTTTCAAACTCTAGAGTACATGGATCAAACCCTATAGAATGTGTAAATTGGCTAAGTCCCAATTGGTGGGTTAACCAGTAAAGAAACCATGGGATAGTTTGGGAGAGTTTGTGGCCATCAATTCAATGGGATGGGTAAATATCAATCCTTTGTCGACAAATGATTATTGTTGGGAGTGGTCAAGTGCCAAGACTTATAAAATTTCGATGAAAATAAAATAAAAACTTGTGGTGGAATGAGGATTGTTGATCTATCGAGAGTAAATCAAAAAGATTTGGACCATAAATTTTGGTTCCTTTGTCATCAGGATAGAACACCAGTTAAGAAAAGGGACAACCCGGAATGGTCAATGAAGAAAAAAGTATTAAGGAATAACGACAGTATTCGATCCACTAAAGAAAATGAAGATGATATATAAGTCATCGATGTGATTTCAATTTTTTTCGAGGACCAAATAGATGAGGAGTGAGGTCAAGCCAAGAGAGTGTCGAAGACGATAAGGCACAAGAGTTGATGAGATTCATCGATCAGTGTTAAATGAGAGTAACCCTCTGCCATTGATCTAGGATGACGTGGTTTTCCAACTCGACAGATAGCGTGTTCAAGTGGTGACAGGTGTCACTAAGGGATTCACCAACGGGATGAAAGTGGGCCTCGTTGGGAGAGAAGTTCCTTTGGAACTTTATTTTAAATCCTGACCATCATATCTACAAGCTAGTAGATCTAGACCATTGATTCTAGCGGCATCATCATCAGGAATAGGAGGTTGGGGAGTTGAGTGTTGTCTAGAGAGTGTCGACGACGATGAAGGAATGGGGAATATTTGGATCATTGATCCGTGAGGAGGCGATATTAAATATCAACCTTGGATCCTTGTGGGTCTCACTTGTCCAATTAAATAGGATTTCAAAAGCATGGGATTTAATCACCATGCAAGTGACAAGAGACGACTCTATTGGATTCGTTAAAGGTTAAGTTTCGAGGATCATCGGATCTAGGAGGGACCCGATAGGTGGATCATCATCAGAGCATTCAATATTGACTATTTGGTGCTCCACCAAAGTGAATCCAACAACGATTCTAAGTGTAGGTGGATAGAAATTCCGAAGTGGTGGGTTAGGCAGGTGCAACATCAGTTCCATTCCAATGTCACATCGGATGGCACGAGCACCAAGTTGCCACATGGCAGTGAGGTGGATTTAACCATGAGAGACCGAGAACATTTAGGAGGTCATACCTTTTTATATAGAGCTCATTTTTTAGCATGATTACAGTTTTTCAAAATCTCTCGACGATTTGAATCCATATATGAGGTTTAATTCAAGAGAAAATATTTTTGGAAGAAGAGTAATTTTGACATCCCATCAACCCAAGTAAGGTATAGAAGTTTGGGTGTGTTACATGATCCTCCCCTCTGAGAGTTGTGGGACCATCGAGGTGAGTATTGATGATGTTATGTATTGCATATTTTATTTTTGATGTTTTTATGCATGGTTTTGATTATTTGACATATTACTAATGGGTAACTATGTTTATGACTGCATATGTTGAATTGTGAGGTCGAGATGCTCCTATGATGAGGGAGCCAACAATGGTAGATTGATATGGACATGTAAGGGTTGTAAAATGTTGGCACCATGAGGAGACAGAGGTTGAGAAAGTAAAATAGCCACAAGTGGATTATGTAGGTGAGGGAGTCGTCGAAAGATAGGTGAGGTTATAGGATCAACTAGATGACTTACGCCAATGTTTTCAATGGCTAATGCATGGAGTGCCAAATGAAAAATGGGCATGGGTGAAACATAAGGAGGTATTAGAGGATTTCATCGACCTCAATCTTTATTGGAACCCTCTTGTTTGGTAGGTCATGGTGGAAGGTGCAGAGGTGACTAGGCAGATAAGGTTTTTGGTTGACACAAAGTGCCTCCCACTTGTGGGGGAGATCCAACTAGGGGGGTCCTAGAGCTAGGGCCACCCTAGGGGTGGATGATTTTTTATGTACAAGAGAATCCTACCTTTTTATATCTTCATGTATATGGGTGAGGTCCATATTTTTTGTATATGGCATGTATAGGGGAAATTCCCCCATTTTGTATATGATAGGTAAAAGTGGTCGTAATGAGAGTCATCCCTTTGTGTGTGTGTGTGTGTGTGCACTAATTTTTGTTGTATTATGATGGTGTAACTTGTGTGATGTGATTCTTTTATTGTTGATGATATGTTTATGTTCCTTTATTGTTTTATGATACAAGTTGTTGATGTGATAATGAAAAAACATATATATGTTGATAAGTAGACTACTCATGATAAACAATGTTTTCATTAATGTGACAAATGCATTTGCAATCTTATCTACAACTTGGTTCTCCCTTCTAGGAATGTATGAATGTAATGGATTCAAAATTGCGTGATAGAATTTTAACTTGCAGGTATTTTATAAACAAGAAAGTGTTGTAAAAATGGTAGACATTGTTCAAATATAGGACAATAATCTAGGATTCCAATAATATGCTAAAGTGGTGAACGTGAAGGTGAATAACATCATCTAGAAGACCAATCCCGAAAACATACTCTACTTGGTATTTGTATATGGACCTAGGAACAGACTACTAGAGTGAAGCAATGTATGTGTAGGTGAATAAATTTCCTAAGCCGACGAAGAGAGGTTCTGATTCCATCGACTAGAACCATTAGAAAAACTAAAGTGATATGTCGATGAATGATTCATTAGGTAAAGAAACAAGGACAAGTGATTAGAAATGTGACAATTCTTTGATGTACATGTAAAACAATATTAAAAAATCTATGAACATTTTAACAAAATAAAAATATGCACACGAAGGTGGCCCAAAGTAGAAGGGATACTTAAGGGTAAAATATCTTCAAGTATAAGCCATTGATAGGGTCTTTGAGGAGGGTGCCTTCGAAATGAGAAAGGATGCATGATCCCTTTGTGAGATGGTGTTTGACTATAAAAGGGCCATACCAAAGAGATTCAAACTTTCCATGGCCTAAGGTATCATAGGTGATATCCTAGGAAGGGATAAGGTCACCCTCATCGAAGGAACAAGGATTGATTCGGCGATCGAAAGTAGTTTTTGATGATTTTTGGGAAGCCTCGCTATGTTGTAACAAGGATTGACAATATTTTTCGATGGTCTCTAAGAAGATGAGGTATTTTTCAAGGAGAGTGGTATCTCGTAGTAATTCAACTTCTTTTCAGAGTGTTGGGATTTCACATTCAATGGGAAAAAATTCTTCTACCTCATGGATGAGGTGTAATGGGGTAAAAACTGTGGTGGTTTTGACAATTGTTCCATGTGCCCAAACTGCAGATAAAAGCATGTGATGCCAATTGGTTTTGTGTTTGTTCATTTTTTGTTGTAACATTGTTTTGAGGAATTTGTTGATGGCCTCAAATTGGCCATTGGACTTTGGGTATTATGGGGAAGAGAACTCGTGAGTGAAGCCTAGGAATGAGGAAAACTCATCAAATACTTCATTTTTTTTTAAAATCCATGATCTGAGACTAGATATTGGGAAAATCCAAAGTGAGTGATGACATGACTAAAACAAAGAAGGTCACCATATCTACCATATTGTTGAAAGTGTTGGAGATATTACACATTCACCTAGGTAATTATTTTAATAAGTTTGATAGTCCAATGTTGAGGGAGATTCCAAAGATGAGAATATTCTCTCTTGAGAATATTCCCCTACAAATTAGGGCACCTCCTACAAATCATAGCACCTTCCATCTTCATTTCAAAGTCAGTTACACCTCAATTAGACTAGTGGAAGTCACTCATGCATGGAAACCTCGGTTCTATCACCATTAGTTGCATGTTCACCTCGATTTCCTCACCAAGAGAGCACAAATCTCATGCATGTTTCCAAGAGGGCCCATATATTGCGATTCCATGTGTTTTTCTCACTTCCACATGTGTGACTCAATTAATTGATGATTGCATGGACTAGCTAACTAGAACTAGGTGAAAGATTGCTTTAGTTTTTGCCAACGAGTGTCTAGATAACTCTATATCACTACTATGGCATATTCACTTATCCATGTAGAGTATATCATGTATATTTTACCATTTTATTTAACATTTAATACAATTCATTATTTTTCTCTCCTCTCGTCTCTGTCTTGCAAATTTATGTGACTTTTATACTAGCTAGGTTCATTGTGAAAACTTCACATGGTATCTTAGCCTTGATTTCTAGAAGAAAGAACATAAGCGTTTCTATTTTTAGGTATAGGAGGAAGATATAGTCAGAAAAGATGGATTACTCACTAGAAATACTTCTCATTCCTCATAACTACTTTGAGTGGAAGCTAAAACTTCTGCATCAACTCATATGCAGAGGATTGTAACTGATTACCATGGCTACAAAGGTGGAGACAACTTCTTCTATCGAGAAGAATAGGTATCTCAACCACATGGATGAGGCCTATGGCCTCATCTCTATGTCTATGTCCCCTGAGCTTATGTTTCACATTGAAGCTTATACTAGACCAAATGAGATTTGGACGAAGTTGGAGGATCTCTTTGGTAAAAAGGTTGAAAAGAGAGGCCATATGCTCGAGGTTGAGATGAATTCCTTAGATCCGAGGAATTTTGATAAAATACAAGAATTAATTG
Source organism: Picea glauca (assembly GCA_000966675.3). Lineage (NCBI taxonomy): Eukaryota > Viridiplantae > Streptophyta > Pinopsida > Pinales > Pinaceae > Picea > Picea glauca. The sequence continues at coordinate 61,559 of JZKD02S0409857.1, read as the reverse complement.
TTTAAGAATTCAAGTCCCTTCTCCTTCATCTAAATGGATGTGAAATAGAAAAATCCACTCAACACAATCAGTTAATCCTTGTATCTTGTTAAAACTTGGTCCAGATTGTGTTATTTTCATCTCATCATTTCACATAAATAGATTCACTTAAAAAACAACCTGGATAATGATGACATTGGATCATTTTATTGAATCCCTCATGCATAAGAAATATAAACTCATAAAAATGGGGATAATAAAGGGGTCCAATGTGCATGCACTTGTTGTTCATGAAAACAACAACACTTCCAATTCAAAGTCCAAGCATAAAAGAAATGGAAAGGCGCATGAAAATCCAAAGAAGGAAGCATACACCAAACCCCTCAATGATTCCTCAGGCTCCAAAGGTGAAAAAGGAAAGAAAGGGAAGAAAAAATCCAGTTACTGCAACCACAACTATCATCCTGAATTGTCATGCATGAAGAACTAGATTGATCATATGGCGCAGATTCTTCATAAGAACAACCCCTGGGATCACATTCTCGAAGCTGAGAAGAATAAGTCAAAACATAAAGCACCAACAAAAAGAGGTAACTCTCATGCATTGATTTCCATTAACTCTTCTCCTGATGCATGGATCTTAGATTCAGGCACATCCCATCATATGGCAGCAAAAAAAATGTTTTATCTTCTATTTCTGCATGCATGGGTCCTCCTATCATCATTGGATATGATACCCCAATTGAGGTCATTAGCCAAGCGAGAGTATAACTCCAACACAATTTTTTTTAGAATTTCTTGGATGTTCCAAAACTCCCTGTTAATCTACTCTCTTTTTATCAGATAACACATTATGGTACATGAAAAAGGGTGGAGTTTACACCTGATTTTGTAACCATATCTAATATGCATGATAACTCTGCGATTGATGTTGGTGAGGTAAACCACCAATATTGTTTGTATACTTTGAGTAAATTTATTACTAAATCTAATTTTTCTTTACTAGTGACACATGTTGATGATACTAGTAGATTATGGCATGAGAGATTCAACCATCTAAACTTCAAATACATGCAACAACTATAAAAATAGGATGTGGTCATCGAATTTCCCAACATACACTTTTCCAAAGGATTTTTTCAAGGATGTGTTATGGGAAAACATCCTCAAGATAATTTTGAGAAAGGAAAGGCCTGGAGGTCCTCCTCTCCTTTAGAGCTCATTGACAGTGATCTGATGGGACCCTTTCCTCATCCATCCATCAACAAATCAAGGTACGTGCTTACATTTATTGATGATTTCTCACGATACACTTGGGTGTATTTTCTCAAGAAGAAGTCCAAAGTTTTTTAGCATCTTAAAGACTTCAAATCCCATGCAGAGACTCGGTCTAGGAGAAATATAAAAATCCTCCACACAAAAAATGGGGGGGGATATGTGAACTGACATGTCCAACATATTTGTTCAGAGGCAGGTATAAAATTGTAGCACACAATACCTTACACTCTGCAATATAATGGAGTAGCTGAGTGGAAGAACAAATCCCTCAATGAGATGGCCACTTGCATGTTTCATGCAAGATCTCTACCACTCAAGATTTGGGGTGAGGCACCTAACTTTTCTCACCACATTCACAACAAATCTCCTAGCAATTTTTCAAGGAATGGACTCTCTTTGAGGCATGGAGCGGTTGTAAACCGAAAGTCACCCACTTTCATATATTTAGATCACATGCATGGGCCCACATACCCTCTGAAAAGAGGAAGGAATTAGATCCATAGAGTACCACATGCATAGTCATGGGATATCTAGATAGTGTGAAGGGTTATAGGTTATTTTATCCCTCTACTGACAAACTCATCATTAATCAAAATGTTCGGTTTTTGGAAACTCCCTTGCATGCACCATCAGAGACACATGCAGATACCTTTGTAGCACCACCTACACTAGACATCAATTATGATGAGTTCACTCACTCAGATCATGGTTCATATATGAGCTTTGAATCTTACTTGGAATATTATGAGCTTGCATATGTTGGTGCACCACAGATACCCAAGTGGGCACAGACCTCCCTATAGGAAACAAGGGACCTTGTGGGGGATCAAGCAAATTAGAGGAGGATGAGGTATCAGTTTCACGATCCTCCTCATGCAATAAAAACTATTGAACCAATGACTCCCATGCATTATATATGGATATAACTTTAGACCTGTAGACTTATGTAGAGGCTATAGAGAATCCCTTCTAGGAAGCCACTATGTAGGAGGACTACAACTCTCTCTTCGAGAACCAGACTTGGGATCTAGTCCCACTTCATTCATACATGATGCTTGTTAGATGTAGATGGGTCTATAGGACCAAGAAGGAAGAATAAAAATAGGTGAGAAGGTATAAGGAAATATTGGTTGCCAAAGGTTTTCAATAAATCCATGGGATAGACTATGATTAGACCTTTTCTCCCATAGAAAAGACGGACTCCATCTAATTAGACCTTTCCATTACAACATCTAGGGGGTGGGAAGTTCACCAAATGTATGTGAAGAATTACTCTCGTCATGGGGATATCTCAGAGGAGATTTACATGGAGCGACCCCAAGAGTTCATACAAAACTCATTCTTAGTATTCCAACTGAAAAAGTCACTCTATGGCCTCAAGAAGGTTCATAAAGCATGGTATGAAAATATGGATGCCTACTTTCTTTCTCAACATTTTTTTAGATGAAAATATGATCTGAACATATACATGTTAAGAACCTCATACTCCTTATTGATCCTAGTTCTCTATGTTGATGACCTCTTGATCACATGAAGTTCAATCTCAACAATTATTGCGGTCAAATACATTCTGCATGACAGGTTTTCTATGATGGACATGGGTCAACTGCACTATTTCATTAGTCTCGAGATCAGTTATGATGCTTCAAGCATCAATCTATCTCAGACTAAGTATTCTAGGGATATCTTGGTTAGATTCCACATGACCGACTGCAATTCGGTATCCACACCCTTTTGTTTAGGTTACATCTTAAGGATGGCGTGGATACACCTCTGGTAGACATCACCTTGTATCTATAACTTGTGGGGAGCCTTCTATATCTCACCCACACCTGACTAGATCTCTCATATGCAGTAGGGAAAGTTTCCAGGTACATACAGGAGCCACATGAGCTACATTAGAAAGCTTCCAAGTGCATATTAGGGCACCACCTGTTATGGGATCCACTATGCAGTAGGTTGTGCATTGGATCTCATGGGATTTACTGATTCGGATTGGGTTGGAGATAGCACAGATCACAATTTCACTTTTAGATACATGATTATTTTGGGTTCATGTCCCATTTGTTGGCCGAGAAAAAAGCAGTCAGCTATTGCTCTATCATCAACATAGGTTGCGTACAAAGGAGTGGTCAACATCAATATTCATGAACTTTTAATTTATAAATTCCTCACTGAGCTTGACATCTAGTTTCATTGTTTGATTGTCATTTGGTGTGACAATCAGAGTACTTTGAAGTTTTGTAGAGACCCAGTGCAGTGACAGCAAACCATACACATCAATATCCATATGCATTAAACAAAAGAGTTGGTACATGAAAGGATCATTGATGTTCAATATTGTTCATCCATGGAATAGACTCCAGACATATTCACCAAGACATTTACTAAGAAAAAGTTCCACTTCCTGTGCAATCGTCTTGGAGTGAAGGACACAACTGTTTAGCAGTTGTCTTTCATTCTTAATTTTTTATGCATTGTACTTTGAGGGGGTATGGTTTCCCATGAGTCTTTCCCTCTTTTCTATATTTTTTTAGTGCTTCATTATTATATTAATTGTACAATGGTTACCTAACATGGCCTTGGTTTCTAGGACACATTCATCATGTACACCTAAGTAGTGTTCAGAGGGGTGTTGGAGATATTATACACTCACCTAGGTAATTATTTTCCTAAGGTTGATAGTCCAATGTTGAGAGAGATTCCATAGATGAGAATTTCTCTCTTGATAATATTCCCTTATAAATTAGGGGACCTCCTACAAAATATGGCACCTTCCCTCTTCAGTTCAGAGTCATTTACACCTCAGTTAGACTAGTCGAAGTCACTCATGCATGAAACCTCGATTTTATCACCATTAGTTGCATGTTCACCTTGGTTTCCTCAACATAAGTATGCATATATCATGAATTTGGATAAGAGAGAACATATATTGTGATTTCATGTGTTTCTTTCACTTCCACATGTGTGACTTAGTTAATTGATCATTGCATGGACCAATTAACTAGGACTAGGTGGAAGATTACTATTGTTTCTATCAGTGAGTATCTAGATCTCTCTAGATCACTACTATGGAACATTCACTTAGCCATGTAGAGTATAACATGTTTATTTTACCATTTGACTTAATAGTTAATAAAATTCATTATTTTTCTCTCCTCTCTTCTCTCAATCAAGTTTGTGTGACTTTTCTACCAGCGAGGTTCATTGTGAAAACTTCACATATAGTAGGCATGACTTCTACCCATTTTGTGAAGTATTCAATGACCAAAATGATGTATTTGTGACCATTTCTATATGGGGGTTCACATGTCACGAAGTCTATGCCTCATTTTTACAAGGAGCTATTTGTAATTACTATGTGTAAAGGAGATGGTGGAGATTGTGCTTTATGTGTGAACATTTGGCACTTAGTACACCTCGTTATTGTTTGAACACAATCATGAAACAAGGTAGGACAAAAGTAATTGACCCACACAACCTTCTAGGCAGTATAAAATATGAGAAGTGTCCACAGATTCCATTGTGGCAATAGTTAAGGATGTAATATGCCTCATAAGGGTGAGGCAACAACGCAATATGGTATCCACTCTTTGTCAATATAGAACACCCCTTATGAGGAGATAGTGTGGGGCTTGGTGTAGGATACATTGGTGATCATCCCAAGAGAGATGCAAACTGAAATTTTGGGTGTGAAGGTAGTTGAGGATGTCATCCTACCAAGGGTCATTTGATGAGATGAAAAATAGACGTTCATCAATGAATTTTTCATTCATGGGTGTGTCCTTGGCGTCGAACAGTAAAATGATGATGAATTATGCAAGGATAAGAGCCTTATTACTTTTAGGAGTGGTGAAATCCAAATAAAATTCTTGGAGAATGATAATCCACTGGGTGAATTTCCCATTAATTTGGTGTTGGCTAAGTAATAAGTAATTTCCCATTATTTTTCAAAATACAATATGAGATGTAATAATATGATACTGAGGCTAGGTCTCCTTGGTATACTTATAGGATACAAAGGGTACAAATATAATGAAAGGGTGTGATGAAGGGTTTCAGAGCCTACATACAAATATAACAGAAGAAATGTAATAATTCAATAAGGGGATTAATAAGGGGTTTTATATATAACATGGGCTTTGTATGGGGTTTTTTCTAGGGCTTAACAATATTTGTCTAAATCCAGGATGAATCTAGACCATTGATCTCAAGATCAATGTGATATTAGTCATAAATTTCACTAAGCTTCATGGCTGCCATGAAAACAGAAAATTTGACATCCTAGGCCAATTTTAACTTTGTAACTTGTAGATCGATGCCATTGATAATCTGCTCAACCATTTTGAGTGAAAATTCGACCTAAATTTGCTTAGAGAATTTGGGGATTTCACTTTGGCTTCACAAATTTCTCCAAATCTATCATACCTTGAAACTCTACAATGACGAATTTGCCAAATTGGCATTGGTATTTGGTCCACACAGGTCCGATGTTGAACCAAAATATCTAATACCAATTTGTAACGTACCTAGTACCAACAAAAAATGAAATTTTCTCTGATACCGACTATAAAAAATCCACCTGCTAAAAACGGATTAAAAATGACCCACACATAAAAAATAAACCAAGGGGTAGGAGGCCCATAATTTTTATCTTGCAAATAACAACATATTTCAAAACATCAATGTTTTCATTCAAGCAAACACAATGACAACCAAATAATCATTTACACAAGAAAATAAACATGATAAAAGATAACATAAGACTTATATTTAAATAGATGAACCAATTGGATACATACGAAGGACACTCCTCCCATCCATAATCATTGTTGTTCATTTTATCTCAATATCAAGCCACCCACAAGATAAGGATATGAGTTGACAAGGAGGTCTAGCCTTCTTGGTTATCCACTCTCCACGTACAGAAACAAAAAACCCAAGTTTTCCACTCCAACAACAATTGTAATCCACCATCTCTCTTTCCCCTCAACCTATACAACCCCAAGAATGGGATCCCCATTCTTGGATTTGCAATTCTTCGGGCCTTCCCACTTCCCTCCAAGGCTCTAGTGCACATGGTTGGCCAAGAAATATCACAAATGGGGACTCCAAGAATTTCTATTTGTTCCTTTGGAGCACTCACAATAACTTTCCCAAGGCTCTTGATCCATTTCCTCAACTAGAAATGAAAATAATAGAAACAAAAAATCACTCTTAGATTAATCTCACATCTCAACCAAGTTCTTATAGGAACATGTCCTCATTTTTAGCATCAAACTCAGACAAAAAGATGTATTTCCATGAATAGCATGGAGAGTGCTCTTTCCCAGAAACCCAACTGTAAGATCTCAGGAGTTCGGCCTAAGCGCATGCCCCTCCAAAAAATACGAATATGGATGAGTCAATAAAGAGAGGATGATCGATTTGGTTCAAGAAGGTGAAATAATTCTTATACAATGAATTCGGAGTTCCTTGGGTGCGTTTCATGCCAAGGAATGACTTCACTGAAGACCGCTTGTGACAGACATTAAGACGAAGGCTTGACAGAAGATGTCAGAAAGGTGGGTGCTCCACATAGGTAATGGGTGCCCCACCAAAAATATAGGTTAGTTAAAGGTGTTGGTTGGACTCTTCGATAGAGAAGATGCTCGACCGAATGAACAAAGGAAAAATGTGAGCTAGGCGAGCTCGGTCACCTTGGGTGCTCACCATGCCAAGGGGAGTTGTGCCATGGAAACTTGCACAAGATGCTTATTTAACAAACTAACCAATGAGAGATCATGAAACTGACTTGGGAGCCCAAAACTGAAGTTAACGAGTCATCCAAGTGAGAAAGAGTGTTCTTGGGTAAATTTGGCCCGAACTGAAAATGGACAAACTACCAATGGCCTCGTCACTCTATGGTGAAGGGGCACACTAGTTGGATAGGTTGGGTGCCTATATAAACCAAGGGATGGAACCATTTGGAAGTCAATTTCTGAATCAAACAAGGGGATAGGTGAATCAAGGAAAGGAACCATAGACATCATAGAGATTAATCACAAGGGGGAAGTGGCTCATTCGAACTTCTAGTTTTAGTGACGAAGGAAGGGCACAAGGGTGACTCATCGAAGAAGATTGGTATTGTTTGGTTCTTTGTAACAGAGAAAAATCTCCTTTGTAAAACTTTCTTTGTGTGGCACAATTGTTGGCTCACCACACTATTGTTCTTGTCAATAAAAATACTTGGGCGTTAGGAAAGTTTGGCCGCCCACTTACATGTTTTGTTTGTTATGTATGAATTCTTTCTCTTTACTAATGAATAAGTATAAGAAAATGCAAAGATAACTAAGTAAAAAATGAAGTTAAGTGATCCATATTTATGTAGGAACACAATGAAATATAGAAATACACATAAACACAGAGATGCAGTGGAAATAAGACTTCATTTCATTAATAACAAATGACTAAAATACGCTTACAGAAAAAATGGAAATAAACTAGCTAGGGCGTTGGTAGCTTATCTCTGAGAAGAGATGTGGCGGCTACTAGCCTCCGAACTGCGTTACAATGAGGCTCGAAGGCCTATTATTATTGAGAAACAATGGAAAACACTAAACATCCAAAGACCTAACCCTAGGAGATGAAACACCAAGACTATGGGCCCCGTTTGGGTAAATTGGTACATCAACTTCCCGGGGACGTAACTTTGGCATAGGATCTCCGTTTGACTCGCTCAATACCTTGTTAGAAATATATATCTAAGGACTACAACTTTTGGGGGAGAAAAATTGAACTATGTTTCATGTTGTTCCCCTTTTTTCTCAAAAAACATCGTTTAGGGCCTCAAAACTGCTTCGAAAGTTCAGGACCCGAAAAACTGCTAAAAATAGTAAATTGTGCGGAAATTGAAAAACTGAAAGAAGAAATGGTGGGGGTCCAAGTGGAATAGTTGGGTGGCCACCAATATCCCCCTAGATCATTCCTCCCCCCTTAGGAATCAATGGTCCCCATTGCATTGAGTTCCTCCCTCATATGAGGAAACTTCTATTGAACTTGGTCCCTGGTGAGTCACTTGCCTTGGTGGAGTAGTTGGCCTGCTTTGACAACTCAATATAGTGGTATCCTTTGTTTTCAGGTGTGCTTTATCTGTGTATCCATGATCTGATTAGTTGTGGATTGATCCATGCAGTTTGGATTTAACTCTATTGGTGTGAGTTGTTTTGCCATGTCGGATGTGTCTAGTAGAGGTGGAAAGTAGGGCCGAAGGCGGTCCACATTGAACACTGGGTGAAGACCAAGGAATGGTGGAATGTTGAGCTCAAAGGCATTGTCCCCTAAGACCTTGGTAATGGTATATGACCCATATCGGAGGGCATGAAGCTTGTAGTGGGGTCCAGCGAGGCGCTCCTTTTGCAAATGTAGCCACACTTTGTCGCCCACCTAGAAATTGTGTGGCACACGATGTTGATCATGTCACTACTTATACTTAGCATTGGCTTTGTCCAAGATGTCATGAACCTGTTGGTGGATGTGTTGAATGCACTCAATGAAGATGTTTGCCTTGTTAGCCTCAAACTGGACATGATATGATTCTTCCTGAGTAGCCACAAATGGCATGGCAACGTCAATGGGACATAGTGGCTGGAATCCCAAGCCCACCTGAAAGGGCTTGTGGTTGGTTGAGCTATGGAGAGCTCGGTTGTAGTTGTGTTGTACATAGGGGAGGCTCTCATCCCATGTGCGTGGATTCTTTGAGTTGTACATGCGCAGAATGTGTACGATCA